>WOXC01003151.1:0-535931 GCA_011680675.1 Gymnobelideus leadbeateri
GGGGCAGAAAGGATAATAATATATTAAACTTTGGATATGTTGAGTTGGAATTCTCTTACAGTTAATTATCCCTTTGTATCCTACTCCCCCAGTAGAATGTAAGCTCCTCGAGACTAAGAACTGTTTCCTTTTTGTCTTTGGTTTTTCTCCCAGTGTCTAGTATACAATAAGGCACCTCATAAATGTTTATTGAATGGCTGAACTGATTGTGTTTGTCCTTCATTCTGGAAGAGGGAATGATGACATGACTTGCAGTTGACTTGGATTTGAGTGAGGGAGGGCTGTGCAAGGTCACCAGCTTCACTTTCTTCTCCAGAGCCATCTGGGTCCAATGGCCTGATATTCATCAGGAAATCAGGCTAAACTGAACTGAGGTGTGGGTGAGAGGTGGAAGTGGACATGTCCTGTGGGCACTTGGGCATTCAGGACTGGAGATTTAGAGCAAAGGTCACTGCTGGAGATTTGGATTAGATTTAAATTGGTTAAAATTAGCTAAAACCCAGTGGAAAGCTTCTTGAACAAAGACCAAGAGTGGCAACAGCTTGGGGTCAACAGAGAGAATATAAGTTGCCATCTTGTTCCCCTCCCACTGTAGCTTCAGGCCTTGTCAGTCATCAGGTGGTTATGGGAGGACAGTCAGGTCAGTGAAGATAACAGTGAGTGCTTCCACTGCTTAGCTCCAGACCCCCAGAGGAGCAGCAGCGTCTCCAAGGTCTGCCTCAGCCAGCTTCACTCCAAGTCAGGCTGGCACACGCCCTCCCAGGAAGTGATTAGTGAGATTAGCTCCAGATCAGCGGTCACTCCCAAGTAGAAAGTGAAATGCCCCCTGTCCCTTCTTCTCTGGTGGCTACAAAGCTTGGGTTAGGGTTTTCTGTTTTGTAACAGTTTTTTTTCTTTGTTTGTTTGTTTTTAAATATTCCTCCCCCCCCTCCCACTCCCCATCACTTTAACTAAAGATTGTGGAGTGGCAAGGGGTTCTCTCTAAGGCAGGAAGCTTTGGGCACGGCTTTGGAGGTGCGATGTTTCTGCCAGGCGGGCTAGTAAAGGACAGGAGGATGTCTAAGGTTAAGGGGGGGGGGGGTAGCAGTCGTACTGGGTTCAAGTTCAGAGTGAAGTTTCCCCTAGGAAAGGGACTCGTTCTAGGGGAGAAATCTGCAGGGCAAGTTTAAGCTGACCTGACTGCCAGCCGGAAGCTCATTCTCCCGCCCTGGCCCAGGAGTCTCCCGGCTTCGTTCTACTATCCGGGCCCCGGCAGCTAGATGCTGAAGCTGCCCGGGATTTACACGGAGGGAGCCAGGACCAGTCCTCCCCAAGTAGAGAAGTAACTTCCCCCCTGCAGGGCCAAAAGATGGGAGCCCAGGCAAGGCCGGAGAATTCTTGGAATCAGGGGACCCTCCGCGGGGAGGGGCGGAGAAAGGAGGGAGGAGGTGGAGCGGGGGTGGGGCAGAGAAGGCCGGACAGTGCATGCCCCTCCCCCAACCTGACCAACCCTCCCGGGGGGTGTAAGGGGAGCCGGGGGAGGAGGCGGAGGGAGGGCGACTCCTCCTCCCCGAGCTCCAGGTTTCTGCAGCTAGAAGCCCGCTGCAAACCCAGTGAGACCATCCACCATCACGGCAGCTTTCTGATGGCAGCGGGGGCGGGCGCTTCCTCGACTTCCCTCCCCCTGGCCCCTGGTCCCCGGCCCATGCCTCCGGCTCGTGATGTCACAATCCCACCCGGACCGAGTGTTCCAGTCCGGCTCCCAGTTGTCCGGCTGGGAAAAAGGAGATTGCTCAGGGGAAGCTCGCTCGTGAGTCATGGACTTCTCCTGGCTCCTCCTCTACCACTCCCACTCCCTCGCTGGCCCCCCCCACAAGGGCTAGCGTTCGCTCCTCGGGCTCCGAGGGGGTGGGGCTGCTGGGAATGGCTGTTCGCCCTTCTCCTCCTCTGCCCGGCTCCCTATTTTACCTGAAGAGGCAAAGATCTTGCCCACAGTGCACATGGGGCATGGAGGAGAAGACAGCGGCGCAGTCGGGGGCCAGCGGAGCCAGCTGGGAGCTGCCAGGGCCCCGGAGGATCTCTGCGGTCCAGTACTTCAATACTGCAGTGGACCAAAATCACATCCTTCCCGGAGCCCTCCGGCTCATCCAGGAGCTGCGCCCGCACTGGAAGCCCGAGCAAGTTAAGACCAAGGTACGCGGGCGAAGGAAGGTGCAGGCTGGGCGGTGGAGGGGCAGCGAATCCGAGAGGGTCGGGGGTGGGGTGGAGTCCCCCAACCCCTTTCTTCCGCACCCCCCCACTCCCCAGGCCACCCGGGGAGGGAGAAGCAACACGTTTCTGGGGATGAAGAGGCTGGAGAGGGGACTGGGGGCTGATCCGGAGAGGAGGCGGGGATGCTGCTGCGAGTGTGTCGGAGCTACTCGAGAGCTTCTCTGCAGAAGGCGTGGGGTGGGAGGTGGTTATTTTTTTTTTTCAATTTGGTTGGGGGGGCAGAGGAAATACAGGGTTCGCTCCATCTTCAGTGCATGCCCCCCCCATTCTCTCTCTCTCTCTCTCTCTCTCTCTCTCTCTCTCTCTCTCTCTCTCTCTCTCTCTCTCTCGCACACGCACACATACACACACACCACGCCCCCTCTTGCTTGTTTCTGCCATGCTCTGTAGGAGAGGGTTCCACTGCCTGGGGATGCCACCCTTACTCGATCGTATCTGGTGTGCCTGCTATATATACCGGATATAGACGGCTAACTTTTTTGGGGAACCCCAATTGCATTCCCTAAACCCATAGTCTTTGCCATCCAAAGACCATAGTCCCTGGGTTCTTTGCCTTGTAACCAGCAGTAGAGATTCCTAGCTGTACCCCCTGGGCAAGAGACAGTCTCCCTAAGATTAGGTTGGCTTCACCAACCTTCCGACTCGTAAGCAAAGTCATATGCAAGGAGAGGAGTGGAAGGTGAAGGGAGGAGCCCCCAGTAGAGTATAGGATGTCTCTTACCCAAGATTCTCCAGCTGACACATCTTTTCTCCAGAAAAAGACATCACCTGTGTGCACACACCCCATTCTACCCCAGGGCCTGCTCATTGAGAGGAGAACATCCAGTCTTCTCTAAGAGGAACGTTAAAGGCCGACTTCTTTCATAAGAATGGCAGGACACTCTGTGCTAGTGGTTATGTGAGAACATTGATCAAGGAGTGGAAGGTGGGTAGCGGAGTCAGCCATAGCCTCCAATAGAGTATATTAATGACTCCTACCCAAGTAGAACCATACTGACTCTTTAGCTGACATATCTTTTCTCCAGGAAAGGGCATCACCAGGACACATATACCCCATTCCACTTGAAGGTCTGCTTGTTAAGAAGAGAATGTTTAATCTTCCCAGTAGGAATATTAAAGGCTGAGTCCCTCTGACCTGTTTCATAGGATTATAGGACACTGTTTCCAGTGGTTATGTCTAAACATTGGCCAACGACTGGAAGCTGCTATGAAGGTCCAAGGTAGACTAAGTGACACTTCAGAATGGGGAGAACTTCTGTGTGTCCCTGCACATTTGATGTGTACTAGGGAGGGCTCATTTAGAGGAAATAGGCAATATACATGTAGTAGAAAGAGCAGGAGACCTGGTTGGGTTCTTCTAGCCCTAATTCTACCATTAACTATGTGGCCTTAGGCCAGTAACGATGTCTCTGAACCTGTTTCCTCTTCTGTAAAATGCGTTAAGTTGCCACGATCTCTTAGGTTTCTTCTAACTCTAAATATTCTTATTCAATGAAGTACCTAAATTCTGTGCTGTTCTGTGTGCCTTCCTTCCCCCTTCATAATCTTGGTGAGATCAGTCCCTGTGGGCCATCTGTGCAACCTTGGGAATAATTGCCTTCTCTCCACCTAAGACAACGTGCAGGTGTCTCATTGATATTCCGATGACATTGCTCCCTGCTTCAGACAACCAGCTGAGTAGAGGGTAATAATAGTATTCTATAGCACTTTAAGGCTGACCCTGAGATTCCCTCCATCAACCCTACGAGGTAGGTAGCACAAATATCTTCTCCATTTTGCAGATGAGAAAAGTGACACACTCAGGTTAATATCATATAATCAATAAGTTTCAGGGCTGGGATTTGAATGCAGAACTTCTGAGTCCAAGGCTAGCATTCTTTTAGCCCTAGTTGAGAGAGACCCCTGTCTGAAGGGGTCCCTCCTTGCTCCCTATTTGTCTTTGAGCTAACTTGAAGGAAGAAAATCAGTTGCAGATAAGGGAGAGGAGTAAGGGCCTAACCTCTACAGCACCCCAAAACTCTCTCCATCCTGAGACCCCAAGCTGTGTGGAAGAATCAACCAGCACTGAAGATAAAGTGACCAGTCTGCCATTTTTATAGGCTCAGCCATAGTTGCCTGTCACAGCTGGGGCACTGGAAGAGAAAGCAAAGAGACACTGATTGGGTTGGGGAAAAGTAGAAAGGGCACTGGAGGGAAGGAAGTACCCAATGGATTTTTTGGGACCTCTGGGAGAGTTATAGTGATTAGTCTCCACAGAAGTCCTATTCTGACCCCTGACCATGGCCTGAAGGTAACTCTGGGTTCTCAAAGGCTATGACAGCAGGAAACAAGCTCTGTCAGGTCCTCCTAAGCTGAGAAGGCTTCCAAATATGAGACCCATCTTGGACCATGTCTATTGTCTGAGGGCTGTACTAGCTAAGCTAAGAAAGGCTCAATGGAGAAAAAAAGGTTGATCACCAGGGAATGGAACATTTTGGCCACAGCACCTCAAAAAACAAAACAATTTAATGACTGCTAAGGCAGGGAGAGGACATAATTCATATCAATTGGAGAGAATACCGATACTGACCAAATCCTGAATCTTTTGGAAAATTTGAAATAGCAATGTCAATTTAGACTCTATTCCCATTAGCACTTAAATTAACAGTGACTCCAGTGGAACTCTGAGTGGGGATATGGGGGCTGGGAAATCCAGCAGCCCTTCTCCTCCCATCCCTCTCAGCTCCCCTCCCCCCTTTCCTTAATTGTATAGCGCTTCACTGATGGGATCACAAACAAGCTGGTGGCCTGCTTTGTGGAAGATGACATGAGGGACGCAGTGCTGGTCCGTGTCTATGGGGAGCGGACAGAGCTTCTGGTGGACCGGGAGAATGAGGTCAGGAACTTCCAGCTCCTTCGGGCCCATGGCTGTGCACCCAAACTCTATTGTACCTTCCAAAATGGCTTGTGCTATGAGTTTCTCCCAGGCATGGCTTTGGGGCCCGAGCATATCCTCGAACCCCGGCTCTTCAGGTGAGGTGGGCTCGGGAGTCCAGGGAGAGGTTGGGTAAAATTTGTATTGGTGATGGGGAGCCACTGGACTCAGAGATGGTATATTTATAATACACTTCTGTCTGGTCTCATCTTAGGCCACTGCATTTGTAAACTCTTGTCGACTTCTTGGCAGGTTCAGGGATATGGAGGAGAGAGGAATATGAGGTAGAAATTGACAAAAGAATCCTGGTTTCTTGGATATATTTTGTTTGAGTCACTGCAAAGGGCAAGGAATTCAAGAGAGGAGGGCTGCATCCCAGTCTCAACCTCTAGACTTACCCACATTTCTTTAAAACCTTAGAAATGGCTCACTCATTCAACATTTTCTTTCAGCAAATATTTTATTGAGTGCTTTATAGCACTAGGCACTATATCCAAATCCTAAAGTGCTTGGGGTTTCTCTCCCCTCCCTTCCCCTTGCCACTAGCCCAGGTATGTATGGAAATTGGGACACATCCCAAAACTGGTATGTATTCCAACTGAGCTCTCCTGGTGAAGTGTGATACAGCTCTCAAGCTGGGCTTCCCTCTGAATCCCTGGGCCTGGGGATTCTACAAGCTGGGCTTTCCTCCACAAAACCCAGATGCCTGTACTTAATTATTTCAAGCCCAGATGTGAGCTACTACTGGGCCAGGGCTTCTATAGAAAGGGCACTTGGAGATCCTCTTAAGCTCCTCCCCACTGTTCCATTGAACCCAACACTAAAGGCCAAGCTGGGAAAGGTAGCAAAGAATCTGAGTTCTCCACAATGCACACCCAAAGAGGTGGTGAGAAGAGTAGCCTACTTAGGTAAGCCATCAGGCATTGCTAAGAGGCAGTATGCCCTAGTGGTTTTAGAATCTGGGTTCTAATTCCAGTTTTGCACCTCCCATAGTGTTAAGTTCCTCCTTCCACTGTCTTGCCCCAGGCTGGGCAGTCTCTTTCTCTCTCTGGCTCTTAGTTTCCTTAGCAAAAAGAAGGTGTTAATCTCCAAAGTTCCTTCAGTCTCTAAATTCTGACCATCACTCCTAGATCCATTGGGGGATGGGTTCTGGGGCAACAAAATGTATTCAATCTGGAGATCTAGTCCTGGGAGCTCCTGGGACCTTGGGTGTGAGGGAGGACTGGGGAGGTGTGGGAACAAGACTCCTGTTGGTTACAGACTAAGAGACACACACTCTGCCAATCAACTGAGTGAACTGAGAAAACACAAGAGCCAAGGAAGGGGCTTCCCTACCCTCTCCTTTGGGGAGGACACCTCTATGAGGGAACTGATCAGCATAGGGTACTGGAGAATTACAAATGTGTGCAAAGAATTTCTTTAGAAAATCACCCATGAGGGAGCCAGTGAAAGTTGCTTTCACCTCTTCAACCCCACCCCAGCCTTAAAGTTGAGGGCTAAGAACAGGAGGGCCTGACGGGTACATGGGAATAGGGAGTACAGTAATTCCTGAACCTGGCCCTCATTCAAACCCCAGCCCTATTCAATTATGCTGGGGCCGGGGTGGGGGGTGGTAGAAAGCTCCCGGGAGCCTTTTCTTTGCATCCCTCCCAGCTCTGTATCAGGAACTCAAGCATTGCAGAAACTTACCACTCCCACCCCCACCTGGGAAGACAATTGCTGTCTGTCATCCCTGATGGGAGAGATTACAGTTGTCAGAAAGGCTAGAGAAGGAATTTAGGTTAGCTAGCAGGAAGAACTTTCCTAGAAAACCACACAAGATTGGGCAGGCCAGTGCTAGTGCAGACCAGTGAGGCTTCCTCCTTCCAGGATCTTTCCCCAGAGACACCTGTCTGGGTCCGGGTGGATCCACCTGCCTAGAGGCAGGAGAAGAAAGAGAATGACCCCCCAAAGCGCTGGTCACCTGGGGAGACTTCTTTCTCTGCCTGCCCAGGCTTTACAGCTCCAAAAATGCTGAGTGCAGATGTCACCGCTCATTGCTATTCCAGACAAGAGCCCCATTGATATTCAAGGAAACGCTCTGTGTAGAATCTTCCTCTGGGAAGGGAGATGGGGAAGAGCTGTGTTTCAGGTCTGTTCCTCTGGCCCTGTGGGAGAGGAGCCCTGGCCCAGCTTTTCTCCTCCCACCCTGCGGCTTCCCTCTCAAGCTCTCGCTGGCCTTGATCTCTCAAACCCTCCATGGCCACCTCTCCCGCCCCTACCTTTTCTACTGTACGCAGGCAGAAATGGTGGGGGAGGGGACGGCAGAGGTGGTCGTCTCCCCCTCCGAATACCCAGGGCTGCCCCTTTGCCTCTGGGGGGCACTGTCAGCCCTGCCTCTCCCTGGAGCCAGGCACAGAGCGGGAGGGGGGGGGGCAAGAGAACAACATGGTAACAAGGTTTCAGACAGCAAATGCCTTTGTTGTACTCAGCCCGTGATTATTATCCAAGCAACAGGCAAAGGCAGAAAAGCAGAATGTTGGAGGCTTGAGGGGTGGGGGGTGGGGTGGGGGGAAGTGAAATGATCGAGGGGGATGGGCCCCAGAGCTGCAGGGAGAGCATGGTGGTACCCAAAGGGGTCCTAACTGTCTGGCAGGGCCCCAGGCTTTAGGGTGGGAAGCCTTCCCCCCCACTCCCCTCCAGCTCTTCCCAGCTCAGTTTTCCCCTCTTCTTCTGTTCCCTGCAGCCCTCTCCCTCCCTGGACCTTGGACCGAATCCATAATAGAGCTTGAAATAAGAACGTGGGCTTGTTGTGTGTCCTTGGCGCCCTGATGCCAACATCAACTCCCCTTGGCCGAGGAGAGGCTGCCTTGGGCCTACCTCCCTGCCTTGGCCAGCCTGATAAGAGGCGGGCACTTCCTGCCGGGTACCCCTCCCTTGGAATGAAGCATGCGCGTAGATTACCCTGAGGAGGCTGGGCAGGAGGAATATTCCCCCGATGCCAAGTCCCCTCTCCAGCCTCCCCCCTTGCCCACTTATTGCCCGTTCTATTCTTATGTGAGGCTGGACAGAGAGTCATTATAATAATAATATTTCACAGCCTACAAAGCATTAGTAACATTTATGTATGTATATATATAACTTTACATATGTTATCTCATCAGATTCTCATGACCAGCCCATGGGCAAATATGCGGCTGTCATTATTATGTACAGAAGAGGAACTAAAACTCTAACCTAAGTCTCCTGCCTTCAGATCTAGTGCTCACAGGCAGACTTGTTGTATCTGGGGCCAGACCACATGGGCAATGCCCACCAATGACTGCCATTGCTATTTTACAGAAGAGGAAACTGAGACCCAGAGAGACAAAGTGACAAAGGGGACATGGAGCTATTAAATATGTGACCTGGGACTTGAATCTAGCTCTTCTGTTCCCTAAAGCCAGCATTCCTTTTACTGTGCCAAGATAATAATAAGAATGAGTGCTTATGATGTGCCAGGAACTATTGCTAAGTGCTTTACAAATATCATCATCATTTACAACAACTCTGAGATGTAGGTGCTAGTCCATTTTACCAATGAGGAAACAAGAGGCAGAGAATAAGGGACTTGCCCGTGGTCATGAAGCTAGTAAGTGTCTGAGGCTAGAATCGAAGTCAGTTGCTGTCAGTTCCTGAAACCAGGTCTGGTGATCTATCCACAGTTCTACCCAACTGCCTGCTATATGGCATTGGACAAGTAAGTCATTTAGACTTTCTGAAACTAATTTTCCCATATGTAAAATGGCATTTATGATAATTAAACCACCAGCCTCCCAGGGTTGTCATGAGAAACAAAGTTTGCAAATCTTAAGATAACATATAAGTAATTTAAATTTTATGAGTCCAAATCCAATGGTTTTCTGGTACACCATCCTGGCTGCCATGAGGTGAGGTAGTGAATGGTGTGTGGAGGAAGAATGGTGAAAAGAATAGAAAAGAGTTACCGAATGACAAAAAAAATTACTGCCCCGAAGTAATAGGCCTGAAGCTGGCCTATCAGCTCCTGATATTAGAGCAGGAAGGGATTTAGAGATTATTCAGTCCAACCCCTTTATTTTATAGCTGAAAAAACTGAGGCCCCCAAAGGGTACTCAGTTTGCCATTAAATTGTGCATCTAAAGATTCTCTCCTCTTTCCTGGTTCCAACTTTGGAAATGGAATGAGAACCTCAAGCCTGAAGGTTCCATTTTATTCTTCTGTCTTGCAAAAGTTCAGGGTCCTCCTGTTCCAAATAGCAAGTGGGTGGTCCTCCCTAACCCTTTTCTTTCTCTGGTTCAGGAGGCAATGGGGTAGGATGGGGAGGGGTGGCATGGGGGTATCAGAGTGTGTACAACCTCCATGGTGACCCTCATATTTGTGCTTTACCATAGGCTGATTGCCTGGGAAATGGCAAAAATCCACGCCATCCATGCCAACGGCTGTCTGCCCAAACCTGGCCTGTGGTCCAAAATGTACAGATATTTCACTCTTGTCAAGGAATCTTTCAACTCCAGGTAAAAAAAAGGAGCTTCGGTCAGGAACCTCTGAACTACTCTTCCCAAGTTAGGTCTGGTTTAGACTCCTTACCCTGAGTGGACTTGAGAAATTAGAGCCTAAAACCCAAAAGAAAGACATCCCTGGACCATTGATCCAGAGCTTGCAGGGTCCTGAGCCCCAGGAGGGTTAAGTAATTTGTTTTAGGTCATGGAGATAGGTAGAAAAGTCTCAGAAATGAGGTGCTAACTCTCATTTCTGGCTATTTTCCACACCCCTCCATTGAATTCAGAGGCTATTTATTTGTCTTTTGCTGGGGGTGAGCTGGTCAGAGAGACCAAGTTCATGTCGAGCTCTTGATCGACTGACAGCCTAAATCTTTTTTGATTTCTAGAACACTTTTATGTTCCAAGGTCTTTCACCCCTTTTTGATGAAATGCTATCTGGCCTCATGCCTTCTGAGTAAGATTAAGGAGGTCAGGAAAGGGATCTCCTATTTTACCCAAGAGGAAGCAGAATTTGAGAGGATTTGGTTAAGGGACTTGTCCAAGGTCCCTTACACAAGGAATTAATGCTTGAACCCTGATGGGCATTTCCCTCTATGACCATATAGTGGGGATGAAGCAGGATTGGGATCTTTCTATTCCCTTCCCTTTAGAACTTGTCTACCTGCACAAGCTGATCATCTACCCTGCCTCCAGGCTCTAGACCCTGCCCATCTCAGACTGATAACTAACTCTCTTCTCCTTTCCCCTCTCTAGGGAAGGAAGTGCCACTATCCATCTGCCATATCCCACCCCTCCTTGAGGGTCCTTCAGTTTTTTAAATCCTTCCCTAATTTTCCCTAATCCATAACCCTGAGGCTCCTACTAATCCCCCCAAACCTTGTTCTCTTCCTCCCTGCCTTTCCACCAACTGCAGAGAAAGGATGAAAGGGTCTTCCTTTTCCTCCAAGACAATAGCCTTCTCTTTTGTCTCTTCCCACTTTTACACAGTTAAGGCTTCTGAAGCATTTTCCTTGCAATAACCCTGTGAATTAGATAGTACAAATGCTATTATCTCTATTTTACAGATGAGGAAACAGAGAGCCAAAGAGATGAAATGTCTTGATAGCCCATGGTCACCCAGCTTGCAAGTGATAGAGACTGGATTCTGAACCAGTTTTCTCAGGTCAATCTATCTAGGTCCAGCTCTTTCCACCCCCGTTGTCTCCCTTACTTCTCATGATAGCTCCCTGTCCAGTCAGTGTGAGCTCAAGCTCTTTGACCCAAAGGGACAAGGGAGAGATGAGGGGGGAAGAATTATTCTAGTTAGAGAAAGAATCATTAATGCCATTCCCACTGTGACTTCCTCCCAGCCTCCAACCAAGGGTGACTTTATCCAGATCATCCCACTTAATCATTAACAAGCACTTATTTAGGGACATTTAGTGTTGGGTGAACTTGAAATGTCACTGTTGGAACACTCCTAGCCTCCTTCTCTCTTCTCTTGTCCCTCTATGTCTTCTATTTCAAAGGCCTTTTATCCTGTTAATGGAGCGCTGAAAGAGCCCTTTCCCACCTTCCCCAAAGACCAGAAAAGAAGAATGATGATAGCAAATGTTCAAAGTAGTGCTTAAACATTTGCAAAGATCTCTTATTCTTGGAACTGTAGAATGTCAATATTGAGACAGAACTTGGAGATCATTTAGCATCCCCCCTCTTGAAATTTTAGAATGTAATCCAAAGAGGCAAAAATAAAACAAGGGGCTTGAATTTTATTCTGGATGTAGTGAAGAACCCTTCGCTCAGAAGAGTTACCTGATCAAAGTGGTGATGTAGGAAGACTGATTTGGCTTTGGTGTGTAGGACAGATTGGAAGGAATGAGAGACTGGAAGCAGGAAAACTAGCCAAGAGGCTGTTTAGTAGCTCAGAAGAGAACAGGTATCAAAGGTCTGAGTTCATTTCAATTCAACAAGCATTAATTAAGTCTCTTCTATGATTAAGGCATTTAGCTGGATGCCCTGTGGGACACAGGGGTAGAAAATTATATAGGCCCCCCTTTTGAAGAGTTAATAGGGGGAGGGGGACAAGTACACAAAAAATTATGATACAGGGGAGATCAAGACAAGGGTAAAGGAGAGGGCCAGGCAGTAGAATTGAGCTAGAGAGGTGACAGGAAGGGACTAATTTGAGAAACATCTCAGAGCTAGAATAAACACAATGTAGCTACTGGTTGATGGGGGTGGGGAGGGCAAAGGGAAGGTGATTTGACTTGAATTTTTGAACCAATGTGACTGGGAAGAATAGTGATTCTGTTAATAAAACTTAAGAATTCAGGGGGATGTGCTTGTCTAGGAATGTGGTGAAGTTTGGCTTTTGACAGGGTGCATATAGGCAGGGATCAGCTCATCCATGGAAGAAGCCATCCATTGTAGGGACAGAGGTTCCCTTTGTAATATTTCCAGTTCCATGTGCAGGGGGAGTGCCAAGAGCTTTTATCACCTTTTGTAGCTTCTTTCTCTCTTCTGCCCCCTCAACCCTCCCCCTGGCTGCAAGAGTAATACTTTTCCACTCAGTGTGTTACTGTGGTGGTGAGGGATACTAAAGTTGCCAATCCTGCAACCCTCAAATAGATGTAAAAGGTCAAGATGGAAGATGGTAGGCACTTGAGCCAGTGTTTCCAAGTGCTGACTAGAGAGGAGGCAGGGCCAGCTTCCCCAGAGCTTCATTTTCTTCCTTCCATCTTCCTTCCACCAAGTATATGTGTGTTGGGGTGGGGGTCTATAGACCTGTGATCCTAACTTCTATAGTAAGTCTAATGTTCTGGTCCTTAGAAGCCATATGTCCAGGGCTGGTGGGGGGGTGGGGGGTGGGCAGGAAACAATGATGACCTGATATCCCTGGGTACTTGGTCCAGTGACTTGCCTCCTGGGGATGTGGCAGCCTCAAGAGATCATTGTACTCCAGAGGGAGTCCAGAAAATCAGGTCTCTAAATCTTCCCTCCCTTTCTTGTGCTGAACTGCCTTGGAAGATGAAACACAAATAAACAGATCTATGAATCTCATTTAGAAAGACCAAGTTTAGCCTCACTTACCCAAGCCTCCTCCCCTTCACCGATTGGTTCACTCTGAATTTTACTGGGATTGGGCCAAATGTTTTACACTGTACACAAACCAATGTGCTTTTCTAGGAGCCAGAGTCCAGACCATCCAGCCCATTCAAACCCAACCCAATCTCAAAATGATCTTAGGCAAACAGGAAGGAACTGTTCTAGGTTATTTATGAAATTGACCCACTGCATCTAATCGACCTAAGAGAACCTAACTGGCATGATTATCCCTGTATCTGAAGAAGTGTTTAAGGATGGTTGTTTAGGTCTCTGTTGTCTGTGAAATAAGAGAGTTGGGTTAGATGACATTCAGGGTCCATTTCAACTCTAGCATGATTGAATATTCAACAAATTCAATTCAATTGAACAGACCTGTCTGCAAGGCACTGTGAATAGGCACTGGGGATAAAAAGAATAAAAGATGATAGGGTCTCTGTCCTCAAGGAGGTCTTATCCTACTTGGAAGGAATATGGCAAGTGCACAGAAACACATATATGATCTGGCTAAAGAGAAATTCAGAATGCTCTAGGAGAATTTGGGATGAGAGAAGATACTTTCATCTGGGAGGAAGATGGAAGGCTTCATGGAGGAGGTGGCATCTAAGCTGAGTCCTTAAGGGAGAGAGAAGGAAAAGATATGCTGAGAAGCAGGCTCCTTTTCCCTCATGACTGGTCCATTTAGGACTAGCCTGAAGCAGTGTTTCTTTTTCACTGGCAGAAGACTGTATGTTAGGCTAACCCTGCCTCTTAGAGATTTTTCTTCTTAATGTCTTGAAAAATCCTTTTTTTCTTTTTCACTTTGTCACTGTAGTCCTTCTGTTCTTGATTTGGGTTTTGAAGGCTTGACCTTTCATTCCTGCTTCTTTCCCAGCATATCACATTGCTTATCCTTTACATAATATAATTCCTTAAATGTATAGAACCCTTTATTGAACCCAAAATATTTTCCCGTTATCTCATTTGATCCTCATAATAGCCCTGTGATATAAGCAGGGGAGTCATTATTACTCCCATTTGACAGATCAGGAGACTGAGGCCAGGAAGTGAAGTGACTTGTCTAAAGGCATGCAGCTGGTGGCAAATAGGGATGGGACTAGAGCTCAGACCTCTTGGGACTTGGTGATATTTCCATCCCTTACACTGCTCCCCTGATCCTCCCTCACACCTGACCTCACATCCTATTAAATTAGCCTTTCTCAGAGCATACCCAGTGTGGAGGTCCTTGAACAGGAAATGACCTGGTTGAAGGAGCACCTTTCCCAGCTGGATTCTCCCATAGTATTTTGCCATAATGACCTGCTTTGCAAGAACATCATCTATAATGAAAAGAAAGGTGGGCAACTCTCTGTCCTTTTGTTTTTGGGGTGGGGAGGGTTTTTGAAGGGAGGCAGAGGCCACTTGGTAGCAGGGAACTTGGGAAAGGGTAACCTACCACAGAAGGGAAAGCCAGAGCCAGCATGCTCTCTCTGTCTCCTTCCATTCTATGTCTTGACACATTTTCTTCCTCTCTATTTCCCTTTCCTCTCCCCTTCCCCATCTTGGCCCTTTCTCTCACCCCCTGTCATCCTTCTCGCCTACCTTTTTCTCTCCCCTTCCCCTCTCCTACTCTGACTCCCTTTTCCATTCTCCTCCTTTCCCTACCCCTTCTCCCCCTCCCTCTCCGTCTTAGTCCATAAAGGATCTTAAGAAAAATGGGTTGGGGGCAACTAGGTGGCGCACTGAATAGAGCACTGGCCCTGTAGTCAGGAGGACCTGAGTTCAAATACAGCCTCAGACACTTAACACAAAAAACTAGCCCTGTGACTTTGGGCAGGTCACTTAACCCCAATTGCCCTACCTTCCCCCCTCCAAAAAGTGGGGAAAAAAAAAGGAAATGGGTTGGACTTGATGTCTCTTGAGGTCCCTTCTGATCTTGAAATGTTCTAATTTTAAGGTCATCTTATTCATTCCCCTGCCTCCAAGCATATACTTCCAGACCTCTAGAGAAAGACTCCCTCACTTTCCTGATACATACCATCCTCATAAAGACGGAGTTTATTTCTGATCTTAGTCATGCTGAGTGCTTTTTTTTTTAAAGTGGGGAATGTTAGGGGGAACATAGAATCATAAACCTAGGGCTGGAAGGAACATCAGAGGTAATCAAATACAACCCTTTCCTTTTATAGGTGAGGAAATGGAGGCACAGGGAAGTCAGCAATTTGCTCAAGGTCACATAGGTAGTAAGCATCAGGGGCAGGATTTAAGCCCAGATCTGGATTTCTTCATGTGAAGGAAGGGACTTCTGGATCTAGAGAGAAAAGGAGAAATGGGCCTAGAATGCTAGAGGACAGGGTAAGAGTCGAATCAGTGTGTAAAGACTGTGACCCCACCCCCCTCAAGCTGGGACCCAGGTGTGTAGCAACACCCACTCAGAGCATTTTGTAAAGATTTTCCTGCCCCTTCCTGATCCTCATCACTCCTCCTCTTTTACCCCCTTTGCAGGTCATGTCAGATTCATAGACTATGAATATGCTGGCTACAACTACCAAGCCTTTGACATTGGCAATCACTTCAATGAGTTTGCAGGTAAGTGAGCAACCAACCAATGGAGAGTCTGGCAGACCCAGGACTCAGGGTAGGTAAGAAAGGCAACTGCCTAGGGTATAGCACGAAATGGGGGGTGGGCAATGAGAAACACTTTTCCAGTATGACTTTAAACATTTTATGCCATAAAACATATCTCAGTGGCATTTAGGTCTTTATTTTGTGCTAAGTCAAGGTACATTGTTATAGTGAAAGTGAAAAGCTTCTTGTAAACAATCTCACAGGCAGGGATGGAGATACAAAAATGCCTTGGTCCAGAGGTATTGACTGCTCTGTCATTTATTCCATGTCCAGAGTCCTCCCTCTATGCAAAGCCCAACAATGCACCTTTAGAGTCCTGGCCCCCTCCCTCCCTACTCTGATGAGAGAGGCTCAGTTCCTGTCCTCAGGGAGTTACCAGTACAATGAGGGATACAGGACACCCATCCAGGGTACAGATACAGAGAGAGAAACAATGAGGTGTAAGTTCTCAGTGGTGCACCAGAGGGAATTGTGTCTGGTTTTTGGTCTAGCAGGTTAAGGAAGGCTTTCTGAAGGAGCAGACTTCTTGTTTCATGGGGGGTGGGGGGGGTGGGGGGGGCTTGTTTTTAAAGTGTGCCTCTCATCACTTGCCATCTTGAGATCAATATATAGGCCTGTCACCAAAAATAAATTGAATTCAGTCCCTGGGGACTTGGTCACTACAGTTGTCATTTGCTTCAATTTGAGCCCTCAGTATCCTAAGAAATCTTGAGCCCCATGGAGCCATGGGCAGTGGAGGGCCTGTGCCAGAGGATGCCCCCAGGGTACCCACGGTATGAGAGGCCCTACCCATCTGGGGACTTGGAGACCATGAGCTAAGTGTTTGTTCCATGAGTAAGGATATTTTGATATGCCTCTGGGCCTGTCACTGAATGAGAACAGTTGAATGTAGGTCTTCATGGATCTGGCCAGAATCAGTCCATTAGTCCTCCAGCTCCCCAGTGTTTGCAATGATGAGCCATGGAAATGGACTTCATTGCTCTAACAGCCTCACTATACTCAATCAACAAGCATTTATTAAGCCCTTACTATATTCCAGGGAATGAGCACTGGGGACACACACAAAAAAAGCAGACAGTCCCCGCCTTCAAGGAATATACATTCTAATAGGAGAGACAACATATAAATAACCAGATACATGTAAGATATATACATAGCAAGTGAAAGGTAATATGGGAAGGGACTTACCCTATCTTATTTTGCTTATTTGCTATTTAAATTTTTTAACATCCTTTTTTAAAATTTTGAGTCCCCAATTGCCTCCCTCCAGCCCCTCCCCCACACTTTGGGAAGGCAAGCACCATGATAGACATCTTACCCTAAACTCCCACCTGCTTCCTCTGCTTCCCTGTGCAAAGAGAAATTCTTCTAGCTACTTCTCACCATCTTCAATCCTTAGCTACTTCAGCCTTCCCCCTTCCTTAGCTATCATTCCTTTTGAACCTTCACTATCAGGTTACTAATAAATTCCTTTTCTTCTCCTTAGATTGTCTTGTGTCTTTACATCATGACAGTGGTTATGACCCCTTGACAATGCAGAAGGCCCTGCATCCCTCTCCAGTACTAGGTGCCCATTCCATCACATCCCTTGACACAATGAGCCAAGAGGAAGAGGCAGCAGTATGCTCCTGCTGTCACTTCCCAATTGTCCCTTAGCCACTGTTACTCAGCAATCTCTCTTCCATTAAGGTTCATTCCCTTTGTCTCTATCACCCTGTATCCAAGGCCTTGTTGCAGTCATTTCCCTGGTTCTTTTTGCCTCCAATCAAGCAAGCAAGATTATATTAAGCCTCCAATCAATCAAGCAAAGCAAGCAAACAAGCAAGCTTATATTAAGCCCTCACTATTCCAGTGTTAGACTCTAGAGATGCAAAGTTCCTGCTCTCAAGAAACTTGCATTCCATCAGGAGAGACTATATACATGTGAGTGTATACACACACACACACACACACACACACACACACTCACACACACACTATTCTCAAGGAGAGTAGTACTTGACTCACTTTTCCTTTTTACTCTAATCCTTGCCCTCATGTTTAGAGACTTCACTATACAGATACTACACTATACACTATAGTTTAGAGACTACACTATACACTATACACATATTACTTCAAATGTCCTAATTTTCTAGTTCATCAATTTACTTAACTCCCTTGACCACAGCTTCATTTCACTACCCACCAGAATAGTCAAATCTTGGATCTTATCATTACCCCAAGCTCTCCTACCTCCACTGAAATTCCTTTTGCTGATTGTAATCTCCTATCCTTCTATCTCTCTTTCTAATCTCTCCTAAACCTACCCTTCACCCTCATTTTGATCCTTAATCCCTCCACTTTCCCTGTTCCCCTAAACCTCCATCCATAAGATCTGCTCTGGACTCACTTTCACCCCTTCACAGTCTGGACCTGAGTTGATCAGTCCAATTCATTATCTTCTACTTTTGAACCCTTCCTCCACCTCCCTGCAGAACCACCCTATAAGCAGTCATGCCTTTATAAATGCACCATTTCCCTTTTCCTCCCTCTTGGCAGAGGACTTCACCACCTCTTTAACCAAGAAAATGGAGGACATCTCCCATAAGCTCCAGCCTTTCCCCTACCTTCCCTGCATATTATGCCCCATTCTTTCTTCCTTTGCCTCAGTCACTGAAGAAGAGATATCCTTTCTCTTTCTCTTTATTTTTCTTATCAGTGCCATCTTTCTTCTCCTGTCTCCTCCTAGAACTTCAGAACAGATACACCTGGCTTATTATATGGGGAATATATCTGTATCAGACAGATACAGAAGGACTATCACCTCCAAATTCCTGAAAGCTGTACTTCTAATATACCCCAAGATCATATTAGTTGCTTTTTTTTTCTACTTCCATATTATAGTCATTGAAGTTGAAGTCTACCAAATCCCCAGAGCTTTGAAAAATGAACTACTAACTATGTTTTATCTAGCCTTTACTTTTAGAAGGTTGATTTCTTGAACCCCAGTCTGTTTTTTTACATTTATCCCTATTGACTTCCATCTTATAAGAGTCAGCCCAATGATCTATCCTGTCAAGATCTTTTGAATTCTGACTCTGTCATCTAGTGTTAATTATCCCTTCTGGCTTTTGGTCATTTGCAAAGGAGTATGCCATCTGTGTCACTTCCCAAATTATTTTAAAATAGTACAGGGTCAAGCACAAATTCCTGGCTCACTCTATTTACAGACCTCCTGCCAAGCTGACTTGTTCAGTTTTGTTTTTTGTTTTTTGCCTTTTGGTGGGCAATTGGGGTTAAGTAACTTGCCCAAGGTCACACGGCTAGGTTTTTGTTTGTGTGTGCGTTAAGTGTCTGAGGCCGGATCCGAACTGAGGTCCTTCTGACTCCAGGGCCGACGCTCTACTCACTGCGCCACCTAGCCGCCCCCATGGCTTGTTCAGTTATTGTCAGTCATGTCCGACTCTTTGTGACCCAGTTTGGGGTTTTCTTGACAGAGATACTGGAATGGTTTGCCTTTTCCTTCTCTAGCTCATGTTCCAGATGAGGAAGCTGAGGCAAACAGGGTGAAGTGACTTACCCAGGGTCACACAGCTAGCAAATGTCTAAGGCTAAATTTGAACTCAGGTCTTCCTCCCTCTGGGCCCAGGGCTCTATCCACTGCACCACCTAGCTGTGTTAATGATATTCCTTGAGTATTCCTTCAATCCAATTCAGCATCTGTCTGCTTGTATTCCCTCCTAATTCTTTATCTTTTCCATAGGAATAGTATAAGATTCTTTATCACATGCTTTTCCAAAATCTAAATAAACTCTAGCTTCAGCATTCTCTAATCTACCAGCTTAGTGGCCCTGTGGAAAAAAAGAAAATGAGATCGATCAACAAACATTCATTAAGTTCCTACCATGTGCTGCTGCGCACTGCTCCAAGTGCTGGCTCAGCCCGATGGGGCATGTTCTTTCAGAATCCATGCCAGTCCTTTTTAATCACTGCTTCCTTTTCTAGACAGTCACTTACCATCTCTTTAATGATCCATTCTACAAGGTCCCCGGGAATCAAAGCCATGCTCAGTGGCCAGCAGTTGGCCTACTCCTCTCTTCTGTTCTCCACAGTTTTCCAACTCTGACTGGTAGTGACTCAACCATCACACCCGCCACCACTTTCAGTACCTGAGGATAGAGTTCACTTGGGCCACATGGCTAGAATTTCTCCAGGATGGCTCTGGCCTCTCTTGCTCTGTCTATTCATTTATCCCAATTCTGATCTTTCTTGTCCAAAAGTCATTCTCCTGGACAGAGAAAACAGAAGCAGAATAAGGGTTACAAATAAAATGAAGAGCTCGTCCTTTTTTGCCTTGTTGACTCATCTCCTCCAAGCAAGGCTCTTGTCCCTTTCATTCTCTTTCTCCCAACATAGTTTTTTTTTAACCTTCTTCTTTGCAGTCCTCAGCTTACTCTGAGGTTTAAGACTTCTGGTACCATTTTTTTGGATCATGCCGTGGTCCTCGTGTTCATCCTTTATTGTTTACAGTGTTATCGCTCCTCACTTTGATACCGGAACTCCTAGAATCACCTCTTTTGTTGCTTCCATTTCCTCACTTTCCACTCACTTCTCTACCTCAAGAAGCTAGATGGCACAGTGGATAGAGTCAGGACAGCATGAGTTCTCAGACTCTTACTTAGGAGTGGCCTCAGACACTTACTTAGAAGTGTAACCCTATAAAAGTCATTTAATCTTTGTCTGCTACAGCTTGATTCCACTGTTAAATGAAGATCATGATAGTACCTACCTCCCAGTGTTGTAGGGATCATACGAATTAATATTTGTAAAGTTCATAGTACAGTGCCTGGCACACAATAAGCACTGGATAAATGTTTTCCTCTTCCTTCCTCCCTTCTGCTCTCCTTTCTTTTCCTTCCTCTCTTCTTTTTCTTCCTCTCTCCCCTTTCCTTCCTCTCCCTGCTTAAAAAATACATCTCCTACTAGTAAAATACTACAAAAAAATAGGTCTCAGCTACTAAACTCAGTGGTCCTTTTCTAGCCCTTCTGCTTCTTGCCCTCTCTGAAGCTCTTGATACCACTGGCCACTTTCTCTTCCCTCTGCTTGGCTAGCTAGCATTCCTCTCTCCTGGTTTCCCTACCTTTCTGAGCTATCCTCAGTCTCTTTTGCCAAATCATCTTCCATTTTGAATCTTTTAAGTGTAGCTCTGTTCTAGGGCTCCTTCTCTTCTTTATCTAGATTATCTGTGCATGGAGTGTTCAGGGAGGACTAGCACCACTAGTGTGAGGGCTTTTGGGGCCCCTATCAGGGCTGCTCAGTCTACCTTTGGTGTCCGCCTTCACCCAATTCTCACCTGTTGCTCCAAGCTATCTCTCCCTCCTTTACCAGCTCTTCTTCAGACTTTCCTGTTGGACAATGCTGAAGGCACCAACTGTCCTTCTGGTCACCCAGGTTTACAACTTTAGAGTCATACCTGATGCTGCTTCCTCACTTACCTGCATCCCCTAATCTAGTCACTTGCCAAGTTTTATCAAGTTTCCTTTGACACTTGTTCCTTTTCTTTTCACTCATAGCGCTTTGCTTCTAGCTAATACCCTCATTACCTTGCACCGAGACTATTATAAGAGAATCTTAACTGGTCACTCTTCTTCCTTCTCCCCTTTCCTCTAATCTCTCTACCATATAGCTTCTAAATTAATATTCTCAAGGTAAGGTTTGACCTTGGCATTCGCCTCCTCAAAAATCTTCAGTAGCTCCCTATTGCTTCTTGAATAAGAGACAGACCACCAAAACCCTCCATGATATGGCTCAGCCTAGCTTTTCAGATAATACAGATGGCCCCCTTTCACAAACTCCACATTCCAGCCAAGCTGACCTGCTAGCTGTTCCTCAAAGTAAATATTCCACATGCAGGTTCTCTACCTTTGCTCAGACTCTTCCATGCCCACAATATATTCTCCTTCCTTTATCTTATCCCTTAGAATGCTTTGCTTCCTTCAAGCAACTCAGGGGTTGCTTCCTAAATGAAGTTTTTCTTGATTCCCCTGATCACTTATGCATCCCCCTCCTTAAATTATCTGGTATTTATCTGTGTTGTTTCCCTCCGATGGAATTTATGTTCCCTGAAGGCAGGAACTGTTTCTTTTTCTTCTTTGTATATCTAGTAGCTATTATGTGCCTTTCAGATAGCAGCCATTTAATAACAAAGCTGTTGAATTCAATTGAAGGAGAGGAATCTGGAGTCAAAACTGGAGGATTTAAGGGGAATGGTTTAGAACTATGGAGGAGGGTGAGGTTTTGTATAGGTCAGGAGGATGGCCAAGGCAAGAAAAGGTAACAATATGTGGAAGAAACAAATGGTAAGTTTTTTGGGGCCAAATTAATTGTCCTCATAGGAGTGAAGGACAGTGAGATAGGATGTACGGATGTAGCATGGAACAGTACAAAGAGTCAGAGAACTGAGGTTCAAATCCTAACTTTTCTACTCCCTGTGGAATCCTGGGCAAGTCCCTTCAGTTCCCTTATCTGTAAAATGAGGGGGTTTGGACTAAATGACCTCTGAGGACCTTTTCAACTCTAGAGATATGGTCTTATGATTCTTGACAGGATCTTGAAATCATACTGAAATTTAGGTCCCCTCACCTGTCTTGGGACACAGGGAACCTACCCTTTCCAGATTTCTATGACTCCACTTGCCTGTAGTGGAGAGGGAATGGTGGAGGAGAGAGGAAGGAACACTTTTGGGGCCCTTCCATCCAAGCTACCTCCCCAGCCTTGGTCAGCTGCCCTAACTTAGAGTAAAGAAGATGGCGGCTTTTTGGGCCAGTTGATGGATTTCTACTTAGGAGGCAGGATGTTATGGTGGAAAAAGCCTGGCTCTGGAGTCAAACAGCCTGGGGTCATATTCCACCTTTGATGCTTAGTACTTGTGTGACCTTCAACAAATCACTCCTCATCTGAAGAGCACAGGGTTGGACTAGATGACCCCCAAGCTCCCTTTCAGCTCTGCATTTATGAGACTAGTGGAGCCAAGGCATGGGAGTGAGTATCTGATTTTCACAGCTGGGTTAGGGGAAAAGATGAGGCAGTATTTAAGGTTCTGTACAGCTATGCCATCCTGAATCATAGGATATTCCAGGGGAATGACCTGTACAGAGAAAAAGAGAAGGCAAAATATACAAAAGCCTGGCCAACCAACTGGATTCCTATAGCTGTTGGGACTGGCCACTAGCTTGGCTCTTCTGTTTTCTTCCTGAATCCTTGTGTGTGTGTGTGTGTGTGTGTGTGTGTGTGTGTGTGTGTGTAGGACAGGGAAGTAGCAATTAGATCTGAATGAAGCCTGCCATTCCCCAGAGATTAGTCAGCCATTTGCTCGTCAATAAGCACCTCAGAGACAGGTCACAAAGACATGGGGCCAGTATAGGAACCATAAAAACTTCCTTGCTTCCCTAGGCTAGTGGACACCAGCTGATCAGGTGGAGGGAGGAATCTATGAGACCAACAGTGGCACCATGCCCTGCCAAGCACTCAGCTGCCCTGTAGAAAGTCTTGCTTGGGGTCAGAGAGGGGAGGATAATTCCTAAAGCATTTTAATTCCTTTTCTCACCCACTTTATGAGCAAAGTTCACTTGGAATTTCCCCAAAGGGGCAAGTGGTTTGAGTTGTGTCCTAATCCCAGCTTTGGCATGGAGGGGGAGAGGGATTGTGGTGGGAGAAGCAGAATGCAGAAGAGAATGTTGAGAACAGAGCAGAACCTGGGTTCTCAGTTGTTTGGTACAATTTTGGAAACAGAAAACCTGGGTTCCAGTGTCGCTTCTGCCGTTAACTAGCAGATACAGCCTTGGACAGATCACTTCCCTTACTTCCCTTCTCTGGCACCCCATTTGTTTTTCATCTGTAAAATCAGTATCGAATGAAATCTTTCTTCAAGGTCTGTTTTAGTTTTAGCATTCTCTAACATTCTAGAGACTTCATTAGAAGTTGTGATTCTGGACAAAAGGTCCCAGAAATTGGGTTTTTACAACTAAAAAGGGCCTTAGAGATCATCCCAAACCCATTTGGGAAATATGGGCACCGTCCTCCTTCCTTGCCTTCTCCTGTCCACCCCAGCCCCAGTTTTTCAGCCTCTTGTTATGTATTGTTCTCATCTATGGAGAGTGGAGATGGAGAATGAGGAATTTTCTTTTCCTTTCTTTGTGTCCCCAACACTTAATGTCTGGCACGTAATATAGGTGCTTAATAAATGATTTTTGACTGACGACTCCAATGCCCTGACTGTATTAGATATCAGACAGAAGCTAAAAGAAAGGGACCCCCAATCCCTCTAGTCCAATTATGTTGGGTCTCCTGCATCATCACAGCCTAAGTCTAGAACTCAAATGGACCTCAGAGGTCTAGTCCAGCCCTCCCACTTTACAAATAAGGGCACAAAACTCGGAAAGTTACTTGGCCAAGGTTTTATAGAGAAGGGGAGCTAGGATTTGAGCATGGGTCTGGTAATGCCAGGTTCCATTCCCCCTAGTGAGATAATCTTCCCGTTGCTCTTTGCTGTCTCTCTGGGGAGCCAGGAAATCTTTGAATATATTTTCCACAGGCCCAGCATATACCCAAGGCCCACAAAAAGGGCTATAGGAGGAAGTAGCCAGAGAGGGGCAGGAAGGAGAGGGAGAGAAAATGGAGAAAACTCCCAAGGCGACTTTTAACTTCAACATCTGCATTCCTGTCCTGCAGCTTTGGACAGAGCCCAGTCTTCCCTGCTTCCCATGTGCTCTACTACACACACACTCCTAGTGATGACTATTAACATAGTGCTTTTAATAGTCACAAAATGCTGTCAGGAATATTGCTTTATGCAGTCCTCATAACCTTATGAGAGAGGTCATGTGAAGCATAATTATCCTTTTTTTTTTTTTTTTGCTTTTTGGAGAGGGGAAGACTGGGCAACTGGGATTAAGTGACTTGCCCAAGGTCACATGGCTAGAAAGAATTAAGTGTCTGAGGCTGGATTTGAACTCAGGTCCTCCTGACTCCAGGGCCAGTGCTCTATTTACTACGCCACCTAACCACCTAATTATCCCCATTTTGGTGAAGCCCAGAAAGCTAAAATTACTTACTTCCCAAACTACCCAGCTAAAAGGCTAAAATCAAGCCAGCATTTGATTTCAGGCCTTCTGATTCTAAGTGGTCAATATTTTAAGAGCCAGTGATTTTACTGGCTTTCCTTCTCCTCCCTCCTCTAATACAAAACCCATGAGTTATTAGATGATTACATGAGCTACCAAGGCTGAAAATCCTATCACCTAGTGGCCAGGGTCCTGATTATGAGCATCTCCCAACTTAACTGAGGTGGTCCTCAAGTCACAGACTCTTCTGAGGCCTTTTTCTCAAAACTTTTCTAACTTAATGTAAGACCTACCCTAACTTTCAGTCTGTTGGCAGGGTCACCTCCATATGATGGATAAGAAGGCCTGTCATGCCATGTCATGGGCCAGAGCTTACACAGGTCACTTAATCTCCTTGGATTTCAGGTTCCTCATCTGTAGAAGGAAGTGTTGGGACTTGATGACCTCTGAGGTCTCTTTCCACTCTAGGCCTATGATCCAGTTATTCTTACTGACTGGCCAATGATGGGCTTTAAAAAACCGTGACATTGAAGATGTAGTCTGGGCTTCCAAGTCTGAGTCTTTTATTACCCTCACTGAAAAACAGTACCCTTAGTCTTTGGGGCAGGGGGGCATAGAGTGGGGAGGATGAAGGTGGGGGTAAGATGGAAGTTCAAAGACCAGAACTGGAGACGTTGTTTTTGTGAACTGGGGGAGGAGAGAGGCTGGTTTAAAGGACCAGATCATGAAGAAACGCCTCAAGAATACCATCTTTCCAAAGGCCTGAACAGTTGTGGGCAAAGCCCTTGACTGAGGCTCTATTTCCAAAGCCAAAGGAGGCTGAGTTGGTAGTAGACAGGAATGGTGGTGATTCCATCCCTCTCAAGATCTGAGAATACAGGCACCTCTCTTAAGCATCCTCCATTGAGCCAGGGCCTTTCTCCCATAGGTGTGAATGAGGTGGACTATAGCCTCTACCCCAGCCGGGAGACTCAACTTCGTTGGCTGAATTATTACCTGCAAGCCCACAAGCAGCTCAGCAAGGAAGGCTGGGGTGGGACAGCTGTGACACCCAGGGAGGTGGAGAAGCTCTATGTACAAGTTAACAAGTTTGCTCTGGTGAGAGTCTACACCTTGGAGAGAAAGTAGGAAGCACTAGTCACCTAAGATTGACTGAAGTGCTGTGGGAAACCTGGAATTGGGTGGGGAGAGGGGTGGGAGAACAAGCCTAAAAGAAAGGGGGTGGTAAACCTAGAATTCCCTAAACTTTGTCTAAGTTCTTCACCAAATGGAAAGTCTGTAGCTGCTCCAAGTCTGGAAAGTCATCAGGCTTCTCTGCCTTTAGACAGCCCTGCTCCTACCTCATCTCCAAGAAGGAAGAATTCCTTAACTACTGTTTTTTAGGGAGGCCCTTAACTAGCCAGAAACATGTGATCCACAGAGGACAGAATTATTTGAACCAGTGGATAGAAGTTGCCTGGGCATGGGTATCAGTCTGGAGGGCCTGGGTCTGAACCCTGAGCCATCCCAGCTGCACAGGAACATTTCCCTGATGGCTGTAGCATGTGCCCTTAAGAGGGACCTGCTCTGTTTGCTCACTGTCAGGGGAGGGAGGTAGACTCTGTCCCCATGGGATCACAGGATTTAGAGTTGGAAAGGACCTTTGAAATTTTACTCTCTCATTTTACAAGCAAAGGAAAATGACATATTGAATAAATTGCAGAGCTAGGATTTGAGTCTTCTCTGACCCTAAATTCATTCTCTTTCCATTACACAGTCCTACCTGTTATCAGGAGGATTTACCAGGCCTATGCTAGAAAGACCTCAGAACCAAACTGCTTCTCTCAGTCTAGGAGTCAGCCTTTGGTGTTTGTCTTCGGTTCTAAAGGGTGGGTAATTGGGGGGTAGGGGAAGAACCACTTTGACCCTCTCTGCTCCTTTCCCAGGCCTCTCACTTCTTCTGGGCATTCTGGGCTCTCATCCAGAACCAGTTCTCTACCATTGACTTTGACTTCCTCAGGTGAGTGAGCTGGGAACAAAAAGAGGTGGGGAGGAAAAAAGATGAGAGGAGAGAGTGAGTAGGAGGTAAAGTCCCTTGGCCCAGGAGGGATTGATTGATTGATAGATTGGTCATCTATCCAGGAAGAGGTGACCTAATGGGGCACCTACTTCCCATCCTGACCCTTCCCCATCCAAATCTTTGACCTTTGTTTCCCCATTTGTAAAATAAAGTTGCCCTTCTGAGCTTTGGGAAAACCTTAGGAGAGTGAGCCAATTGAGTTGGGCAATACTGACCTCCTCTAAAATCTCCTGCTCCCCCCTCCTCTTCAGCCCCAGTGTTCTTCCCAAGAACCACCTAGGTCCTGGTAGGGAGTTCCCTGGCCAGCTCCCAAGCTAGTAAACGGAATCATGGAAGCATTCCAGACCTTGAGGGAACTTGATTGATTGTGAAAGACAGTGGGGAAACTGAGACCCTGAGGAAAGGGGAGTGACTGACTCAAGATCACACAGTAAATAGAAAAGCCAAGATTCAAACACAAATAAGTTGACTTCAGATTTAGTATATTTCCATGTTATTCTTGCAGAAGTTACTCATGGTCTTCTAATTCAGTTCCAGGATTGACCCAGCTATTCTGAAACCCTGGCCATGTGCTTTTCCTATTGTATGACTGCTTCCTTGCAATGAGACTGTGAATTCTACCTTACTCCCTGCAACTCTAGGAGTTGTAGAATGGAGGGTGACAGTCCCCGAGCTGCCATTTACCAGCTTTGTGGCCTTGGCTAAGTCATGTCACAAACTCATAGATTTAGAGCTGATAAAGGGGCATTAGAGGATGTTAATCCAACCCTCATTTCACATGAGAAAGCTGAGGCCCAAAGAGATTATGACTTGCCCAAGAGGTAAGCAGAGGTGAGAAAATCTGAGCCCAGATTCTCTCTCCACTGCGTCTTGCTGGCCCTTGGGCTCTCTGGGCCTCAGTTCCCTGATCTGCAAAATAAAGGATGTGCCAGGTGATCTCTGCAGGTCCTTTCCAGGTCTCTCATTCCCAGATCTATCTGAAAATTAAGCACATCCCCGTGCTCAGAGGAAGGGTTTCCTCTGCCTTCTTCTTACATTTCCTCCCAGCCCTGCCCATCCTTGGCTTGTGATGGAGGGAGGGAGGAGGAAGAGAAAGTGCTGCCAGAACCCAGAGTATGGGATGACAGGCTAGACAGCCCCGAGGGAGCAGTACTCTAGGGAGGGTGGGGGAGAAGGGGAACTTTTAATACATGCATACATATATACTGTGTGTAGTACATATATACCTAGCCACATGTGTGTGTATATATACACACATATATGTATGTATACACATAGATATGTGTGCATAAAGATATACATACATATATGTACACACAGTGGATAGAGTACCAGGCTTAGAGTCAGGAAGACTCATCTTCCTGAGTTCAAATATGGCGCTAGACACTTACTGTGTGACCCTGGGTAAGTCACTTAACCCTGTTTGCCTCAGTTTCCTCATTCCTAAAATGAGCTTGAGAAGGAAATGGCAAACCACTCCAGTATCTTTGCCAATAAAACCCCAAATGGGATCACAAAGAATCAGACATGAATGAAAAACGACAAAAACAAAATAGATAAGGTGTGTGAGAGTGTGTGTGTCTGAGTCTGATGGCTCCCGGTATCCTTTGGCCAGCACACACCAGGGGGCGCCATTTTCAAACCTTGGTTGGTCTCTTGTTCCCGTGCCATAGCTGCCACTTGCCATAAGATCGAGAGTTAGGAACTGCTGCCCTCATTTTTGTGCAGAGGGAGCTCTGGCCTCAGAGAGGGCACGTGACTCGCCTTGGGCCCACAAGAAGTCTGTATCAGAGCAGGACTTGAACCCAGGGCCTCTGACCCTAACCCCAGAGCTCCTGGGGCATGTAGGGGCTTCTCTGAAAGGGGCAGTGAGAAGGAAAACCTGGTAGCTTCAGTGAGACCTGTTTTCATTATTCTTGGGAGAACATCCGTTGCCCTCCTGACATGACCCTAGGGATCATGCGTTTGAGGGTTTATGGAATCTTTTCTTCACAACTCCAGGAGGGAGGTAGTACTTGTATTACTGTCCCACTTTACAGACAGGGAAACTGAGGATCTCATGAAATGATTGGCTTGAGTATTTGTATCCCCAAGGACTTCTTTGTGTCCCCAGAACACAAAGTTCCTGGCACCTAGTAAGCATTTAATCGATGCTTTAATTAACTAGTTAATTCACTAGTTAATTAACTGGGCTTCCATCCTCCTCCTCCTGATGCCAAGTCCAGAGCTCTTTAAGGCTCTGCTAAGCGACCTGACACCTTCCCTAGGCTCAGCCCACCTGGCAGTGCCAAGCCATAGATTGGTCAGATCTCTGGTAGTGGAAGAATGTTCCTGAGGGCCCCTGATTCCAGAGTCCCCTCGACTTCCTCCCTGATACCGGCCCCTGCTCCCTGTGTCCTGACAGATATGCGGTGATCAGATTCAACCAATACTTCAAGGTGAAGCCTCAGGTGTCGGCCTTGGAGATGCCAAAGTGACCGGCCTCCTGCCCTGTCCGCCCAGCCAGACCTGCTCTCTTCAGGGCCCCTGCTTGGCTCTGGGGCCCATGCCGAAAGGGCCAGAGCAAGAGAGGGATGCAGGTGGGGTCTCTCCAGTGGGGCAGTGGAGAAGCCCACGCCCTGTGCTGCAGGCCCCATATTAAAGCCGCCGTAGACCTCGCTCCCCCCTGTCTGGCTTCAGCCTCTGGGGCTGATGGGACCAGCTCAGGGTACCCTTCCCCTTCACCCTCCCTTTCCCAAACTTTGGTGGGGGGGAGGGGAGTGCCTGTAGAGTACCAGGGATGACCAGCTTTCTAGGACAGGGACCAAGACAACCAATGGGAACCAGTGGGAAGCCCAGGAACCCGCCAAATATCACCCTACCATCATCCCTCTTTGCCATCAGGGGTGCCTTATTTATGTATTGGACCCTGCTCAGCCTGGGTAGTGTAGAAAGGGCTCCTTTCCACCTCCAATGCCCATAGATTCTCTAACCCACCTACCCCCACTCCCCTATTTTTCCCAAGCAGAAAATGATGAACTCCCTTCCCAGCAATTAACCACACCCCAACACATCAAGTGTATGGGTGTACATAGTTGGGATGAGGGGATCCCAGGTTAGGAATGGCCCCCTCATCAGCAGCCTTATCAGATTCCCTGGCACTGCTTCCACTCTTACTTTCTCCAAACCCCATTACTGGCTCCTAATTTCACCCCACCTAGTTTCACTATTACCCACTCAGGTCCTGAGGTCTTGTGTTTTCTACCCTTTGGCCAGCTCCTGCTGCCTAAAGAAGGCCTAGTGACTAGAGTGCTGTCATCACACTTGGGATTGCCTGGGGGAATTACAGGGTGCTGTTAGCCAAAGCCTAGGTCAGTATGTCTCACTGACCTTGATCCTCCCACCCACAGCCCTCCCCACCCCCTCAAGATGCCTACCTAACCTTGTATTTCTCTTGTATACACTGGACCTGAATTAGAGGACCCTCTCACTCTGAGTGTCAGTCCTGGAGAGCAGGGAGAGAGGGGATATATCCCAAGAAGCAGGGGCCCCAGGAGAGCCAGGGAATAGGTGGGCCCCCTGGTTAGGACCTGGCCTGGACATAGGTAGGGGATGTCCTGACCTTCTGAGTTCCTTTGCCAACCACCACTTGCCCTTAGACAGCAATTAAATCTCTCCCCAGGCTCTTTCCTGACCCCAGGGCTTCTGGGTGGGGGGGAGAACCCTACTCAGCTCTGGCACATGAAACAAACTTTGAGATTCAAATTATTGTGGTTTTGTTCTCCATTAAAATGGCCGCTTCTGGTTTCTGGTGCTGCTCACTCTTGGTCTGAGGGGTCATTCTGTTGGTGTGTTTAGTTTGGGTCAGAGAAGGGCCATCATGACTCTTGAGTTGTTGGGTTGCCAACTCAACTCCCCTTTGAGTGGGGAAGGGAGCACTGAGGGATATTATCTGGGGAACTGTGGGTACTGGTAAAGGTCGTGGCTTATCATTTCACTCAATTGTGTTGAGCCCAGCAATCAGAGGCAGAGTCAAGCCAAGCTTTTATAGGACTAGTCTACCTCAGTGGACTTCCATGGCTGGCAGAATGGCTTATTCCACTCTACAGTGCTGAGCCATATAATGGACTATCTCATTGATGGCTGGCTGCCATCAATACTCCATGTGAATTTTGTTAAATCTTTAATTCGGGAGGGGGAAATCAGACTTGATGCTGAGTCCCAGGTGCATGATTAAAAATCTCAGAATTAGAAGCACCTTGGAGATCTTTCTGTCCAGTGGTTCTCAAAGGGCACAAGAGTGTGGTTGGATTCTCCATAGGTGTGTCAGAAATTGCACAGACATGCATGATGCATGAGTGTCCTGTAGTGCCAATCCCTTGTAGTAAAAACTAATAACGGACTGTGAATACAAAAAGTCTAATAGATGTGTGAGGAGTAACTTCCTCTATGGTGTTACCGGCAAGTGGTCACTCAGCTTTTTGCTCGAAGACTTCACGTCTTGGGAAAGCCGCTGCCTTCTGGGGCGGCCATTTCTGCTCTTGGCTATCCAAAATTCCAGAGAGTTTGGAAATTTCTTCCTTACATGGAGTAAAAACTTCCTCTCCACAGCTTCACTCATTATACCCAGCTGTCTTCTGAGGCCAAGCAGAACAACTGATCCCTGTTATAGAATAGCCCTTCCAATGAAGGTGACTATTGTGTCTTTTCTAGGTCACAGCCTTTGATTCTTCTTAGGCTGCTCATAGAGCAGGATCCCAAAGTCTCCAGCCATCCTTCTTTAACCCTCTTGAGCATTTCAGTTTCTTTCCTGAAAGGCTGTTGACTCTTCCACCAGGAAGGAAAGGGGTTCTTCCTGCAGCAGCAGAAATTGAGGTGAGACATCTGATGGAACTTCCAACCTGGCAGACGGATGAAGCCGTCAGGATGGTGGTCACTCTGTCTCCTTCCTTGGAAGAACTCTAGTTGTTTGGCCTGGTGACAGGAAGACAGACAGATGACCTCTGGATGGCCCTTCTGGCCCTGGAGCCTGGCCATCACTTTTTCCAGATATTCAGCTCCTCCTGAGGCCAGGGGATAAAAAAGCAGTAGCTTAGAAGCTAAAGCAGGGGGCAGGGAGAAACCTTCTCTCCGGATGGCTCCTTTCCTGCTGAGATCTTGCCACCCTCCTCCTCTGATACTGCCCTCCCAGCCAAGAGGAGCTGCTTCTAGGACACCAGGAAGGTGCCCGCTCTCCCCCCGCTTTTCCCCTAGGCAGCAGCAGCCACCTGTCTGGTGGACTCTTGATTGTTTGGCTTCTCCGTGTAAAAATACCAGGAGCACCATGGCAACTGCTGGTGACGTCACCCAGCAGCTGGGGCCTTCTTAAAGGTCACAGTGATTGGGGAGCAGCAGGACTCCAGTTCCCAAAAGGCAGCATTTCCTGGTATGAGCCCCAGCACTGAGGTCAAATAGATGCTTGTCTGGTCCATTGGGGATTGAGATGAGCGAGGAGGTGGTGCCAGAAACTGTCCCAATCCCTTACTTAGCCTGGCTGTGCTTTCCCCAGAACCAGTCAGTCAGATCCAAGCAGCCCATTAGTGGAGTGAGCACTGGCCTGGACGTTGCTTTCCTCCAAGGCCTAGAAGCCATGCTTCTATCTCTGTTCCCACCAGGATCCCACCTCCACAGCCAGCCTTCCCTTGCCTCTCTCCAGCAGCTTCTCTTCTCAACTCCCAAGGGACCAACATACATTTCCAAGATAAGACAAATGGACCAAAGGTTCGTGGTAGCAGCTAATGCAAGTTTCCTCAGGATTGCCCAACAAAAGCCAAATTAACTACCACCCCAGCAGTGAAAGAGTTAACCACTTCTATAATCTAGTGGACACCATTCCACCCCCTTCTTTGAGAGGGGAAAAGAAAAGGTGTTCCCAGAATCAGCCCAGGAATCAGGCAGATCACAGGATAAGTGTACCCACTGGAGATGGAATGAATGGATCTCTACCCACCCAATCTTAGGTCCTTATACCCTTTCGTTGGATATCTCTCCTATACCCCTTTTACCCCCACCAATTTCTTCCTTCCAAATTAATCACATCCAGGCATAATAATAGCTAGCATTTATGTGGCAGCTTTTGAAAACTTGCAAAACACTTTGAAAATATTATCACAACCACCCCAGGAGAGGTAGAAGCTATTATACCCATTTTGTAGATGTTGAAACTGAGGCAGTCAAATAGTTAAGTGACTTCTTAGGATCACACAATGTCTGTGGCTGGATTTGAACTCGAGTGTTCCTGGCTGGGTCCTGAGCTCTATCCAATGCACTGTCTAGCTGGTTCTAGCTCCACTCAGCTGCTCAGGTTCAGACTCTAGTTATAGCCCAAATACAAGAGGAACCCAAGAAGGAAATGAGTTAGCCATTGCTACTCTCTCTGGCTGAGATCCATGATTGAATTCCAGGAGACGTCCATCTCCCACCTCTCTCCATTCACGGGGAGCCTATGAGGTGAGGGAGTGGGTGTGGGCAGTGGTAAAGGGCTCTTCCGTGTAGTAATTGTATTGAAGCATTTAAGGTCATTGTTTCCATGAGGGCACACCTGGGCCTGAGCTAAAAGCTCTGCCCTCCCACGAGTTACTCGAATTTTAATAGGATTCAGTCCAAATAGTTATGACCCCATTTGTACAACATTCCTACCCAAGGCTGTGGTGGGGTCAAGGTGAATCATTCCCCAGCAGGCCTCTGGCAGCTCACCCCTTAACAAGGAGAGGCCAAAACAAGGGCTCAAGTCCAGGTAAACCTTGACTAATGAGCCTTGCCCTACCCAGCCCCTTTCCTCTCACCCTTTAGGGGACAACTGCTTACCTCGAATCCATTCCCACATCTTTAAGGTAGTGTAAAGGTGTGTAAAGAGGAACATGGAGCACAAGTGGCTATAGAAAGGTGAAGGGTACGAATCAGAGCTGATCACCCCAAAGGCTCCAGGCCCTTCTAAAGGAATAATCAATGAATTTATGGCAAGTTTGGCATCGCACAGGGGTCAGGATCAGTTTGAGAGGCTGGGGGAGGGGGATGAAGGGGAACAAGGCAACCGCTCCAGTGGCAGTGACCATCTGGGGGCAGAGGAGACAGAATATAAAACAGCTTCCTGCTCTGGGTCAGACCACTGGTTTAATGGGGAATGGATGGAACCAGATCCAAGCAGCAGTTTCCCATTAGGGCACCAGAGGGCAGAAATTGCAGCTGTTGATTTTCTTTCTATTTCCCTGGTGAAGGAGACCGACTTAAACCTTCTGTGCTGCCCAGGCTCACGGCCACCCAGGGCCACAAGTCAAGCAGAGAACCAAAGGAGGGGCATTAAAGACAGACTCTGGCCATCCCCTTGCCTCCACCAGGCAACCACAGCTGCAAAGGTGGTCAAGGCCTTGGAGAATATCCAGGCCAACCCCGTCATTTTACAAAAACTGCATTAGAGGGAAAAGCAGGCTGCCCACGATCACACGGTGGGTGGTAAAGCAGGGACTCAGACCCAGGCTTCTCACTCTTTCCCCAACCACACCCCCCCTCCCAACTCCTTAACACAGGAACCAACCTCTTAGTGATATAATTTTAGAACCTAGAAGGGAATTTATGGGTCATCTAATCTAGCCTCCCACCTAAAGGAGGCTCCTGCCCTTTATATTCCTGGCAGATGTCATTATTTGAATACTGTCAGTGATGAAGAACTCACTACCTAATGTGGCTGACTGTCCTGTTGTTGGGACAGCTGTTAGGCTTTCTTGTCTCCCTGTAACTTTGATCCCTGGGGTTCTGGTTCTTTCTGGGGCCACATTGGATAAATAATCCCTCAGTTTCCTGAAGACAATACTCATTCTCCTGGAGTAGCCAGGGAGCACAGTGGAAAGAGCACCAGCCCTGGAGTCAGGGGAACCCAAGTTCAAATCCAGCCTCAGAAACCATCTTGCTGTGACCTGACCCTGGGCGAGTCACTTTACCCTGCTTACCTTAGTTTCCTCATCTGTAATAAAAAGAGCTAGAGAAGAAAATGACAAACCACTCCAGTATCTCCAAGAAAACCACAAATGGGGTCATGGAGAGGAGGTCATGAGTGAAATGACTCAACAACAGAAAAACAACCCATGCTGCCCAAGTCTTCTCTTTCCCAAGCTAAACATCCCTAGTTCTTCCAAATATTAATATCATATTATAACACAATTATTATATATTATAACACAGTTCCTTCCACCTAGCCCTGGATGTGCTGGTTCATCAATGTCTCTCTTCAAATATGGCGCTCAGAAAATGGAACACAAAATTCCAGCTGTGGAGAAGACAATGAGATGATTACTTCCCCAGTTCTGGGCTTGTTCTTTCTTAATGAAGCCAAGATCTCATTCATTTTTCTGGCTGCAACATCATACTGTTGGCTTGAATTCAGTTTGCTATCAATTAATTCCCTAGGTCTTTTTTATACCGGTAAGCCAATTTTACCCCACCCTATATTTGTTTAGTTTGGGGTTGTTGTTTCTTTTAAACCAGAGTACCCTAATCATATTGTAGAGGAAAGCACAATGTCCCTGGAAGCATTGGCTCACAGATTTAGAACCACTGAATCCAATCCTCTAGTCACTTGATAGGCAAGGAAACAGATTGAGTGATTTGCTGAGGGACTCACAGCTGGGAAGTGTGAGGTAAGATCTGAACTTGGGTCTTACTGATTCCAAGTCCAGCACCCTGTCCAAAGTACTTGGTCTCTCCCGTCTCAAGAGATCTCGGTTCAAATGCTGCTTATGTGACTATGGGGAAGTCGTTATTTTCTTTGAGCCTTGTTTACTTATCTGTAAAATGGGTGACAGTACTCACCTACCTAACCCAGCTGATGGGAGGAAAGTGTTTTGTTCACTTTTAGATGCTATAGAAATATAGACAATCCCAGTTAAATTTCATCTTGTTTCATTCTAATCTTCAAAGCTATCAGTATCTTTTAAAAAAAATGCTGATTCTGCTATACAGTCTATTAGTAATCCTTCCCAGCTCAGGCCATATGAAAATTTCATAAATGTGCTATACATGCTTTCATCTTAAGTTAGTGATGATTATTTTGAACCAGAAGACTAGAATACAAAGCATTGTGGCCCACCACTAGAGACATCCCTCCAGATTGACAATTAATTCATGCTTTGCAGTTGTTCAACCAGCTATAAATCAGCTCACCCATCCAACACCCTCCCACACTGTTTTGCCATTTTAACTGCAAGATTTCCTCTCTTAGCCAATGCGCATTAACTCTCATGAGACTCAGTAGGTATAATCTTGCAGATCTGAATGTTAGAAGCAAAAAGAGACTTTAAAACTCATAGACTCATAGCTTCATCAACTTTAGGCTTGGGAAGGATTCTATAGGTAGATGGTTGAATCAAAACTCATTTTACAGATTAGGAAACGGAGACCTGGATAAGTGACTTAGCCAATGTCACACAGCTAGTGCTAAGGAGTAGGGAATAGAACCTTGCTGTCCTGAATTTCAGCTCTTTTTCTTTTTTGGTGGGGCAGGTGGGGGTAAGTGACTTGCCCAAGGTCACACAGTAAGTGTCATGTGTCTGAGGCTAGATTTGAACTCAGGTCCTGACTCCAGGCTAGTGCTCTAGCTACTGCACCACCTAGCTGCCCATCCCCCTCAGCCCTACCCTTCAAAATTTTTTTATTTATATACAATTTGCTCCTGGTCTAGAAGTCCTCTGGAGTGAACTCTGGTAGTAGTGATGTGGGAGAACATTTGCCTTTTCTTTATAGGAACTGATTTTGTTATGCCAATAACTCTGAAGGCTCTTTTCCCTTGTCTCTACTAATCTTCACATTCTGGTTAGTTGTCACCAGGTCACCCATGGTGCCTGGGTCTGGTTTCCCCAAGGATGACCCTCATTTTTCCCATTCCATCTCTGTGCCAGGGCAAGGATCCAAAACGTTCTTTTTATTGTGCCAACCGGAAAAAAAATCCCCAGATTGTAAACAGGTCAGGAGAAATGTACAGGGTAAGCTGTTCATCATCATCTTATTAACAAAATAAAGCCCTATCTATGTTTACAGTTGTAAAAAAGGAGTAACCCCAGAGAGCTGGGAGCTTAGGAAAGGGGCTGAGGTGGGGAATGAGGGTGGATGGGACAAAGGGTAGGCTTGGTTTCCACATCTGTCCCAGCTGGATTGAGTCCCCTCCTCCTGACCCCAGAGCTCTCTCCCTGCCCCCTCAGCGTTCCTCTCCAATGGGATGTGACTTTCTTGGGGGTGGAAATAAATAAATAAAATGACAAACTGATCATGGGCAAAGTCAAGTGCCCCAGCCAAGGGGTGGGGTCAATGGCAAGGGGGTGGAGGGTGAGTATGGAGAAAGGAATAGGGAAGGACTGTAGCCAAGGGAAAGAAGGGGAGGGAAAGGGCAACTGAGGCTCCTTTTCTCCCCCCACAAATAAACAAAGTGACTCACACACAAACATACCCTTCCCTTCCCAGGCCAGCAGGGCCAGCCAGTTCTGGAAGCAGCCTTGGCCACTTTGGGCAATCTTTGATGCCCATCATTCCAACCTTGTCCAAACTGACCTTGTCTATCAGGCAGGGCCAGGACCAGATGACGCAGGTAGTCAGTTTCTCCCAGCACCTGCCTTTCTGGCCTCGGCTACTTTCCCCAGATCCCAGCATCCAGGGTACTGGAGAATGTCCCATTTCCCTTCCCCCCACTCCTCTCTGCTGGGAACAAGGGCCTAAGTTGGGCAGCCTAGGGCTAGGGGGCTGGGTAGCCCCTTGGAGAGGCTGCGTTCTCATGCGTCTCAGAGCTAAAAATGGCTCCGTGGGAATTGACTGGCAGTCAGTGAACAGAAGAGGGAGGAGGTCAGGGTGGCTGACAGCTCCAAACACTGAGACCCAAAGACACACAGAGATGTCCAGACATAAAGGGTGGCTCCAAAAGGGTCGGGGCATCCTGCCAGGGAGGAGTGAATCGATAAGGAAACAGAGACCCAGTACAGAGAGACAGAAACACAAAAAAAGAAAGAGAACCTGAGACCCAGAGAGATCTACAGAAAGGCAGAATCTAATGATGCTCACTGGCTGAGATATCCAGAGGCAGAGAAGGAGAGGAGTGGAAATAAACCTCCCTCCAGGAATCCTGAGACACAGGAATCCCCCAGAATGGGGACACACAGGCCACATGTATGCACACACACACACATCTCCCTACACTAACACACACACGCACACACACACACACAGATACACAGGCTGGACACACCACAACAGAGACAGTCCAGTGAGGAGGAAGGAGAGGTGAGAACGTCAAGGGGAAAGGCAGACAGAGGAGAGACTTTCCCACACAGCCTTGGGCTCATTCACACCGAGCAGACATAGACCCTGGGAAAAGACCCACGAGGGTAGGGAAAGTAAGCCCTGCAGGAAGCTGATGTAGAATGAATGAGGAGGTATGCCACCCCAGATGTGGGGCAGGAATAGAATGGAGGGTGGGGTGCAGATGGATTAAATGGACACGCAAAATCTATACCACCCTCTCAGTAGATCAAAGAGTATGGGAGAGGGGGGCTGCAGCAACCAGGATCCCAGACAGGGAGGGAGGAGAGGGTGCTAGTCATCAATAACCTCCTAGGTGTGAATATCAGGGTACTTGGGGCATTACTTGGTTGATGCTAGGAAGCTGGGTCAAACCATGTAGCACCCCTTTTCTAGGAATTCAGGTGTCCCTCTGTTTTCCTAAAGTCCACACCAACCCCATTGGCTCTGAAGCACCCCGCCCCCAAGAGAAGATGCCTACTTCCAGGCCAAACATCCTAGGGTAGGATTCAACCTTCCTGATCCCACTTCCCCTGCATAGATATATGTACATATGCACAGCTGTGCCCATCTCCCAGACACATCCCTGTCAAGGTACCTACACAGTCCAAGTCTGCTGGTAGTGCCTGATAGGGTCAGGGAATGAGCCCTTGTTAGCCTCCTCCCTCCCCCTTTAAAGAGATACTTAGGGGGAGCAAGAGGGCATGACCCCCTGAGCCCAGCTCAGTCCGTAAGCACCACCAACTCTCCATCACTCTTTTCCTCAACTTCAGAATCTTCTTCCTCGCTGTACCGGAACATCTCCCCATCGGCTACAGAGTGCCCGTCCTCAGCTCCCTCATTCTCCTCCTTAAGGCTTCGGGTGTTGACGATGATAGGCATGCTGGGGTCCAAGCTCCGGGGCACATAGTGCTCCAGGAGGGGCTGGGCCAGTGGCATTCCGGGTGCTCTGGGGTACAGGACATCTGGGGAGCTCATCTGCATCTGATTGCCTGGTGGGCTGGGGAGCAGGAGGAAAAATGGGGGGGTGTTAGTACTGCTCCCCCAAACTCACGCACAGATATACCCTCATCTCCCTCAATCCCAGTCCTAATCCTATGGTCTCTCCCAGATCCTATAAAGCCAGAAGAACCAAAAACATGGGAGAGATGGATCTCTCCAATTCCATGATGCTCACTGAGGTGAGTAAATGGGACCTAGGACAAACGGATGTGCATACTGGTGTGCTTCTCCCTCCATCCCCAACCCCAAACACACTCGTTCCACAGGATCAGAAGTCTAGTTTTGAAAGGGTACTTAGGGGGCAGCTAGGTGGCATAGTGAAGAGAGCAGGAACCCTGGAGTAGGGAGGACCTGAGTTCAGATCCAGCCTCAGACATTTAACACTTACTAGCCTTGTGACCTTGGGCAAGTCACTTAACCCCAACTGCCCTGCCCTCACCCTCCAAAAAGCAAAAACAAACAAATAAATAAATAATAATAAAAAAGGGTGCTCAGAGGTTATCCAGTCCAACCCCTTCAGTTTCAATGAGGAAACTGAGTCCAAGGAAGCTAAATCACTTGCCCAATCATACAGGTGATAAATCATTAAAAGTGGAACTAAAGTCATATCCTCTGACTTCAAAAGTGCTGTTCTTTCTATTATACCATGGATTATGGTGTAAGACTCAAGATTCCTAAGCTCATTATGGCCTGATCTTTTGTAGAGCAGTCCCATGTGAACAGGAAGAGGAGGGTTGGCTACCTACGTACTCATATGGTCACTTCTATGGAGTTATACATTTATGAGGCTACTACACTTTTACCTCATATTTATATTCTCCAAGAGTTGTGTGTGAATCCATTTTAAAAGTCAAATCAGGTTTTAGATATGCCAAAAGCATTCCTATTGAAAGGAACCATAGTGAGAAATCCTTTGTAAAAGGAAGCTGCTGTAAGGACCACCATCACCCCAAAGGAATACTGTTTGGTAAATTAATACTCCTGTATTGGATCCTGCTCCAGAGAACGTGGCCGTACACAGTCAGTTCCTCTGCGTCTGCCACATGCCCATGTTAATTAATATACAGTCAGAGGGGAAGGCCAATGACACAAGTAGGCGACAGTTACCCGTGTGCTTTCATCCATACCCACATTGACTTATGTACAGTCACAGATGAAGAAGTGTCTGCTGGAGCCAGTTCTAACCAGCTCTTAAATCCAATGGTTAAATTTTCAGTGAAAGTATTTACACCTCAGAAATCAGCAAATTCTGCAACTCAGGACTTGATTTTTTATTTTGTTGACTGCATATCCTTGGAAATATTGGAGAAAATGTTGGTGTAGAATAAATTTTAAAGTGTGTCATGCATACTTTTTTTTGGGCGGGGGGGGTGGGGGTGGATACAGTTGTTAAACATTTACCAGCACATGTCAGATGTAGTTGCATTTAACATGACATGGTGACAAGAGCTGGAGAGGGACCTTGAAGGTCACCTAGTCCAACCCCTTTATTAGACTTTATTTTGGTAAATAGATTTTTTCAATTATATAGACAGTTTTCAACATTCATTTTTATAAGATTTTGAGTTCCAAAATTTTCTCCCTCCCTCCTTCCCCCCTCCCTAAGACAGCATGCAATCTGATTTAGGTTATACATGTGCAATCATGGAAACATATTTCCACATTAGTCATGTTGTGAAAGAAGAAACAGAACAAAAGAGGAAAGCCACAAAAAACAAAAAAAAGTGAAAATAATATGCTTCGATGTGCATCCAGACTCCATAGTTCTTTTTCTAGATGTGGATAGCATTTTCCATCATGAGTCTTTTGGAACTGTCTTGGATCATTGTATTCTGAGAAGAGCTAAACTGATCATCCCAACCCCTTCATTTTACAAATGAAACTGAAACGTAATTTCCTGACTCTGGAGTAAGAGGACCTGGGTTTGAATCCTCATTTTTCATTTTATAACCTGTGTGATCCTGGACAAGTTGCTTCCTCTCTCTGAACCTCAGTTTACCCAAGTGCAAAACTGGGAGAATGGACCAAATGATCCTGAAGGTTTCTTTTAGCTAGGACCCTTTAGCTTGAAGTCTATGGGCCAATGTAGAATTTCCCAATCACCCCTCCCCATTTACACCTGCTCAGACAGAGACGACCTGACAATCCCATTCCCTTCCCTAGTAGAAGTAGAGGGGGGAGGTGCGAGAGGCTCACGGGATCACATAATTTTGCCTTGCATCCTGGCGCCGGTTCCTCATCAGAGCCTTGTACTCCCCCACTCGTAGCCGCTTGCCTTCCACGATGCATGTGCGCTTGGGCCGAGGCTTGTATTTATAGTCAGGATACTTCTCCAAGTGCTGACGGCTCAGCCGTGCCTGTTCCTCGTAGTATGGCTGCTTCTCCTGGTTCGTCATGGACTTCCAGCGGGAGCCTAGCACCCAGATCCTGCTATCAGTCCCAGCAGCCCAGTCCAAGCCCAACCCTGATCCTGCCCTCCTACCCTATCCCTGCTCCCCCTGCAGGTGGGTAGAATCAGGTGGGGAGCAGCTAGGTGGGGCAATGGATAGAGTGAGGATCCTGGAGTCAAGAAGACTCAACTTCCCAGTTCAAATCTGGCCTCAGACACATACTAGCTAGCTGTGTGCCCCAGGGCACACTTAGCTCTGTTTGCCTCAGTTTCCACATCTATGAAAGAGAGATGGAAATAGCAAACCACTCCAGTGTCTTTGCCAAGAAAACCCCAAATGGGGTCACAGGGAGTTGGATATGACTGAATAACAACAACATAGTCCAGTGATGAACTTCCACAGTCATACTGAATTCTCTGTGGGCTGAACAGAGGTGCCCAGCTAGAAGGGCCAGTGCCCACCCCATCACAAACAAGGCTGAAACCTCATCGATAAGGCTAATATATGCAAATAAGCATATACATACAAGGACTGATCTGGGGAAGGGCAGGTCATGACAGCCTCAATGTACACCAGTACTGTCTCATAGGATGCTCATGGTACCCATCCATGAATGGTCTTGGTAGGTAAGGTTTAGGTAGGCACTATCTTCATTTTAAAGATGAGGAAGCTATCCCACTCAAGACAGAGAAACTCTCTATCCACTGTACCATCTACCTCGACCTCATTTGGGTATCTTTCCTAGACAAGTGAATATCTCATACATTCTGCCAGATCCCATCAGTCAACAGATCCCCTTTTGAAGTGAGATACGCCTAGGTTGGGCCCCCAAATTCCAGCAAACAAAATAACTAACAGGAAGAACAACCAGACAGGAGACAAAAGGAAGCCCATGCCCCCCAGGCACTCCCCATCCCCATGCCATTGGTTTGCTCACCAAGAATCTTGCTGATACTGGAGTTATGCATGTCAGGACAGGCCTGGAGGATCTTTCGCCGTTCATCCTTGGCCCATACCATGAAGGCATTCATGGGCCTCTTAATGTGATTGTTGTTCCGGGACTCGGGGAAGTGTCGGGAGCCTAGTAGGGGGTGGGGTGGGGTAGAAACAACAGTTGGTCTATCTTTGTACATCCAGAAAGGGGTGGGGGGGTAGGGAGAGTGATGGGGGGAGGGAAAGGGGAACGGACTACTTGAGGAGGAAGTGGTTTCCCTGTCACTGGAGGACTTTGCATGGAGATTAGAGATGACTAGTCAGGGATACTGGAGAGGAAATATTACCATTCAGGAAAGGTTGGTCCAACTCCCAAAGTACTTATTTCTAAAGGGGCCCCTTGTATCTTCCTTTTAACTAAGTAATTTGGAAGAGACAGACTCCCCACCCTCATCTCCCCCAAGACCAGTTTTCTGACCATGGGTAAGATCAATAGGAACTCAAAGGCTCTTGAGATTTTGGTCTTTAAGACCCCCAAACATGGCAATATAGGAGTAGAGGCAAAAAGGAAGACACACAGTGAGTCAGAACTGACGGAGATGGGGAGGACACACACACAGATGTTGTTAAGATCTACAGACATCAGAAAGAGGGGGAAGAGCACTGAGAGAGGACAGAAAAAGGAGAGAAGCAAAGAAATGGCCAGCGGAGACAGAGACAGGAGAGTTACAGAGATGGCACCAATCCCAGACCCACCCTCTGCCGCCTTTACATCCCAGGCCTCATCTGGGGACTCCACTAGGAAATGACAGGGGATGAGAACTCCCCGATCCCCTGGTAACCTGGGGGACCATACCATCCATGTCACAGCTCAGCATAGTCTCGTCTAGCTGGTGCCCACAGCTCTCCTCCAGCCGATCCTTGGCTGGGGATGACTCCAGGTTAATGAGGTCCTAGGGATGCAGAGAAGGTATAGCGGGAGCATTGCCCATCGCTTCAGCACCCACCCACTACTTCCAGCCCTTAAGATTCTGACCCGTTCCCTGCCAGAACCTTTTACCTTCTTCTCTTGACTTTTCCCAGGGAAAGAGACTAGACCTGTGATTTTAATGGTATAGGGAATTCCCAGATCAGGAAACTACTTTGACCTTAGCCATCAACCTCTCTGCAATTAATAGTGTTGAGTTTGTCCAAGGCAGATGTCATCTATTGTCCAAGGTCACCAATAACTGTGAGAGGTGGAACTCAAACCAGGTTTTCTAACTTTGAGGCCAGTTCTCTATACACTGTATCACTGTTTTTTCTTCTAATTATTCTTTAATCTTCAAATTAAAATAATCAAGTACCTGTACCCAGCTGATCCCTGTGCTATTCTGTGTTCCCTGGGAGCCAGAAATCCTTACCTTCCTGTAAGAGGCATTAGGAGAGCTCTCAATGGGTCCACTGTGGCCATGCAGCAGCTGCCGGGCATCCTGGATTGCTTTGGTGATGGCATCGCCCTCACCCAGAAAGCCTTCAGTGGGGGAGAAGAGAGGAGAGCAGAGCTGAGATCAATCAGTAAACATGGAACCTTCCCTCAGAGAAGCAAGCCTCCGTCAGCCTTTACCACATTCTCCTCTCCATAGCCTTGGAAATTCTCCCTTGCTGGGATGGGATACAGGAACATCTGGGACTCTCCCAGCATGGGGAAGTGGCATCCTATGGAGAGGGTGGTCTTGATCACATGGAGGCTCAGGGAATGTCAAGTCAATTTTGTAGGTTAAAAAATTGAAACCTGGGGCGGCTAGGTGGCGCAGTGAATAGAGCGCCGGCCCTGGAATCAGAAGGACCTGAGTTCGGAGCCGGCCTCCGACACTTAATCCGCACAAACAAAAACCTAGCGGTGTAACCTTGGGCAAGTTACTTAACCCCAATTGCCCTAAAGGGGCGGCTAGGTGTCGCAGTGAGTAAGAGCGCCGGCCTCGGAGTTGGGATGACCCGAGATCAGATCCGGCCTCAGAAAATGAGCACCCACGCATAAATCAAATGACTAGCCGTGTAACCTTGAGCAAGTTACTTAACCCCAATTGCTTTAAAAAAAAAAAAATTGAAACCTTTTTTGTTTTATTTTTTTTTCATTCTCATGATTTTTCCCACATTATAATTCTTCTGTGCAACATGACTAAGATGAAAATATGTTTAACAGGAATTTGTGTGTAGAACCTGTATCAGATTGTAAGTAATACTGGGGAGGGAGGGGGAGAAAATTTAAAACTTATGGAAGTGAATGCTGAAAACTAAAAATAAATAATTTAATTTTAAAAAGATGAAACCCAGAAAAAATGAAATGACTTAACCAAGATCACACAATTATTATCACTAATCACTAAATATTATAATAAATATTATTAAATATCTAATAATAGGGAATGATTTATTATTATTGGATAACAATGGCTAACAAGAGCCCAATAACAGCTAACATTTATACAGTGCTTTTAAGGTTTCAAATCACTTTACACATATTTATTACCATTTGATCCTCATAATAGTTAGCAGAATTGGAACCAGACTTCAAGTCTATTTCCTGCCAGGCCAATGAACTTTCTTTTATGTTACCTTACTTCCAATCCCTGGGATATGGGAGGGATGAGAAGGTGAATGAAGAAGTAGGGCATACCTAGGGGAAGGCTGGGTGGGCTGGCCTGGAGGTCCCGGGTGGGAGCCCCATGGTTGGTGGGGAGGGGACCACAGGTGCTTATCTTCAGGTTGGGGGAGCTGGAGGTGTTGGGCAGCTCCGGACCTTTGGGCTTGGCTGTCAAGTTCAGAGGCTGTGAAGTCTCCTAGGGGAAACCGAGACAGAAACAGAGAGGAAGGGGGTGAATGACCTGGAGAAAGACAGAAATCTGGCTAGGGAGAGACACACCAGGATCAAAAGAAGGACAGATTCAGAAATACAGACAGATGGTATTGAGTAACACAGAGACAGAGATGGATAGCACATGAGACACATGAGAGATAACATGTATGCCTAAGTGGGGAGCTGTCAGAAAAGTATAGACAGTGAGGTTAAGGGATTAGAACATAAGTGAATGACCATAACTGACTGAATCTCCCCAATTTTGTTATTCTCCTCACTTAGCACTTTGCATTGCCTCCCACACACCCACCTCCCCAAAGAGAGAGCAAGGAGCCCTGGGAGCAGGAAATCAGTAGATGTCTCCATCCCTAGTTCCTTCCCAGGGAACACCAGCAAATGCCTGGGGTCCAGACCAGCTTCCCTCTCTGGCTTTTGCCACTCTATCTGGGCCCAGGAGTCAAAGAGGGTGGGGGGATGGAGTGGGCAGTGTAAATCTCTCTTCCACCCTCTCCCGTCACCAGTCCCAGGTGGGGATGCCACAGTACCTGGAGAGGGTGATGGGTAGAGACGGCCCCAGGTCTCTTCACAGCAGGGGTAGGGGGGCTGTGCAGCAGCTGCAGCGGGTACTCCACTGTGGAAAAGGCGGCAAGGAGAAAAGTCCTGGATGAGCATAGAACAGCAGAGACCCTGCTTGACGAGGCACATCGGCGGCCAGGACAGATGGACAGACAGCAGGTTGGAGATCTCGTCTCCTCCCTGCATCTGTTAAGCCAGCTAGGTCTAGCCACTAACCTTCTCAGGATTCTGATGGCGAGACACACACCCCACTCTTACACACCCACATACAAATATACAAGCTCTAGGTAACATTCTAAACACCTAAGCCCTTCCCAAGTTTATGCATTCATCTATTCAACAAACATTTCTTGAGGATTCAAGACACTGGAAGGGATAAAAAAGAAAATAAATGACGCAGCCCCTGTCCTCAGGGAGTTTCCAGTCTGCTTGGGGAGACAAGACATGTACCTAAACAACAGTAACACTAAGCAGCAAGTGATGTGGGGTGAACCAAGCTGCTGAACACAGAGCAATGACAGAGTCAAAAGATCACCTCCAAAGTCCCAGCCTGCTCTATGACTCTGACTCTGGCTCTGACTCTGACTCTGACTCTGACTCTTACTCTGGCTCTGACTCTGGCTCTGACTCTGACTCTGACTCCGACTCTGACTGGCTGGGAAAACCAGAGAAGCCTCAAAGGTAGGACCATCTGAGATAGGTCTCAAAGGGTGAATAGAGTTCTAACAGTAGGAGATGAGGTCAGTGGACATCTCCTACAACATGATCAAAGGCAAAGGGACAGGGATGCACAGGGAGGGATAGAAGAAAGGCAAGTACAGCTTTTGGATGGAAAGAGCATTGAATTCGGAGTCAGAGGACCTGAGTTCAAATCCTGACTCTCTGCTCTTAGGTAAAACAAGGCACTTCACACCACCAGTGGGCTCAGTTTCTTCTGCAAAACAAGGGAATGAACAGAGGACGTCCGTGAACTCTTCTGTTTCTAGAGCCTGAGGAGAATAAGGCAAGGATAGATGGACCTTAAGTGAAAGGTTCAAGAATGTGGGTCTTATTGGGGCGGCTAGGTGGTACAGTGAATAGAGCACCAGCCCTGGAGTCAGGAGGACCGGAGTTCAAATCTGACCTCAGACACTTAACTCAAAAACTAGCCAGGTGACCTTGAGCAAGTCACTTAACCCCAAGTGCCCCTCAAAAAAAAAGGGGGAATTTGGGTCTTATTTTATAGGAGCCACTGATATCTTCTGAGCTATGGAGTGACAGGATCAGAGCTGGACTTTAAAGAAGACTTATCTAGGGGCTTGAGAGCCCTTCGTTTTACTTAGGATTTTGGGATAACTTGTGGAATCATTGCACCAAGCAGACAGCACAGTCTATGTCCCCCTATTATTTAAAACAGTTCAAAGCATGACTCTTCCAGGAAACCTTCCCTGACTAATCCATCTGGGTTTCACCTTTACCCAGCATCTCCTCCAGCAGGTGGCCATTGTGTGACTTATGCCATACTTGGTTGCCCTTGCTGATGGGCCGCCATGTAAAAATATTTTTTCAGCTACTTCATGGGTGGGTGCTGTATATAGGAGTACTATAGTAATAGCTGGGACTTCTATGGCTTTTTTTTTCTTAAAGTTTACTTGCTTGTTTTTTAGGACCAGGTCTCCCTATCTTGGCCAGGCTGTGGGCTGTACCCCACTGCTGACTGGTATAGCTGCTTTGAATTGCTCCAGGTTTTGGACCTGTCTGCTTCACCCTGTCTTTGGTAGCATGGTAGTCCTCCTGTCTCGGGGCTCACCACATTGGTGCAGGATTTATACAAAGACCCCAGAACTGGCTGTACCCCCACTACAACTCAGTAATCCACCAGCCTGAGCCTCCTCGGTACTGGGGCCCGCGGGAATGTGGCTCTACACCCAGCTTTTTAAAACTAGAAGAGCATTTCATGCATATTATCTTGTTTGAGCCTCACAATAGCCCTAGGAGGCAGGTACTACAGGTTTTACCATCCTATTTTACAAATGAGGAAACTGAGTCTCAGCAAAAGTAATTTGTTCTTGGTCACACAGCTGATATCAGAGGTAGGATTTAAACCCAGGTTCTCCTGACCCCATGTCTAGCACTCTGCAGCCTTCAGCCTATCATCTGCTAAATCAAAGTGTAATAATCATAGCTAACATTTATATAGATCCTACTATGTGTTGGACACTTGTGCTAAGCACTTTACAATTACTATCTCATTTCATCCCACAAAAAACCTTGGAGGTAGGTGCTGTTATTATCCCCATTTTACAAATCGGGAAACTGAGGCAAATAGCATTTAAGTGACTTGCCCAGTGGCACACAGCTGGGGAGTATCTAAGACCAGGTCTGAACTCAGGTCCTCCTGACTCCAGGCTCAGCGCTCTGTCCATTAAAGGCAATAAGCAAGGGCTGGACCTAATAACTCCATTGTTGGGAAAATATCCAAAGAGTGTGCCCCAAAGCCAAACCAAACCAAAAAGAGTTATCTGTACAAATATTTTTTGTAGCAATATATGTAATTGCACAAAACCAAAAACCATGACCAAGCTTTAGAAGCAACCCAAATGTCCAACAATAAGGCACTGGTTAAAGAAATTGTGGTACATGAATGCAATAGAATAATACAATTAAAGCCAATAAGTATGATGAGTATCAAAAGAATCTGTAAAGACCTGTATGAAATAATGCAGAGTGAAAGGAGCAGGTAGCTGTATGCACTCACTATCTACCACAGAAGGACAAGCAAACGAGAAGGAACAGACCAAGAATCTCGATGTTAAGAGTGATCTCGAAATGCTTTATATGGAGGCTAATTCATTTCAATGCAAATAGTTGCTAAGCAAATTTGATCTGTTCCATGTCAGGTTTGTAGCAAAAGTTTTCTTAAAAACTTAAAAAACTTTAAAAGCAGAGCCTATCATTCTCTGTAGCTCACTCCAAAGTGCCAAGGACAGAGCTAGGAAAACACTAGCTTTCAATTAGTATCACTGACCAGCCGAACCACATTCAGGGCCAAAAAGGAATTAGGCAGTGAGCCAATGGAAAGTCTAATGAACCGTTCCTCTGCCCAGCACCTGGGTCTGCCCTCTCTGGTCTGCCTTTTCCCTTTCCTCCTGAATCCCTATCGGCTAACATGCTGTGGAGCTATACATATATGTGGACCAGTAGGTTGTGCATGTGGTTTGTCCTTCCTTCTCAAAGAGGACCATGACATCAGGGAGATGATGACACAGTAGGACAGAGGTGAAGGCAGAATTGGGGGAGTGAATTCACGTATTGCTCCTTTTGAGTGCTTAACTTACAAGGGGACAGTTGTGTGGATTGGTATGGCAAGAGTGAGGGGAAATGACGTGCTTGGCGATTTTGGAGACTTCAGTCTTGTTTTTTTCCAGTTGTGTCTGACTCTTCATGACCCCATTTGGGGTTTTCTTGGCAAAGAGACTAGAGTGCTTTGCCATTTCCTCCTCCAGCTCACTTACAGATGAGGAAACTGAGGCAAATAGGATTAAGTGACTTGCCCAGGGTCACACAGCTAGGAAGTGTCTGAGGCTGGATCTGAAGATGAGTGAGTCTTCCTGATTTAAGGCCAGGTACTCTATTCCACTTTGCTACCTAGCTGCCCAGAAACAGAAGTTCAGACTGGATCAAATCCTCAGGTTGGCCTTAATGGCCCCAGGAGCCAGGCGACAAAAAGACCCCTCCTTATATTTGTAGAGCAATTGATGGCAATAGACCGTAAGTCTATGGATTCAGAGATAGAAGTGACCTCGTCCAGTCCAATGTTAGCTCATTTTACTGATGAAGCTGAGGTCTGGGGGAAGTTAAGTCACTCCCCTATGGTCACACAGTGTCAGGTGGGATTCGAATCCAGGACCTTTAGCTTTGGAGCTGAGCTTCTTCCCACCATATCATGCTTCTACTTAGTGAGTTTTTTTCCTGTATATTTTCCACAGCATCTTTGGAAAGGGCATTGGAGTTAGAGGATGTGCGGATTTTAACTCCAGATCTTCTATTTATCAGCTACACAGCCTTGAGCAAGTCAATTCTTGTCTGTTTACTCATCTGTAAAATGGGGATAATATCTAATCTAATTAAAGTGAAATCATGTAGATATTAATGTAGACTATTAGCTCCTGCATAACATCTTACTATTCTTTGCACAGGGTAAGTGCACAGTCATGTTTTGTTAGATGACTTCTCTCCACCCCCACTGTGAAGTATATAGGGAAATATTTACCCTGACTAATGGACAGATGAAGAAACTGAGGCCCCAGAAGACTAAGGAATATATGATGTGACATAAGTCAATGTAAGTGGTACCAGGAATAGGACCAATGTCTCCAGACTTCCAGTGCTGCCTCCAGAGATGCTTTTCTTTTCAGAACCAGCTGTGGTTCTGGACTCCCCCACTTACCTGGTTTACAAGGGATGGGCTGAATAGGGAGTGCCAGCTGGGAGTCAGCAGTGACGGGCATGGGCTGGTGACTGGGAGGGAACGCAGGGATCATGACGTAAGGCATGTTGACCTGCTGAAGGGAGAGAGACCCCCCATGTGAGCTCCCCAGATGTGGCGACTCCAGGCCACATGTAGGAAGCATCTGAACCGATGCATGGAGGCTTTGGCCAAGTGTTCGGTGCTTTTACTTCTAGCCAGTCAAGGGGACACCTGTGGTTTTTCTTGCTTTCTCCATGTCTAGAGTTCTATGAATGCCCAATTCCTATTAGGGAAATGAAATTATAGATCATATATTTAGAGCTAGGAGGAAGCTTAAAAGACCATTTACTCGATCCCCTCATTTTACAGATGAGGAAACTGATGCTTAGAAGGGTGAAATGACTTCTCCAGGGTCAAACAAGAAGGAATCGACAGAAGTGGGATTTGAACCTAGAAACTTTTTTTTTGCTTTTTGGAGGGGGTAGGGCAGGGCATTTGGGGTTAAGTGACTTGCCAAAGGTCACATGGCTATTAAGTGTTAAGTGTCTGAGGCCGGATTTGAACTCATGTCCTCCTGACTCCAGGGCCGGTGCTCTGTTCACTGCACCACCTAACCACCCCCAATCAAGAAACTCTTGACTCTAAATTCATTGCTTTTTAAACCATATCATGGTGTCTTAGGAAATATTTAACCCAAATCTCTCCCCAGAGAAAGAGAAAAGGGAGGGTAGTTGAAAAAAGAATCAGAGGATACTAGAGCTAGGAGGGACTTTAGAAACCACCCATTCCCATCACTTCATCTCAGGTGAGGAAATGGAGTCCCAAAGTTAGGTGATTTGCACAGGGATTCATGGTCACTATAGGGCAGAACCGGGATTCTGGCCCGAGGTTGGTTGGTTGGTTGGTTGATTGGTTGGTTTAGGACAACCTTGTCTTTCCATTATACTACACGGGGACACTAGGGACCCTGATTATTGTCCTGACCTCATTTACTTTACCAGCCCCATTCCAGTACCATCCCCCAGGGAAGCTTCTTCTCTACCACCTGGAGTGATGAACTGAGTGTGGAGGAGGGAGATGGTCAGCAGAGCATCTTGTCCTGGAAAAGTCTCTAGACACAGTTAATGTATAGGACCATAGATTTAGGGCTGGAAGAGGCCTGCAAGACCATGGAGTCCAATCCCTTCATTTTACAGCCGAGGAAGCCAAAGGCTGGGAATCCTGTGCCTTGATCACCCTGCTACTGTCAGAGGCAGAATCTGAACCGTGATCCATGACACCATGCCTCCAAGCCCCCCTCCCCTCCCAACATGACCCACCCCTCCTCTCCCAGTCTTTTGATCCTTGACTCTCTCTTTACCTGGATCTGCTGCTGGAGGAGGTTGATCTTGTGCTGTTGCTGAATGAGTTGCTGCTGCTGCTTTGCTATCTGGTTACAAAAGATGGTGAGGAAGACAGAACAGGGCCATGCCCAATTAATCCTTGCACACCCACAGCCTTTTTCTAAAGGGAATGCTCCAGCCCAACAGAATAGCCACCCTGTACCCTGGCCCTATCTCTACTGCAGCAAACCACAGACCCTCCAAGGAAACCTAGTTCCATGTAGAGTCCAAAGAGTCAAGGGGAGGGAAATGCAAGTGGTCATTCAAGTTTCAAAATCTACTATCTTCTTGTATGGATAGAATCTATACAGAAAAATGGCGGGGGCGGGGAGGAGACATGGGGAGTGAAGTGGCCACAAAATCTCGCCTTTTTATTTATAGAGCCTATACTGGATTGCATGCTGCCAAGGTGGGGAAGGGGAGGGAGGAGAAAATTTGGAACTCAAGGGATTGTGGAACTGAATGCTGTAAACTAAGAGTAGATAAATAAATTTAATAAAATAAAATTTAAAAAATAATCTCACCTATTCCTACCATCACCTGAACAAAAAACAATTAAGCAATACACTAGAAAATGGGGTTGCTCAAAGACCTCCAGGGAGGAGAAACTCACTACCATTTCAGGTAGTCCATTCCAATTTTAGAGAGCCTTTTTTTTTCTTAAAGACAATCAGGGTTAAGTGACTTAACTTATCTAAGGTCATATTTAAACTCAGGTCTTCCTGACTCCAGGGCCAGTGCTCTGTCCACTGTCCCACCTAGCTGCCCTTATTGAGAGCTCTTATTAGGAAGATTTTTTTTTTCTTATATCAAGCCTAATTTTTTTTAGTAGCATTTTTCCCAATTACATGTCAAGACAATTTTTAGCATTCATTTTTACAAGATTTTGAGTTCCAAATGTTTTACTGTCCCCTCCCCTCTTCCAAAAATGGTAGACAATTTGATATAGGTTATAATGTGCTATCATGTAAAACATGTCCATATTAGTCCCCGTTGTGAAAGAAGGAACACATCAAAAGGGGAAAAAAACACAAAAAAGAATAAAGTAAGTGAAAAAATATGCTTTGATCTGCATTCTGAGTCCATCAGTTCTTTATCTGGATGTGGATAGCATTTTTCTTTGTGCGTCTTTTGTAACACTGTTTTACTATTTCATTCATAGCTGGTCATCACACAATGTTCCTAATACTGTATACAATGTTTTCCTAGTTCTGCTTACTTCTCTTTGCATCAGTTCATACAGGTCTTTCCAGGTTTTTCTGAAAGCTGCCCATTTATTTCCTATTGCACAATGGTATTCCATTACATTCTTATACCACAGCTTGTTCAGCCATTCCCCAATTTCTAATATTTTGTCACAGTGAAAAGTGCTGCTATAAATATTTTTGCACATGTAGGTCCTTTTCCCATTTTTTGATCTCTTTGGGATACAGCTAAATCTTTTTTTGCAACTTCCTTTCATCATACCTAGTTCTGTCCTCTGGGGCCAAGCAGAGTAAGTCTATTCTACATGGCAGCCCTTCAAATACTTGAAGGCAACTATCATAGTCCCACCCCCCTCAAATAATGTCCTCTCAAGGGTAAATTAACATCTCTGATTCCCTTAACTGAGTCTCACAGGGCAAAGATTTCTAGCTCCTTGGCCAGCTCAATTGCTCTGCTTTGGACAATTATAAGTTTATCAATGTCCAACCTAAAATATGGCAGTAAAAACTGGTCACAATACTGCAGATGTAGCCTGACCAGAGCAGAATACAGTGGGACTAAAAATGCCCTAGTTCTGGACACAAAACCTTACTTAAGACTGCCTAAGATTGCATTAGCTTTTTTTGGCTCCCACCTGACTCAGGTGACTCATGGTTAGCCCATCATTCACTAACCTCTCTCCCCTAACCCCCACTAGTCACATCTCCATCTTGTGAAGTTGATTTTTTCTTAACCCAAGTATAAACCAATTAAATATCACCTTATTAGAGTCATTCTAGCCTGTCTAATCTTTTTGTGTCCTGACTTGGTAATCTAGTGTGCCAGCTATTCTTCTCAGCAATATGTCACCTCCAAATTGGATATGTGTGGCATCTATGCTTTACCCAAAGCATTGATGAAAATGTTAAATAGTACAGGACTCCTGAAGTCTTCCACTAGCAAACTCATGCAACGTGATACCAAACCATTAATGGCTACTCTTTTTGGTTCTACCATTCAACCAGTTCTGAATCTAATTGTACTATCAGCCAGCCCACATCTTGCTATTTTCCACAAGAAAAGTATAAGCGACTTTGTCAAATACTTTTTAAAAATCTAGGTAAGGAATCAAGAGTAGCAGAAAGAGCAAATTGAGTTTCCCTCCACTCTCATTCTTTCAAAGAGATCTAGAAAACATACCAGATTGAGTGCTGAGGAGAAAACACAAGAGTAAGCCATAGTGAGCTATTTTTTCCAGCCTCAATCAGCATAGGGGGATAAATAGAGAGGTCTGTGGATAAGGGGAACAAGGTCTGGCAAAGGAATGTACCACCTATGGAGCACTTCAGTGCCCAAGGAGAGGCTGCAAACCAGAGTAAGAGAAGGTACCAGATTCATACTAGTATGAAATTCATGCAGAGTGTAGGAAAAAGTGCTAAGTAGTTCTGGGTCACAGATCCAGGGCAGACCAAAGAGGGGACTTGCAAGGCCAACCAAGGATGGGACTTGCCACCAAGGGTGACTTTCTAGGATAAAGAGATTTTCCTGGGTTAGGATCAGTGGGAGATCCTAGGCAGTGTATCAGGAGACAAGCAAGTTCAGAAGCAAACAACAGCATGACTTGGATCCCCAGGAGCAAAGCAGGGTCTCAGTTCCAGTTCCTAGTCCCAGTTTGAAGCCTTCAGAGGAATAACTGGGACTGGAATCCCAAACAAAAGGGGAACCTGTAGTTTTGCTGCTCTGAACCAACAGAGTTTCCCAGTGGGTTGACAGCGATTAAGTCCGGCAACATTCTGTTGTTGCTCAGAACGAAACCCATATCAGGAGGTAAATTTCAGACCAAAAGGAGAGCAATCAGACTTTACCCCTAGATAAGACCACTTTTGGAGGGCTGAAAGCTTGCAGGTCTTCAACCTGAGATCCTGGAATAACATAATACTCAATACCCCCAGGAAAGCAGCAAAAGGACTAGCCCAGACCTTTCCTTCACAACTGCACAAAGCCTGGTCTTAATATCAAGCCTGAAATCAAAATGCAAATCAAGTAGATTGGAAGAATGAGCAATCAAAAAAATACCACCATAAAAAGCTATTATGGTGACAGGGATACTGAAGACAAACTCTGAAGAAGTGAATGACTCCAGAACATCTACTAGCAAAGCCTCAGAGAAAAACACAGCTTGGACACAAATCCAACCAGGAAGATATGAAGTAAGACTTTAAAACAGTTTAAAAAAATGCTTTTGTCAATGAAATAAAAGCAATAGAGGAAAAAACTGGAAAGGGAATGAGAGCTATGGAAGAAAGAATTAGAAAGGAGATTAAAAGCTTGGCACAAGGGGTACAAAACCTTGCCTAAGTAATAAACTTCCTGAAAATCTGAATAACCCAAACAGAGCCCAAGACTCCTTGAGAGAACGAGAAATGGCAAAAGACTAAAAGAAACAGAAGAAAATGTAAGAAACCTCATAACAAAAACAACTGACATAGAAAACAGATTGAGGGAGAAAAAAGTTCTTGGACTACTTGAAAACCATGAACAAAACAAAAGAGCCTAGACATCATATTTCAGGAAATCTTAAAAACAAACAAACACCACCCAGACCTCTTAGAAGCAAAGGGCAAAGTCAAACAATTCATTAGTTACCTCCAGAAAAAAGCCTCCAAATGAAAACTCCTTAGCTAAAGCAAGAATTTCCAGGACAAACAAAGAAGAGAGAAAGTATCAAGAACAAAAATAACTCAAGTACTTATGGTTAGGCTTACACATGATTTAGCAGCCAGCACTATTAAATAGTGAAGAACTTGGAATATGATATTCCAGAAGGCAAAGAATATATGCTTGCAGTCAAGAATTACTCACTTACTCAGAAAACCTAAGTGTAATGCTACAGGGAAAAAAATGGACTTTTAACAAAAATAGAGGTCTTCCATGCATTCCTATTGAAAATACCAGAAAAAAAGGTTTTAAAATATTTTTTTAAAAAAGGAAAGAAAATACCAGAACTAGAAGAAATGTTTTAGTTCAATCACAGGAGCAAAGAAAAAATACAAAGGTAAACAGGAATGAACAATCATAAAGGACTCAACAAGGATAAACCACTTAAATTCACATATGCAGAGATAATATATTTATTCCCTCTGAGCCCAATCATCATCAGGGGTTACAAACTGAGTCTAATTAGACAGAAAGCTTGGAAAATGAGAAAAGGAATACACTGGGATAGGGAAGGGAGAAGGGGGAATTGGAGGGAAGGTAGATTAAGAGAGATTAGTTCTAAACAAAACAAACTTTAACTAAAAGATGTACAAAAATATTTATAGCTTTTTTTGAAGTGGCAAAGAAAGGGAATCTGAAGGAGTAACTATCATTTGGGGAATGACTGAACAAGTTTTAATATATAAATGTGAAGGAATACTATTGTGCCATAAGAAATTCTGAAAGGAACGGTTTCAGAGAAACTTAGGAAGACTGATATGAACTGATACAGAATGAAGTGAACAGAACCAGGAGAACAATTTATATAATAACAGCAATAATGCAAACACAAACAATTTTGTAAGACTTAGGAACTCTAATCACAATTCTAATGACTAATAATGAGACATGCTCACCTCCCAATAGAGAGGTGAAGGTCTCAAAGAGCAGCATACATATGTGTGTATGTTGGGGTAGGAGGGAGAAACAGTAGAGTTTTGCTAATTGAAAAAAATTAAATACAACTTAAAAATAAAACCTAAATCTATGACTGATGTTTTCTAGAAAGCCTATCAAAAAAGGAAATGAAGTTGGCCTGGCATGATCTGATTTTGATGAAGGCTTTTTGTGATCACTATTTTCTAGTCTAGATATTCAATAACTGTCTTTTTAAATAGTACGCTTTTGAATTTTTCCAGGAAGCAAAGTCAAGATCACTGATCTGTTCTATTCTATTCTATTCTCTCTCCTTCCCTCCCTCCCTGTCTCTCTCTCATCAGGTTATTTGCCATACTTTTTTTTTTTTTTTTTGCCATACTATTCTTTCAGTACCTTTTCTTTTCTCCAGTATCAGCAATCTAATGTGTTAGTTCTTTCTGTACCTAATCATGTAGTCATGTATCTATATGAACTCAAGGGCAACTAGGAGATCTCTTACTATCTCCTTACTTACTCTGAACTGCCATTGCCCATGACCAATTCAAATTCATTTTAGTCTAGCTGGAGGTCCCTGGTTCTTACTGTTATGCTTAGAAGAGTGGATATCCCCTCCCTGATATACATACATACTTCCCTCAGTCATTGCCCCAGAAAACACATAAAATCTATAATGTTAAAATTACCTCCCCCCATTATCTACACCAAGTCCTTGGTGGTTAGGGTTGTCTGGGTCTCATCCCCAAGTTTCTCCCTCTTCCCCCTGAGTACACCCCATCTAGCAAATGCCAAACTCCCACACCTCAATAAGAGGAAGGAGCAGGGCTCACCTGCTCTTGCTGCTGCCTGGCCAGCTCCATCTGTTGCTGCTGCTTCTCAAATAACATGGCAGCCATATTCTTCTGCTCTGAGTGAGCTGTCAGGAGCTGGTCCCGAAGAGTAGACAGCTGATGGATCATGACCAGGAGTTGAAGTTCCTTTTCTGCCAGGCTTTCCTGGGTCCCTGCTCAAACAAGAAATGTCTCCCATAATTCCCCATAGCCCTGTCAGACAGATGCTAAGTCAGAACTGGATAGAAAGTATGGTCCTTCTCAAAGCCAACCCTTGAGATCCTAATGCCTAATAAGGCATCCCAGACCTAGACCAACTTCTCCCTGTCTCATTCCTAGGACGTGTGTAGTCAGAGTGCTATGATGGAAAGCAATACTTGCAAGGAAGGCAGGGCAAATAGAAGGGTACAAATAAATAGAGCTGTGAGCAAGGACCCCAACTTCATTCACTAATGGTCCCAATAGCCAAAGGGCTATTGAAAAGCACACTGGATCTGGACTCTGTTCTATTTCACCCATATAATATACAAATTGGTGTACATGTCTTCCTCCTTTTAGAGTATAAAGTCCTTGAAAACAGAATTTAAGAAATTGGGAAAAGAGTGCTAGATTTGGAGTTAAAAAACCTGAGTTCCAATTCTGCTCTTCCATTTAACTGTGTGACCTTGGATAAATCACTTAATTTCTCTGAGCTTTGATTTTTTTTTCATCTGTAAAATAAATGGGTTAGCACAGATGACCTTGGCGGTCATGTTCCATCTCTAAATCTATGATCCCATGTTATATCTAACTTTGCATCCTTGGTACACAGTAAAGTGTTTTGCAAATAGTAACTACTTAATAAGTCTGGACTGAATTGAATCAAATTGGACGCAAGTGAAGCAGGAAGAGGCAAAGTCACATAGCAAGTGGGTGACCTAGCATGGACTAGAACTTAGTTCTTCTGACTTCAAGGTCAATACACATTTATTAAGAACCTACTATGTGCCAGGCACTGTGCTAAGGAATAAAGAGCCCAAGTCAGTGGGATCATTGATCCAGAGTTGGAAGGAACCACATAGGCATTGTCTAGTGCGACCCCTTATTTTATAGATGAGGAAACTGAGGCCCAGAGAGGTTACATGGCTTGTACAAGGTGCAAGGTGGAGCCCAGGATTTGAACCCTGTTTCTCCAACTCAAAATCCACTGTTCCTTTTCCTGATGCAAGTTTTCTACCAGGATAATGGTACAGAGCTATAAGGCCACAGGTACACGAAGGGGTCAGTATACTTTCAATGACACAGACGAGGTCGGGCCAGTCTTATTAATGGATTGGTCATCAGAATGTCATCCTGACCCAGGCATCAGAATCCAGGGAGGGACCTGGATGAAGTTGGCTCTCATTGCTCCACTCTCTTACTTATCTTTATTCTTTTCCTACTGTCTACACACGTCTCCACCTTCCTCAGACACTCACAGGATTCATCCACCCCCACTATTGTCCCATATCTCCCCACCCTTTTGTGGCTAAACTCCTTGAGAAGTCCCTCAACAATAGGAGCCTCCAATTTCTTTCTTCTCACTATCTTAACGCTCCAGTCTGTTTTCCAACCTCTTCATTCAACTGAAATTGCTTTCTCCCAAGTTACAAAGGATTTCTTTAATCACCAAACATAATGGCCTTCTTCATCCTATTTCTTGACTTCCATGAAGTCTTTAACACTCTCATCTTCTTGACACGTCTTTCCTCTAGGTTTTTGTGACACTGCTCTCTCCTGATTCTCCTCTAAGCTACCTGACCATTCCTCGGTTTCCTTTACCAGCTTTTCATCCAGGTCATGATCCCACAAGGCTCTGGCCTGAGCCCTCTTCTCTTCTCCCTCTAAATCTCACTTCATCCTCTCCCATGGATTCAATTCTCATCTCTCTGCTGATGATTCTCAGATCTACCTTTCCAATCCTGACCTCTCTGCTGACATTCCTTGGTGTGTGTTTGTGTTTGTCTTTAAAATTTTATTATTTATTTACATTTAACATTCTTTTCTTCTTAAATTTGGAGTTCCAAATTCTCTCCCTCCCCCACCCACTGAGAAGGCAAGCAATATAATATCAATTATATGTGTGAAATTATACAAAACAATCTTCTATATTAGCCATAGTATGTGTACTGATATTTAATCTCACATCTCCAACTGCTGATTGGACATCTTGGACTAGATGTCAACCTGTTCAAAACTGAACTCATTATCTTTTCCCCCAAATCTTCTCCTGTTCTGAATTTCCCTGTTACTACTGAGGGTACCACCACCCTCCATTCACCCACACAAGCAAACTAAGTGTAATCCTCAAACTCCTCATTCTCTCTCCCCTCCTCCCCTCCCCCACATCCAAACTACTGCCCAGGCCTCCATAACATCTCTTGCATATAACCCCTTCTCTTCTCTGATACTACTGCTACAGTCCTTATCACCTCGTGCCTGGACTACTGCAATAGCCTGCTGGCTTATCTGCATTTTCACTCATAATCCCTGCTCCAATTCCTATGCCTAGAATGTTCTCCCTCTTTATCTATCTCTACATCCTAGCTTTCTGACTTTCTTCAAGTCACAGCTAAAACCCCACCTTCTACAGAAAATCTTTCCCAATCCCCCTTTATTCTAGTGCCTTCTGGGCTAGCAGTGGGGAACTTGCAGCCTCAAGGCCACACGTGGCCCTCCATTCCTCAAGTGCAGCCCTTTGACTGAATCCAGACTCCCAGAACAAATCCCCTGCAGATTATTTCTCATTTATCCCATATATAACTTCTATGAGTTGTGTGCATAGTAGCTCCTCATTAGACTGGTGGGCATAACTGAGCTCCTTGAAAACAGAGACTATCTTTTATCTTTCTTTGTAAACCTGGTGCCTGGCACATAGTAAGCACTCTATAAATATTTGAATGACTCTGGGTATTCCCCTAGTCTTATCATTCCTCTGGTTCCTTCCACTGTCATGGCTTCCTTTCCCTTGGCCCACCAGCTCAGGAAAATGGCACAGACATTCAGGCTCATGTACACATAAACCACCTCTATACCCACCACTCTCTCCACCAGGGTATAGGCTCCTCACCTTTGACGTCTTTGGTTTCCACAGTGCTTCTTCCTAGAAGCCTCTCTCTCCAGTCACTGGACAGAAGCTTCTCAATGGTGGGCATAACTGAAAGATGCCAAGAGATGAGAAATGACCTTTCCCAACAGCTCCCATCACTATTCCTGGGAACCCTTGGAAACCCACTTCAACCCTTGATGGGGACCTTACCTTCTTTCAAATTCCGATTGAAATCCAGCTTTTCTTGGCTCCCAGTGGCTGGCTCAGGCCCTGATCTCCTAGGTTCTGGTGGCCCATCACTCTTTGGGGACCCACAGTCCTATAACACAATCCATCCCAAGTTGTCATCATATGGCCAATTGTCACACAGACACAGACAGACACCCAGAGGGAAGACGAGCCTTCAGCAAAGGCAGAGTGGCTTTTTGGGAAAAGTTGAAAAAATGAGGCTAAGCTTTAGATAAATTGAGGTACAATAGCTACCACATATTCCTTTCTTGCATGGGATTTCCAAGCTCTCTAACATGTAAGAAACAACCTCCATTCTACATTTTAACTAAAGTCAAAGATACTTTGTTCAGGTCATAAGCAATCGCAGGGAGAGACACCAACAGTTTCTTCTCAGTCAGGTGGGTTCTACTTAAAGTAATGACAATAAAACAAAAGATAAAGAAATACAGTCAGAAGAAAGAACAAGGTTTTCAGTTTCAGTTTTCAGCTGTGCTTTCCTAGTATTTAACAAAGGACACACTCTCAGAAAGACCTGGTCAGTGATTCTGGCTTATCAAGAAATCGTGCCGGGGGCAGAGCCAAGATGGTGGAGTAGAAACAGCTCATCCAAGCCACTCTGCCCCCAGATTCCCCCCAAACGATGTAAAAGGGGACTCTGAACAACTTCTGGAGCCCCAGCACCCACAGAACGACACAGAGAAGCTAAACTCCTGCTGAGGACAGCCCAGCAGCCCTGCAGGAAGGACCAGCGCAGTAGTCTGGGACCTGGCAGCGTGCAGCGCGCAGAGCGCAGGAGCCCAGCCGAGCCCAGGTCCGCATGAGCCGAGGTTTTAGCCCCAGGGCAGCAGGGCCAGCAGCCAGCTGGAGGAACCCCAGAACACCAGGAGCTGTGGTGACTCCAGAATTATCAACATAGACTTGCCTAGGACAAAGTAAGAGGTTAGTGTCCTATGGACTTTGGGACTGGTATTAGGGAATGCGTCGGCTCCCTCCCCTGGGGGCTAGAAGCCGCTGAGGACAAAAGCCATTTTGTAGTTTTCAGAGGCAGATCCCGCTCCCAGCCTGCAAATTTGTAGGGAGATCCAGCGATCAGTCTTGGGGGGTAATCGCTCTTGCTTTAACCTCCCTGGAGCTGGATTGTGATCTAGGGTGGAAGTTGTGGGTGGGTTTACAGCTTGCCAGAAACGGAAGTTGCCCCCCACAAGTTCGAGACGAAAATTCCTCTATCTGGCCTTAAAGCCATAGTGTGGCAACAAGCCCAAAAGTCAAGTAATTAAGTGGCAACATGCCAAGGCAAAGGAAACAGAAAAATGCAACCCTAGACTCCTATTTTGGGGGCATAGAGCAGGAAAAGGACTGTGAGGTCAAAAGTCCTGCTCCAAAAGCCCAAGGGGAAAACATGAGCGGGTTGCAGGCCATAGAGGACCTTCAGAAGGACTTTAAAAATCAAATAAGAGAAGTGGAGGAAAAATTAGAAAGAGAAATGAGAAGGATCCAGGAAAAGTATGAAATGAGGGTCAACAGCCTGACTGAGGAAAACAACACCTTAAAAAATAGACTAGCTCAAATGGCAAAGGAGGCCCAAAAGGCCAATGAGGAGAAGAATGCCTTAAAAAGTCGAATTTGCCAGATGGAAAAAGAATCTCAAAAGCTCACTGAGGAGATTCATTCCTTCAGAGTTAGACTGGAGGAAATGGAAGCTAATGACTTTATGAGAAATCAAGATGCTGTTAAGCAGATCCAAACAAATGAAAGAATAAAAGGCAATGTGTAATATCTCATGGGAAAAACCACTGACCTGGAAAATAGATCCAGGAGAGATAATTTAAAAATTATTGGACTACCTGAAAGCCATGATCAAAGAAAGAACCTAGAAATCACCCTTCAAGAAATTCTCAAGGAAAATTGCCCTGATGTTTTAGATCCAGAGGGCAAAATAGAGGTTGAAAGAATCCACTGATCACCTCCTGAAAAAGATCCAAAAAAGAAAACTCCCAGGAATATTATAGCCAGGTTCCAGAATCCCCAGATCAAGGAGAAAATACTCCAAGCAGCCAGGAAGAAACAATTTCAATATTGTGGAAACACAATCAGAATAGCCCAGGACCTGGCAACTTCTACACTGAGGGACTGAAGGGCATGGAATATGATGTTCCAGAGGGCAAAAGAACTGGGAATGAACCCAAGGGTCACCTACCCAGCAAAACTGAGTATTTTGTTTCAGGGGAAAATATGGTCATTCAGTGGAATAGAGGACTTTCAAGCATTCCTGAGGAAAAAACCAGAATTGAATAGAAAATTTGACATCCAGACACAAGAAGGAAGAGATGCCTGAGGAGGTAATCAGGGAAAAGAAATCAAAAGGAACTTATCAAAGTTGAACTATTTACATTCCTATATGGAAAAGCAATAACTGGGACTGATGATATCTTTCTCACTATGAAAATAATGGAAGAAGGGGTGTGGTCATATGAATACATATGTGAATGTGTGTATATGGTTACAGTTATATATGGATAGAGGGCATAAGTTGAATTTGTTGGGAAGGGAGAATACTCAAGGGATGAAATTATGAGGTGAGAGAGGAAAGTGGCAAGAGGAGATGGGGAGAGACGGGGTAGTGTAAACTATCCCATGCAGAAGAAGCAAGGGGAAGTGGTTGCAAAAGAGGGGGAGAATAAGGAAGGCTAAAAAGGCAAAACCACATTCACATTGAATTTGGTTCGGGGAGAAAATGACATACATACTAAATGGGATATCTCAACCTGCAGCAGGATAGGGGAAGGGGGATGAGAGGAGGGATGATGGATGGGAGGGCATCCTTGGGGTGAGGGGAGGTTGGAAGTACCCACTATAGAAGAGGGACAGGATCATGTAGGGAATGGACCAGGTGGGGGGTGAGATGAGTGGGAGGGAATTATAAGCAGCCTTGTACAATATATCTACTATGATAATGTTTTTGCATAGCTAGACATGTACAACATATACTGAATTACTTATCTCCCAAGAGGGAATGGGTGACAAGGGAGGAAGGAAATGGATCTGAAATTTGAGGTCGTAACATTAAATGTTTCAAATATATATAAATACTATTATTAATACTCTTTTGCTTGTAATAGGGAGATAAAATGTGCAGGCATTGGGATGCAAAGACTCACCTTCCTCTAATGGAAAAGTCGATGGGGGTATGGGAGAAGGTATGGGAGAGAGCAGATTGGAGGAAGCGATGTCTTGTGGGATTACTATTCTGGGAGGTTGGGTAGGGGAATAATGGGGGGAAAATGATTGTAACTCAAAATCTGGCGGAAATGAATGATGTAAAACAGAAGTTAATAAAGCATTTGTTTAAAAAAAAAAAAGAAAGAAAAGAAATCGTGCCACATCCCTAACCCTCTAGATCTTACAAAGAATCTTAGGTCTAGAATTAGACATCACCCAGGTTAACACTTCCATTTTAAAAAGGAAGAAACTAAGGCCCAGGAAAATTAAGTGATTTGTCCAAGGTCACAGAGAGAATAAACATCAGAGGCAAGATCTGAATCCAGGTCCTGTCTCCAGAACCAGCATTCTTTCCACCATACCACACAAACTCCTGGGAAATTTAGGAGACATTGGTGTTGGCAGGTAGAGGTCTCTGACTATCCCTCCCTCCCAGGGCTGAGATTATCCCAACATCCATAGCCTAAGGGCTCTTTCCACCACATACACCCTTTCAATCCAGCCAGGCCAGTCTCTTTACCATCCCATTGTATGTGCCATACATTGGTTCTCACTGTTCTCCCCTTAGAAACAGCCCCCATTCCCCACCTTCTTCTTGATGATTATCTTGAGTCCAGTCCAGCCCTCCTTAAATCCTCCCTTCTCCCATGAAGCCTCCTCTGACCACACCAGCCTGGAAGGGTCTCTTCCTCCTCCCACCTCTCACAAGACTCATTGTCTGTTCCCTTCATCTGGCTCTTTAATTATAAGCCTTGTGACATCTTTTGAATAGAATTATAGAATATTTTAGAGCTGGAAGGAACCTTAGAGTTTCTAGTCCATCCCCCTCATTTCACAGAGAAAGAAATTGTATTGTTGTCTTGTATGTATGGTTATTTAACTCTTGGATGTGTAATAAGACTGAATTCCAAGAGTCACATGGAAAAGGAGCTTCGTTACTACAGCTTGTTAGATATTCACATGTAATCGGGCTATAACGTATGAACAGAAGCAGCATGGTGCAGTGGAAAGATTGTTGGCACTGGAGTCAGAGGTCCTATGTTCAATTTACTATCTTTGTGACTTTGGGTCTCTTCATCTCTCCGTGCATCACCTGTAAAATGTGGAGGTTGGACCATATGGCCTGAGGTCCCTCTCGCTGCTCTAGGGCATCACAAAGCAGTGACCACATGCTAAGAAGTGTTATATTTCCTATTCTCTTCCAGCACTGGACATGGCAAGTATGCTCTGAATGAATGAATGCTACCACCCTAACAGGGATGTGACCAAAAAATGCAGCAATAGTAATTCACATTTATGTAAGTACTTCAAGGTTTATTCCTCTTTCTCCACAGGAAGCCTGTGAAATAAAAACTATTAAGTGTTATACCCATTTTATAGACTAATTTTTCCTAATTTTGTATGGTAAAGTCAAGTGGCCTGAACTCTGGGCCAAGACCAAACCCAGGAAGAGGAAGTGGAGCTGTGATGAAGAAAGCACTGGATATACATTCAAAGGATCTGAGTTCAAGTCTCAGCTCTGCAATTTCCTGTGTGGCATGGAGTAACTTACCTGGGCCCCAGTTCTCTAACATGTGAAATGATGGGGCTGGGTCTCTAATGTCCCTTTCTAGCTATGAACCCAAGTCTTACCACCGAAAAGATAGCCATCCCCATCTAAAGAATGAGATGTTTTGCCAAGCAGGTAAGTGCCACTGCCCTGGCCTGTGATTCCAGTCAAGTGTGAAGCTCTAAAGACAGAAAGAGGGAAACTGAGACTGGGGCAATCTAAGGGTAACTGAGTCACCTGGGGTGGGCCGCTTGAGTCCGCTCCATCCTGGGGGGCCCGGGCTGGGTCCCCAGTCAAGGGCTCTGCAGCAGGGGCTGGCACCTGCTGGCCGGGTGGGGCCTCCTGGCATATTTCCTTCTTTTCTTCTGCCTTGACAGTGCAGTTCACCATGGTCCCAATGCCATCTAGTGCCAGCTGGGGAGAGATGGGGCTCCTCATGGACATCCTGCCAAAGAAAGGAAAAATCAGAATAAGACTCACCTAAAGTTAGAAGCCAAATATCACAACCAATTTCCCCAACTTCTAATATACTATACACGGGCATCTAGTGTCAGAATTTTAAATTCTGTATTCTATAGAAAAAGATAAGAAAGGGCAGCTGCCTACATACAAACTGTTCAATGTAGGGACTCCTGGGGAGGGGGAAGAGAAGGGTTAAAAGAAGGAGAGAGAGGGGCAGCTAGGTGGCCCAGTGAGTAAGAGCGCCGGCCTCGGAGTTGGGATGACCCGAGATCAAATCCAGCCTCAGAAAATGAGCACCCACACACAAATAATGACTAGCTGTGTAACCTTGAGCAAGTTACTTAACCCCAATTGCTTTAAAAAAACAACAACACATTAGTTTCATTTTGTGGGGCGGCTAGGTGGCGCAGTGAGTAGAGCGCCGGCCCTGGAGTAAGAAGGACCTGAGTTAGGATCCGGCCTCAGACACTTAATCCACACAAACAAAAACCTAGCTGTGTGACCTTGGGCAAGTTACTTAACCCCAATTGCCCTAAAAAAGGGGCAGCTAGGTGGCGCAGTGAGTAAGAGCGCCAGCCTCGGAGTTGGGATGACCCGAGATCAAATCCGGCCTCAGAAAATGAGCACCCACACATAAATAATGACTAGCCGTGTAACCTTGAGCAAGTTACTTAACCCCAATTGCTTAAAAAAAAAAGGAGAGAGAGAGAGAGAGAGAGAGAGAGAGAGAGAGAGAGAAGGAGAGGGAAAGACAGAGAGAGAGGGAGAGAGAGAAGGGAAAGAGAGGAGAGAGGGGAGAAAAAGACGAGGGGAGAAGGAGAGAGAGAGAAGAGAGGGAGAGAGCACCTACTATGTGCCAGGTACTGTTCTAAGTGCTTTACAAATAATATTTCATTTAACCCTTACAACAACCCAATGATGTAATAATAATAATAACAACAGAAACAATGAGAGTTAACATTTATACAGCACCTACTGTGCTCAGGACTACACTAAACCCTTTACAATTATCATCTCATTGGATCCTCACAACAGCCCTGGGAGGTAGATACTATCATTATCCCCATTTTACAGATGAGGAAATGGAGGCAAACAGAGGTCAAGTGATTTGTCCAAGGTCACACGAGGGTCTGAGACTAGATTTTAACTCAAGTCTTTCTGACTCAGACCTAACACTTCTAATACTCAGCACCTCCTAGTTGGTATTTCTCTTTCTGGATAAACTAGTTTATGAAAACTCAGGAGAGTCTTAGAGAATGACTCCTTATCAATTCAATGCTTTGGTTTGGTTAGGAATAAGAACACTAGTTTTGTAGACAAAAAAAAAAAACCTAGGTTTGAATTGTAATTGTAAAGCTCTTAGCAAAGTTCCTGGCACATAGTAGGCATTTCATAAATGCTTATCCCCTCTTTCTTCTTAATTAGGAAAAAGAATGTCAAAGGTAGACAGGACCATCTAATAAACTACCCTCGTTTCACACATGAGGAATCTCATGAGACAAAGTCCAATGACTTGTCCAAGGTCACACAGATGAGTAACAGAACAGAAATCTGGGGCTCTTTATCCAACATCATGACATCTCCTTACCCATGTTACGTAAGGCCTGAGTTTCCCCATATCTAAAATGAGGAGAATGGGTTCTAGTGTAAAAAGTGCTTTAGTGTCCTCAAGATGCTTTTAGGGGGTACTGGAAGTCAAAACTATTTTTATAATAATACTAAGACATTAAATGCTTTCCCTTTTCCAACCACTTTCCTGTGTGCTGTTGGGTTTTCTTCCTATACTCAAATCAAAACAATATATTGCAACAGATTGAATATAGAAACATTTAGAGAATCCAACTGTCTTCTATTAAGCCAGACATTAAAAGTGATTTGAGAAAACATGTAAAACAATACCATCCTTTTAACTAATTCTTTTTTTTTTTTTTTTGGAAAATGTATTTATTTTATTAAAATGTTATTAGGTGTATTGGGTCTATTGGTTTCAAATGAATTAATAGTTTAAAACATTATCAGTTTTAATTTCAAATACAGTAAATATTTTTGAAAATACAGCAAATATTAATAGATATAGGGGCAGCTAGGTGGTGCAGTGGATAGAACACTGGGCCTGAAATCAAAAAGATTCATCTTCCTGAGTTCAAACCTGCCCTGAGACAATGACTAACTTTGTGACCCCAGGCAAGTCACCTAATATTTCTTGCCTCATTTTCCTCATCTGTAAAATGAGCTTTAGAAGGAAATGGCAAACCACTTCCAGTATCTCTGCTAACAAAATCTCAAATGGGGTCAGGAGGAGTTGGACACAGCTGTGACAGCTGAACAACAATGACAGCAAATTGACAGATATAACTCACAAAAACAAAAGATCTTTTTAGGAAATCCTCACTCACTTTTTTTTCCCTTAGAGGCAATCTGGGTAAAGTGACTTACCAGGGTCACACAGCTAGCAAGTATCTGGGGCAGTATTTGAACTCTGGTCCTCCTATCTCCAGAACCAGTGCTTTATCCACTGAACCACCTGATTGTCAGTGATTTTTGAGAATGTTAAGGGATCCTGAGACCCTGAGAACCACTGGGTTAGATGATCTCTATGATTCCTCTCACTCTGATAATACCATGACACCCTTTTTCCTAGGTAACATTTCTCTGCCATTAGCTTGAACAATGATGGACCCTACTGGGTTAGCTTCTGCAGTAGATAGAGTACTTTAGTTCATATGATCCTGTCTCTTATTAGCTCTGTGACCTTGGGCAGATCACCAACCTCTCTGTATTTCAGTTTCCTCACTCAAAAAATGGGGATAAATAATACTCATATAAATACCTACTTCATGGGGGTTATTGTGCTAACATATTTAAACACTATGCAAAGTTCAAAGCTTTGAAACACTATGTAAAGATTAGCTATGGTAATGTTATAGATACTTTCCCTGGGATTTTCCCATCAAAGATGCTACTGTAAGTCAAATACTTCCACTGCCCTCTGTCTCCCCTACTCCTCTGTCCTCCAATCTAGTTAGTTAGGGGGCCACAGTAACAGATGAAATGCGACTTGTCTGGTATTCGAAGCCCTTCATAACGTAGGCCCCTGTTCCACCCTACACCTTCCCAGTCTCTTTACCCTAAGAATGCTTCTATTTAGTGACGCCAACCTTCTTTCTGTTTGTTCCTCAAAAATGACACTTTAATCACCCGAGACTGTCTTTCCATGGGCATGCCCTGTGCCTGGAATTCTCTCCCTCCTATCTCCTCTTCCTGGATTTCCTGGCTTCGAGATCCAGCTAAAATCTCACCTTATATAGGAAGCTTTTCCCAGTCCATCTTCATTCTACTGACTTGCTTCTGTGGATTTTTCCTGTTTGTCCTGTATATAGTTTGTTTGTACATGTTTGTTTGTTTGCTGTCTCCCCAGTTAGATCATGAGTTCCTCTAGGGCAGGGCCTGTCTTTTTCTGTCTTTCTTTGTATTCCCAAGGCTTATCCCAGTACCTAGAACCTAGTAGGTGTTTAATAAATGTTTATTGACTGACTGACCTAGACTTGATTACTCTGCTTACCCACAGTCCATCCCAGAGTAGCCAAAGGGGGAAGGTATGACAGGAAGGGTCAGGGGAAGGCCAAGGGAACAGAGACAGGCCCATGCTCACTCAGGTGGACCACTCAACCCCCTCCCCCAGAACCAGCAGCAGTGAATGGAACCTAGAAACCCCCCCCCAACTCTTTTTTTCCTCTCCACCCCCCCAACCCCAGGGGCCCGGAGTGACTCCAGGAAGCTGTGAGGCCTCAGCCCATCCGGCAGGAGGGGAGCCCCCGCCCCCTGAGCCAGCCAGCCAGCCAGGCCCCTGGGGGTGGGGGAGAGGACAGCAAGGCTGGGGGTGGGGAAGGGTGGGGAGTGGAGGGGGTAGGGGGAGGCCGGGGAAGGGGTGTTCTCCTGAAGCTCAGGGCAGTAATTACATAACAAACAAACCCCAGGCTCAAGCTGTGAATTAATCAAACCGCTGAAAATAAAACCTTCCTCTCAGGAACTTCAGACAAAAGAAACCAAAACAACCGGGCTGGCTGGGAAATGAAAAGGCAGCGGGCGCTGAATGGGGGACAAAAGGAAATCAGACAATAGGGTGTTGGACAAAAGCAATAAAGCCAGGGGAAGTGTGACAGGAGAACAATGAGGGCCTGTGTGCTTCTAATCCGAGCCTGGGGCTTTTTATCTCCAGTCCCGGCCCTCCTCCAAACCCACCACGGGGCTCTCTGGGTTTTCTCGGGGGCACTGCCTCAGTTTTTCCCCAGCTCTGGTTACCCCCCACCCAGGCCTGGCCAGTCTCTGGCCCTCCTTCCTACCCCCTCCCAGCCAGAAGCCTCTTCCCTCTTCTTCTGTCATGTGGGATGCAGCAGGTCCAGTTAAGAGGTGATGAGGACCCCTCTCAGACAGACACACACACACACACAAACACACACGACTACTTTCCAACTTCAGCCCTAAAATCCACAGCCCTACTATATGAGGACTTAGTGCAGGGAGTGGAACCTGAGGCCTCCAGGCCACTTCCCTCCAAAGGACCATACTTGAGGACCTAGAAAGTCACATGTGGCTTTGAAGCCTCAAGTTTCCCACCAGCTGACTTGGGCAAACCACTTCCTATCCCTGGGCTTCCTCTTCAGTAAGAAAATGAGGTTGAATCCATTGATTCCTAAGGTCCTTCTAGCTCTGACATGCTGTATTATTCTATGAATTTCAAAGTTGTGTTTATTTGTCAAGGGGTGCCCTGAATTTCCTAAGAAAGTACTGACCATCTTGTCCTTCTAGAATGCCCTCTAGATCCCAGAATACTTGGGGGGACTCATGGACTTTAGAATCCTAGAAGTGAATGGGGCCAGTCCAACCCAACAAGCATTTATTAAATGCTATGTGTAAGGCAGCATGGTAGATTCTGAGGACACAAAGAAACCATCCCTGCCCTCAAGGAGCTTACAATCTAGAGAGGTAGAGGGGGACAGAGAAGGACATGTAAACAGATAGCCAAGGACATGACAATGAAGAAGGAGAACCTCAGAGGTCATCTAGTCCAAACTAGATTTACAGATTTATTTTTATAGGTAAGTAGACAGAGCCCTACAAAGGCAAGACTTTTCCAGTATGAAATTATATAAGACAGTGCAAAGTCAAGAACTGAACCCCCGTCTTAATTCTCAGTTGGCCTGGTATACTTTCTACCACATCACACAGGTTTATTTGTTTTGTTTTTTGGAACCAATCAGGGTTAAGTGACTTGGGGGGGGGGGGAAGAAGGGGGGGTCACCATGGTAGTAAGCATGTGAGAGAAGATTGGAACTCAGGTCCTTCTGATTCCAGGGCCAGGGCTCTACCTACTGTGCCATCTAGCTGACCCTCACATCACAAGGTTTTACTGTGAGTTCCATTTACATAAAACTTTGGACCCTGGATACCCAGAAGGAAGATGTGATATGCTACTGGCTGCCCTACCCAAGCTCCCCTCAGGGTCTGTTGTGAACAATGGTGAAGGAGAAGGGCAATGTGGGAGAGTGGAAAGAGAATTAGATCTGAAGCAAAGATATGTGGGTCTAAGCCTTGGGTGTCAAGAGTTGGCCAGGTATCACTTTTCATGTGGTAGCTTTGATTCCTATTTATTTTCTTTATGTATATAGGCCCTGTGCCCCCAGGCAAACAGAAGTTCTTTCAGGTCAGAGAATCTATTCAGATTTTCATTCTCTGTAACATGTATCATGGAGCTCCATCCCTGCTCAATATAGACCCTCCACGGTGACTTTTAGGATGAATAATAGATAAATTAGAAAGGGGAAGTTGCCTGGCATTGCCCAGCTGAGGTCACCCAAGTCAGAAGTGCTATTTGACCAGGGCAGGTGACGTGGAAGAACAAAACTTCTCTCTGCCTCAGTGTCCCCTTGTGGGCCCTGCTGCCTGCAAATGAGGGCTCCCCTCTTGGAGACTTCCTTGTCCCAGCTGTGAACGGGGCTGTCTTGCTCTACTCCTTCCTATAGAACAGGTGAGAATAGGGGCCCATGTTAGACCATGGGGCTGGCACCCTGGGTCTCCAGTCCTGCCTAGTTCTGATTAGCAGGAGTGGAGGTCTAAATATACCTAACTGGATCCTCTCCTCCCCCTTACTTAGGACTCAGTCTCCAGGGAAGGAGTCCTGGGGCTGAGAAACTGTGTCCTCTCTCTTGCATGAACAATGAGAGACAGGAGCCAAGTCCTCTTGGCCCAGGGCCCTTTCAAAGGGCTGATGGTGTGGTACAGTGCAAATAGCAAAACCTGGCATCCAGACTTGGCTCTGCCCCTGGTTCACTGGGTGACCTTGGGCGAGTCAGTAATAACTCACATTTATCCAGCCTTTTGAGTTTTACACACAGCATTTTCCTCCCAACCATGCTGGGAGGCTCAGGGCTATGATATTTATTATTCCCATTTTAGAGATGGGGAATCTGGCACAAAGGGCAGGTAAAGCAACTTGCCTAGGGTCAAAGAGCAAATAAGGTCAGGAGCAGGGATCAAATCCAGATCTGAGTCAGAAATTGCTTTCTAGCTTTCCTCTATACTATGCTTGGCTCCCCAGCACCCAGCATGGTCTCCTCAGTCAGAGGACCTTTAAAACAACATAGGCTTGACTATGTTTGGGATTACACCCATGATTTCTTGGTATAGGGAACTTGTAGTAAGGAAACTCCTACCAATGATACTTTTCTGGGATTATTCTTGGGTGGTGAAGTAAATAGAGTTCCAGGTCTAGAGTCAGGAAGAACTGAATTCAAATCCGGCCTCAGACACTTACTAGCTGTGTGACCCTGGGCAAGTCACTTAACCTTGTTTGCCTCAGGCTCCTCATCTATAAAATGAACTAGAAAAGGACATGACAGACCACTCCAATATTTCTGACAAGAAAATCCCAAATGGGATCACAGAGGGTTGGACAGGACTGGAAGACTAAACAATAACAAGGGTTTTCTGGGGGCTGTTAGGAGTTAAACCATCCCCTTCTAACTCCCACATCTAACCTGTATGCAAGGCAGTATGCTGTATGGTAACCATTATAGACAGCTGGGTATCACAGTGCCTAAGGCAGTGGTTGTGTGACCCTTGTGTGACAAGTCATCTAATCTTTCTCAGCCTCAGTTTTCCTAATCTTTAAAATAGGGCTGATAATAACAGCATTTAGCCCTTGAGGATATTGTGAAGAACAAATGAGATCATATATGTAAAGCACTTTGCTAGCCCTAAAGAGCTATATAAATAAAGGTTAATTATTGTTAAAGCTCTTTGCAAACCTTAAAGCATGATAGAAATATTTATCCCTTTCCTTCATCCCTAAAATGAGGTAGTAATAACACCTACCTGTCTGGGGGGCCAGGTGTCTCGGGTGAATAGAGCTCCAGCCCTGGAGTCAGAAGGACCTGAGTTCAAATCTGGCCTCAGACACTTAACACTAAAACTAGCCGTGTGACCCTGGGCAAGTCACCTTATCTCAACTGCCCTCCAAAAAAAAAAAAGCAAAAAAAAAAATAATAATAATAACACCTACCTCACAGAGTTGTTTCGAGGACCAAATAAGATAGTTATAAAAGCACTTAATACCGTGCCTGGTGTAGAATTGGAGCCACATAAATGCTTATGCCTTCCTCCCTATTATTTTTTATTATCATTGTTATCATTTCATTGGTCAAATGAGGGGATTAGAGTAATGATCTCCAGATCTCTTGCTCTGTGTGTGTGTGTGTGTGTGTGTGTGTGTGTGTGTGTGTGTATGAACCTCTACATACCGGACTAAAGCAAGGTCCTTGGGGTGGCTAGGTGGCACAGTGACTGAGTGCCAGCCCTGGAGTCGGGAGGACCCAGGATCGGTTCTGGCCTCAGATATTTGACATCCACACAAAAAAACTGGCCCTGTAACCTTGGGCAAGTTAATTAACCCCAGTTGCTTAAAAAAAAAAAAAAAAAGCAAAGTCCTTAACCTTTTTTGTACCATGGATGCCTTTGGCAATCTGGTGAAGCCTAGCCTATAGCTCCTGTCTCGGAATAATGGTTTTGATGCATAAAATAAAATACATAGGATGACCAAGGAATTATATATTCCTGTATAACTATACAGGAATATAGTTATATCTATCCATCTATCCATCCATCCATCCATCCATTTGTCCATCCGTCTATCCATCCATCCACCCATCCATCCATCCAACTATCTGTATCTACTGAAAGTTCATCGACCCCACATTAGAAATCTCCAGACTGGGGCGGCTAGATGGCACAGTGAATAGGGCACAGGCCCTGGAGTCAGGAGGACATGAGTTCAAATCCAGCCTCAGACACATTTACTAGCCGTGCAACCTTGGGCAAGTCACTTAACCCCAATTGCCTTCCAAAAAGGGAAAAAAAAGGAAATCTCCAGACTAGAAGATCTCTATCTATTGATTCCTTGTGGCAAACCTGGAAGGGGGTGAGAGGAGGGCAGGGCAGGACAGAGAAGAAAATCCCACAGGATGGGCAGGCCTGGATGAGCTGGGATCTGTAGCCAAATGGATGAGATCAGAGATCTCTCCGTATCTTCCAGCATTCAGAGGCTGCTCAGGTCTGCTCAGCCAGGACCTCCCAGTTCACTAGCAAGGTCTTAGGACCCTGCTCTTTGCTTTTAAATAAATTCAAACTCAGAGGCTTTACCGTGGTCCAGTGGGTAAAAGTTAATGGGAGAAAAGAAAAGACAAAAAGTCCTAGAGTAGAGGAGGTAGGTGGGATGGGGAAGTCTTGTAAACCTTCACTATGGAAGAAGGGACCTTCATTTATCAAGCTGGAATAGGTCATAAGATCATAAACCATCTTTTTAATACTAGAAGGTACATTTGAGTCTATCCAGTTCAACTCTTGCTTCCAAAATGGCTCCAGAATAATATTTTTGATTTATAAGTCTTAGACATGCATGTTGTATATACTTATATAGGTCCAAGTCATCTCCCCAGGTAGGGCAGCCAGGCAGCACAGGGGACCGGGCCTTGCCAGGACTCAGGAAGACTCATCTTTGTGAGTTCAAATTTGGCCTCAGACACATAATAGTTATGTGACTTCAGGCAAGTCACTTCACCCTGTTTGCCTCGTTTCCTCATCTGTAAAATGAGCTGGAGAAGGAAATGGCAAACCACCCTGGTATCTGTCTCTGCCAAGAAAACCCCAAATGGGGTCACAAAGAATCGGACACAACTGAAACGGCATCTATACACACTGAACAGTCTCCCCTAATAAAATATAAACTCCTCGAGGGCAGGGACTGTTTCATTTTTTACTTTGTACCTCTAGCACCCAGATCAGTGCCTCATATGGTAGGTATTTAATAAATACTTGTTAATTGATTTACTAAATGACCATCTAGTTCAGTCCCTGAATTTGATAGTTAAGGTTAAACTGGGACCCCAAGAGGTAAAAAATCATCACTGTCATAGTTGTCACCCTCATCAATAAGCTCCCATGCCCAGAACTCTCTCTCTCCTTCTTTGTCTCTGCTTCTAGGTTTCCCTGGTTTCCTTCAAATCTCAACTACAGTTTCACCTTTACAGAAGTGTTCCCATTCTGCTGATCACTAACGCCTTCCTTCTGCTGATTTCTTCTAATTTATCCTGTATATTGATTGCATTTGATTACATAATCAATGCATCCCATATATTGACTGTATAAGAGACACTGGCACAGGACCATCCAGCATGGCAGAGAAGGGACTGTCCTCTAGGAGCAAAGTAGAATTGAAGTCCCTCAAAAGAAAAGCAAGATGTGCAAATTTGGAGAATCCACCCCAAATGTACCACAGACTCTTTGTGCCTGGCCTGTGGTAGAGACGCCAAGCTTGTATTAGTCTGATCAGCCACAGTTGGACATTCGGCTCTATCACGGTGATGTCATTTTGGTCCTCTTCTAACCAAGGACAACAACCACCCTGTAATATATTCTGTTTGTACATAGCCATTTGCAAGTTAGCTTCCGCATTAGACCCTGGAGCTCCTTGAGGGCAGGGACTACTTTTTCCCTGGCACATAATAGGCATCTAAATACTTATTGACATGCCTTACCTTATTAAATATTTATTTGCCAGACATTGTGTTAAGCTCTGAGAATACAAAGAGAGGAAAATGTCCACAAGTCTCTGTCCTCAAAGAGTTTACATCCTAATGGGAGAGATGACAGGTACATACAAGATATAAGAGGAGGAGGAAGGGAAGGAAAAAAGGGGAAAAAGAAAAAAAAAGAAATTTACATAACTATTATATATCTAAAAGGAATAGTTGTACATAATAGATTTGTAGTTTCATATGCAATCATCTTTTTTCTTATACTGTGTTATGGAGATGCTTGCTTTATTCCACAAATTAAAAAATAACTTTAAAATATATATACATATACATATATATATATATATATATATACTCATACACACACACACATACATACATACATACAAACACACACATACACAATGTAAATGAGAGAGAATCTCCGAGGGAAATGACCTGTCCATGGTCACAATATGGTCACATAGCTAATAAATGTCAGAGGTGGGATTTTTATTCAGGACTTCAGAGTTTTCTCTTCTGCTGGAGGTTCCCAAATTTATTTGGCCTACTGTCGCCTTTTCAAAAATAAAAGTTATTCAGCACCGCCCCCATCTACCTTTTTTAATCCTTTACCTTTTGGCAGGGGGGGGGGGAATTTGCAGCATTTCGAACTACAACCACCCCAAGGATCTTTCCAGTGCCCCCCAAGGGGCGGTATCGCCCATCATGGGAATGTATGAACCCCATCCCAGAAAGTCCTTGGAAGGAGAGTTCTGTTCCTCCCAAGCCGCACACCCTACTCAGTCATCTATGCCAATGTCTTCCTTCCTCGGGCTGACCTAAATCCCTCCTGCTGTAAACCAAGTCTATTTCTTTTTATTCTGACCTCAGGCATCTTCGGTGTGACATCACTGAACAGGCTTAAGGCCATCCCTTCAACCTTCCCTTCCCCAGGGACCACAAATCTCCCCCTTTTTTTTTTTAACCTTTAGCTTAAAAGCACCTTTTCCAGCCCTTGAATCCTTGTGGAGCTCCCCAAAGTTTAGCTCCTTAGGGAGCAACACAACCTGCTCCCTCCCCAAAAGACCAGACACACATTTTGATCAAACCATACTTACTCTGCTGCCTTACTGTTTTTGTGGCCTCAATTCACCTGTGTGGGAAAGATTCTCAGCTGTCTTCATCCTTGGTTCTGATTGGTGCCCAAGGCCTATGGGATTCGAGACTAGGCCTTCCACTTGGGTCGATCCCCTGCCCAGCAGGGAAAGGAAGCAGGCTTTGGAACTTGGGGGAACACATTCAGCAGAGGGTTGCTTGCCACCATTGTCCCTCAACACTACGGAACAAGCTGGTAGTAGAATTCTTCCTCCTTCCCCTACTGTATATCTCTACACCTTGACACCTGGACTGACCGCTCCCCAGAGCAGTCCACTACTCACTTCATTTTCTTGCCCACAAATGCCCAGGTCTGAAAGGTGAGCTTTCATTCCCCGGTCCAACTTTTTCCCCAGCTGTCACCACCATAGACATAAACAGTCCCATTCCCTAAATGTATATAATTACAGAAGATATTTGACCTTAGGCCAATTGATTCACCTGGATGAACCTCAGTGTCTTCACTTGTAAAATGGGGATAATAACACCTCTACTACCTGCTTCACAGGGTTGTTGATGCGAGACTACACGTGAAAGTGCTGGGTACACTTTAAAGTGCTACTGGGTGTACACACAAGTTAGTGCTATTAGATCATTAAGACCAAGAGTCCTAGGAGTTCAGAGAGGGAAGAAACCTTCCTTAGAGATATCTACTCCAAGAAAAGAATGAATTTAAATGCATAAAGTAAAATACAGAGGATTACAAAGGACACCAATGACATGGAAACACAGTTATCAATAATATATACACTTATAATATCATATAGAATTATATGTATTATATATAATGTACATGCATTCATTTATATGCCAAGTACCACGGACCCCAGATCAAGAGCTCTCCAATTTTAGAAAAACTGTTATCATTTTTACAAAAGAAAGGAAGTGACTTGTCCAAGGTTATACCGCTAAAATTAGCAGTGAAGTTAGGACTATGGAGGGTTGGGGGGCCAGAGAGAGAAGCACCAGGTAAAGGTGGGAAAGAGACAAGGCCTTTTATCAATGAAAGGACTGATTCTCTGGGCAATTTATTTCCTTTTCCAAAGCCCCCGAGAGCAGGGAGAGAGCACTGGGCAAGCAGAAAGCTGTGCCCTAACAATATCCCTGAGGCGTGGGTGCCCAGAACCAGGCCTCTCTGCCATATCCTGCTATTCTTCTCCTAGGCCGCACCCTGCCACCCTTCCTGGTCCGGCTGTGATCCTATCTCTCCTGTTTATTCCGAGCTGGGCTGCCTGGATGCTGGGGACAAAAGCTTTCCTGAAAGTCCCAACCCCCAACCCCACCCCTGGCTCCCTCTACCAGACCCCAGCAGGCATGAGGGAGACCATATGCGGGGTATGGCCCAGACTAACCTGACCAGACTCAATGAGGGCAGAAGCATCCACCTGGGGCTGTCCTGGCACTATTTCCAGACTGGTTTCTATCACACGTAGCCCAACAGAAAAACCCAATCCAGACCAGCCAGAAGTTTAGCTATTCTCCAGTCTCTCTCTAAGAAGAAGATGCTGCCTCTTGCCTATAGCCTTGGCGCAGAGCTCCCAGTCCATTCATCCACTGAGCTAATGGAGTACCTACAGATTTGGATCACAATGAACTCTATTGCCCACCTGGGCAGCCATCCAGGAATCTGGAAGTGTGACCTAGCCACCCACATCCCTAGCCACCCACATCCCTTTCCTTCAAGCCTGACTCCCTGCTAACAGAGCAGCAGGGAAATGGATCTGACTCTTCTCCAATGGGAGCACACAGAGAGACAGGGAAGGGGACAGGTACAAGCTGCCAGTGAGGTTCCCAGACCATTTGTTCCAAAAGCCCGAGTTCACGTAAAGAAAAGAAAATTCTGTGCCCAGGCTCACCAACCTCCTTCTCCGGTCATGCAGTCCCTTCAGAAATACATCAGCATTTAACCTCCAAAGCTCTCCCTGGTAACTACTCTTAACCCTTGCTTCTCCATCTTTTTGTCTCTCGTCTGTGTCTTGGGTGTGTTTGTATATCTTGGCATCCCTACCAGACTAGATTCTCTTTTCCTTTACTGCTCTATCCCCTCCTTCCCTCCCCCTTCTTCTTGTCTTGTACAGGTTTCTCTGAACCCTAAAATTAATCCCACAGGGAGGTAAATAGCTGTCTTCTCAAAATGACCTCTCTTTAGGAGACCTCTAAATACCTGTGTATCCCCCCCAAAATTTTTTACTTACTGTGCATCTCTTGCCAAGTCTCCTCCCTACCATAGATATTTGAGAAATGACTAGTTTTTTTTTTAATCATCTCCAACTCAGTATTAGGGAAGAGAAGAATGAGTGGCTATAAGGGTACCCCCTTCTCAGAAAAAAGAGCACCAAGAAAACATTTTAAAATACACAGAAAAAAACAAAATTCCACAAGGGGACACAAACTGGGCAATTTTGTTACTACCTTGTTAAACTTAATATATACTTAAAAATCGAATTGTGAATAAGCCAAGGCAGTCCCACAAAATACCAATAAAAGCAAGGGTTATTCTTCCTCTGGAGATCATCAGGAATATTAGACAGACATCCCTATTCCCCACTGAGGCTGGATCTGATAGTTTCTTTATAAGAGTATCCCATGGGGAAATAACAAGATGGTCTCAGGAAAGGAGGGTACCAGCATTTCATACAATGCTAGAACCACCTCTCCCTCAGAAAGCTAGAAGTGAAAGGAATTTCAAAGGTCATCCGTCTAGTCAAGCCCTCTCATTTTGGCGATGAAAAATAAATGTCCAGTGAGGTTCAATGACTTGTCCAAGGTCACATAGGAAGTAAGTACCAGAACCAGGGCTCTTCCCTAAGACTTCTGACTCCCAAATCAGTGCTCTTTCTCACATAAAATCCTACCTTCAATTATTCTCATCACCATTGGACCAGGGAATAGGAGCTGAGAAGGTGAAGGTCCACAGTTGGAAGTAAAGTTAGACTGAGATAAGGGTTGGCTTTTCTCACCTCACTTACCTCTCATTTCTCTTGTCTCCTAGAACACTTACAGTCCATCCTTGCTCTAGACTTAAGTCTTTACGTGGTCCTGCCTTGGGTCATTTTCCAACTGTTTTATGTGTACCTTTTGTCCTCATTTAGATCACAACTTTCTTCTGAATTCCCCACCAGCCTAGTATAGTGCTGGTCATATGGTAAATTTAGGGGACTGAGGTGCTAAAAAAAAGCCCTGGACATCTAAGAATCACTAAATAGAACCTCAGAGAAAGTCTAGTCAACCCTCTCATTTTACAAAGAAGGAAAATGAGGCCCACAGAGGTTAAATGATTTGGCCCAGAGTCACGTATGAAACTCCTAGGCAGAGATTTGACTCCAAATCTAGCATTCTTACTATTGATGGAACTATGAACTGGTCCAGCCAGTCTACAAAGTAGTTTGGAAATATGCATACCCTTTGACCCTCCAATATCACTACAAAGAAAAAGGCTCCATAGGAACAAAAAATATTTATAGCATCTCTTTTTGAAGTGGCAAAGAAATGGACATTAAGGGGAATCAAATGGGGAATTATAACGTGAACATGATGGAATATTATGGTACCATAAAACATGACAAACAGGATCGATGGTTTCAGAGAAACCTGGGAAGACTTGTAAGAACTGAGTCAAAGTAAAGGGAATAGAACTGGGGAATAAGTTACTATATAATTTATTGTAAAGACAAACAACCCTGAAAGACTTAAGAATTCTAATCAAGGCAACGACTGACTAATCACAAATCAAGGGGACTAATGATGCCTACTTCTTGATAGAGAAATGATGGACTCCAGATGTAGAAAAAGACATATCTTTGAATGGGGCCAATGTGGAAATGTTTTGCTTGACAACGTATATTTGTTATAAGGGTTTTATTTTGTTTTTCTTTTTTTTTTTTAATAGGGAGAGGGTGGGAAGAGAAAATAACTTGTTAATTGAAAAAAAAATTAAAAGCAAACAAAAAATAACTCCCACACTCTTTCCATTATACCAAACACCTCCTCATTCATAGGATAATCTCTATGTCTTCTTAGGGAGTGAAGGGAAAGATGGTGAGGGCTGGATCTCCATATGACATATGAGGAAGTTAAAGTCAAGCAGGGATACTTACCAAACATCATATGGCATGGTGACATGTTGATTTATTTTGCCTGAGTAAAATTATTTGTTAAAAGAGAGGGCTTCTATTAAGGGGGAGTGGGAGGATGAGTTAGTAGGTGGCTACAGAAATTTTTTTTAAAGAACATAAAGAAATCATTTTTAAAATATGCAGAAGAAAACAAAAAAAAGTCCAGAAGGGGACATAAATAGGACAATTTCGTTACTACCTTGTTAAAATTATCATATAAAAATTTTAAGTTCAAACTATATATAATAAAAATGCATGGTTTAATATAAAATCCTTTTTTATTCTTTGTATATTGAAATATTTATGTTTGTTGATGATTGTTAAATTCACAATAAAAAATAAATCAAAAAACAATTTTTAATGATATTAGACTGAGAGCCAGCTCTGAAGCCCCAGCTCTGAAATCCTTATTAGCTGTATGACTATGAATAAGTTTGATTTTTGTTTGCATGGCAGTTCTAAGCCTATGTGACCAATAATTAACGATAATACTGATATGGGGGGCCAAGGAAATACGGGTTCTCTCCCTAGTCATCCAATTTTAAGGGAGGGTTATCAGAAAAGGAAATGGGGTAGAGGGCAGAGGACTCATCCTCCTCTCCAGTGTCAAGGCACAAAGCAGCTGGCCCATAAATAAAAGCTGAATGAACTCTCAAGAAATCCCCTCTGTCTCCTTTCATGAACTGAACCCCAAACCAATTTCTGTTTCGAAGGCATCAGAACCAAACCCTTTAAAGCCACTTCAACAAATGCTGCTGCCCAAGCCTCATCCATGGCTCTGGATTTCAGAGCTGTCCTCTTTGCACCATGACCTGTGGGAAGTTACTGGGGCATCAGGAAAGGGGTGGGGGGTGGGGAGGGGGGGGAGGCTGTCTTTCAATCCTTCTTCCTTTGTCCTTCCCCTGGCACCATGTATCTTTCTCCCACCCATCTGTCATATACTTCTGGGGTTTTACAAAAGAAACAGTGATTGTGGATAGAGTGATAAGGAAGATTGAAGAGAAAATCATGAAAAATTATTGCAAAGCCTAGGGGCAGTGAGCAAGTTCCAATGGGAAATTTACATGAGCACAGCCATAGGTCCAGAGTAAACTGGATCAACTATGGATATAAATATTATTCAAACACAGTATGCAAATATGCAAATAACAACAACAGTGAGCGTCATCCTGGAGAGATCTTTTTATCGTTGAAACTATAGATCTAGTCCAAATAAAAATAATAATTACAATTCAAAAATGCTCTACAGCGTACTAGAGAGAGGGTTAGATTTTGAGTCAATAAGATCTGAGTTCCAGTGCTGCATGTGTAAATACACTGTGATCTCAAGGACAAGTTATTTAGTGCCTTAATATCCCAAGCAACAATAATAGACTCTAAGTTAGACGATATAAAGAGCTGTTGTTCTATATTAGTGGACGGAGTTATCACAATGGGTATGATGATTAATTGATTCACAGGTTCAGAAAAATAGTAATTCACATTTCTATTGGACTTTAAAATATATATATAGAGAGATAGATTATCATATATTTATATTGTATATTTTATATATATTTATATAGTTTCTTTCTCATAACACTGTGAAACAGGTACTTTAACATAAGTATTATGATTCCTATTTTACAGATAAGGTAACTGAGGCTCAGAATAGTTATGAGACTTACCCCATTCAGAGATAGTCTCTGTTTAAACTGAAGCCTGTATCTATATCTCCTATTTTCATAAGTCTCACAGACTTTTTCTTTTTTCTCTTCTGAAACTGGCATCTTCCCATGATGGCTAGGCTGGAAGTGCCATGGACACTTCCCAGGGTCCAAACAATCCTACTGCAGATTGGCATGGAAGTTTCAACCTACTATATCTAAGCTAGGTTGATTCACCCTTTCTTAGACAGCCTGGTATCCTCCTTTGCTCCTAGAGGACTGCCATAATGGTGCTGGAATTAGTGGAACACCCAACCAGTTTTTGCCCTACAGCAGCTCAGAACTCTAGCTCAAGTCATACATCAGCTTCAGCCTTTAGGGAGTAGAGATTATAGGAACTTGCCATCATGCCTCTTGAACTTTATACTATGTATAGACACCATGCTGAAAGACCCCTTGGGCCCCTTCTCACAGCTTCACATGTAACAACTGGCCTCTCTAACCACTGACCTTATCTGACCCATCTTAAAGTACACCTAGCTTATAGCTACTTACTAGACATTTGTCGGCTCTTGGTGAATCAAATTTAAGAAGCTAACCCCTTGATGTGAGAAGCTAGACCTCTATGGATGTTCTGATTAACATGTTTTCCTCTTTACTCCTTAAATCCCCATTTTAATCCCACATTAAAGGTTCCCAATCTGGGGTACAATTAATCCTATGGGGTATGAGAAGCTTGTCAAGGAGTTATGGGAAATATTTGGTACATGATTATTTTATCCTATTGAAATATTCTAAAAATAGTAGGGCTAGTGAAAAAAAATTGTGGATTAGAGAGAAAACAAGTTGATACAAAAAATTGGTACGTACTAAATAAAGCTTTCTTTATGGAAAATTATTGTCTTTTATTTTTATTTCTTACGCACATATGCATGGGTAACTCTAGAATTTATTTCTTTTCATACTGAATGGGGGTATGAAGTTTTTCTGAAAGCCAGAAGGTTCATGAAGCAAAACAAAGTTGGGAAGCCACAGAAAGGGGCATCTTGCCAGAGAGATTCCAACTCCAGGGCCCATTGATTTGGCCCCTATGTTTTGACCTGGACTCTCATTCCAAAGAGGTATAGAGCATAGGCATGAGGGTTGGTGGGCCCATTGCCCTCACCCAAGTCTGGGTCCTGACACCACCAGGCCTGTGTAGAGGCCTCGCCTAATCACCACCATCTCAGAGATCTCTAAGATAGCTCGTACATCGGAAACCCCAATTTTGTAGCCCTTGCATGAGCAGCTCTCATTCTTCCAGTGAACAAAGTGTTCCGTTCTTTTTTTCCGCAAGATCTGAGCTTCCTCTCCCATTATCTACCCCATCACCAGCCAAGTGCTGCGTGAAAGCAAGATTTCTTTCTCTCTTTCCTTTTTTGTTATTTTCGTTCTCTCCTTTATGGTGTGGCTTTTTTTTTTCCTTTTGGGTCTTGGCACCATTTCAAAGGGGCCAGCAGGGAAGAGGAGGAGGGAAAGAGGTGAGCAACAAAAGCGTGGAACGCCCAGTTAGTCACCCACCCCATATGACAAGCTTATCGAAACAACCAGAAAAACAATCTACCCTCCTCTCCACCCTTCAGCCTCCCCACCATCCCCTTCCTCAACATCTGACCCTCTGCTCACTGGCCACTTCATCCTAAGTCTCCAAATCTCTCCTTGAGACAGAGGCAGCATCATCCGAACAGAATGAAAGTCAGAACCTGGGCAGAATAGCAAGAGATGAGACCCAAGGCATGGAAGGCCTTTGACAAACTGGGTGGCCAGGAATTTACCTCTGTTCTTACCCTAGATGTCAGAAACAAGGGCTTCAAAATCCAAGAAAAACGCAGATCAGTATGACTCAATCTTCTCCTTTCTCCCTATAATCATTGGTACTAGGTTTGTTTCCCCTAACAGAGATGAGGCAAACCAGGATGAAGTTTCTCTATATTATAGGTGCCACGGCCTTATTTCCAAGCACCAACTCAGGACAAAGTCTCACAAAACATGTTTGGTGTTGGGTTACCCCTCCCCCCATTTGGAAATGGGACAGAACATCTGAAATCAGGGCTCTCCAAGGAAATCCTGGCCCATATGGTCACTGTAATCACATATTCCTGACCTCAGTTAGTGTTAATGAGGCCAAGGGCAGGGTTTCCAACAGAGTGGTGCAATTAGCCTCATTCAACACATATTTACAGCATTTCTACTCTGTTTAGACACTGTGCTAAGGGGAGGGGAAGAGTTAGCGGGGAGAGGGAGAGAGGGAGGGATAGACAACCAGAAAAAAAATTAAACCAAAGGAGAACACGATAAGTACATGAAAGGACCAAAAAGCATGGAAATCTTTTCGAAAGAGAAAAGTTTGTACCTGGGCCACCTAAGCACCTATTCCACTAACACATATGATGGTCACAAAGAGAACCAGGAGAAGAAAATGTGTATGGCTTAGTATAATTCATCCCCATTAGCCTTAGGGGGTGGGGGCTGCCTCAGAGCACAAGTCCATAGCTTGATTATAAATACCAAATTTTTTTCCTGTGACCAACCTTTTATTCTATGTTCCCTGTTGTATGGGACTCACTACAGATCAAAGGGTATCATTGACAATATACTATTGACCTCCCACCCTGCCCCCAGCTAAAACCCTCCTCCAGACCCTTCCTATTCTGAGTCTAGAGGTGACCCATGGACCTCAAGAGGCTATGCCAGCAGAATGCAAATTATACCCCCATCCCTCAACAGTCACCAAGTAGAAGGCAAACACTGACAGATCCTCCCCAGCTGGAAAGGATTCAAGTACAGGCCCCCTATAAATCTATCATCTTAAAGGCCAGTCCAAGATCAGAGAGGGACTCCTTTACAGAGAAACTTGGCTGCTATAGATAACTTTTTTTTTAAGGATACAACAGCCCATGGAGAAAGCGCATGAAAGCTGGGAGGGGGCTTTAATCTATATCATCAGAAAGGGCATTCACAACGTAGAAATCACCAGAAGTAATGGAATTTTCAGTGACTTCTCGTCCCCTCATATTTAGGAAATAGTCTTTGCCCTTTGTATCATTAGGATCTCGTTTCACCTCTCCCTCCTAAGTACATACACCAGGGTGATCAAAGTCAGAAAGAAATGTTCATAGCAGCACTTGTCACAAGAGAAGAGAACTGGAAAGAAAGCTAGCCCGTTGATTTAGAAGTTGCAGTATATAAAATAACAAAATATTCCTGTGCTGAAAGAAATGAGGAATATTAAGACTGCAGAGAAGAATGGGAAGACTTAAACAAACTGATGTGGATAAGCAGAACCAGAAAAATAATACACACAATGACTCCAACAATGTAAAAGTAAAGATTAACAAAAGCAAATGACAATTGAACACTGTGAAAGGATGGTTCTGGGAGACCAGTGGGGGAAGAATACAGGAAGAAATCTAAGTGAGTAAAAACAAGATGTCAACAAAACTCTATTTTTTAAAAATTGTTTAATGATAATAACCAAGCATGGTCCTAAAGAAATGATGAGAAAGCATCTTCCTCCTTTCCTGAGAAGCAAGGAGTTCAGGAAGCAGAAGAAGATACGCAGGTAAGCCCCTACTTCAGGCCATGCGTGGTGCCAAGAGCTTTACAACTATTACTTCATTTTGAGCATCATGACAACCATGAGAAATAACTGCTATTATAACCATTTTACAGTTGGGGAAACTTAGGCAGGCAGAGGTTAAATGACTTACCCACAGTAGGTAATAGAACTAGTAAGTGTCAAAGGTGAGAGGGCTATGGGTGTGAAACGATGCATATATTGGCAGACCCAGTATATTGATTGGTTTTACTGAACTGGGTTTTTTTCCCTTTTAATTTTTTTTTGCTTTTTGGAGGGCAGTTGGGGTTAAGTAACTCGCCCAAGGTCACACGGCTAGGTTTTTGTTTGTGTGTGCGTTAAGTGTCTGAGGCTGGATCCAAACTCAGGTACTTCTGACTCCAGGGCCGATGCTCTACTCACTGCGCCACCTAGCCGCCCCTTACCTTTTAAATTTTTGAACTTTTTATTATGAGGAATGATTCTCTGGGCATTATGGGAAGGAGAGGACTATATTGGGAAATAGAAGTGATAAAGTAAAAACAAAAGGTATCAATTTTTAAAACTGTTATCTTAAATTTAAAATTGTTTAAATTGTTTTACATTTTTTTTTTGCTTTTTTGGAGGGCAATTGGGGTTAAGTAACTTGCCCAAGGTCACACAGCTAAGTTTTTGTTTGTGCGTGTGTTAAGTGTCTGAGGCCAGATCTGAACTCAGGTCCTTCTGACTCCAGGGCCAACACTCTACTCACTGCGCCACCTAGCCGCCCCTGTTTTGCATTTTTAAAAAAGATTTTAAAAAGTGAACATTCCTAATCCTTCCCTTCTAATAGCTCATTTGGATCAGGGGTTATTCTCCCCACATTACACATGGAGAAACCAAAGGCCTGAAGAGGTTAAATTTTTCCCAGCATCACAGAGCAAAACAAAAGAGCCTCACCCAGGTCTCCTAGTGATGGGGTAGATAGGCTAGCTGGCAGTGTGGGACTGCAAATTCAGAAAACTGAGTTCTAAGATGCACAAACATTTCTGGGACTAGGGGTACACAGCCTATTGTTTCTCTGTACCTTAGTTTCCCCTGGGTAAGATGGAAAATATAATCATAGTTTTAACAAATAGTAATAGGAGTGGTAATAATAGTGTACCTTAGTTGTGATATTACTCTTAAAATCAGAAGGCCACTTTTAGCTTTTCTAAGTACTTTCCCCTGTCCTACATTATTTTATCCAAACCTCACAATAACCCCAGGCAAGCAAGACATGTAATCATTATCCTCATTTGACAGATGAGGAGGCTGGGTGACATGGCTGAACTGAAGGAGAAACCAAGTCTCAAGTTTATACATCACTACACCATGATGCCTTCCTTCCTCCAGGGGATGAGAAGAAAAAAGAATCTGGCCGTGATGTTTCCCAGTTGTGGTAGCTGTGACTCTATGGAGCCATGGAACAGGAATGGAGAACTGCCAGTATGCCACCTTCAGGTCAGGTGAGAGCAGGAATGGTGAGGGAGCCTGCATCGGGACTGGGGCAGAAGCCAGGAGCGTCTGCCTCCTTTAGGAGGAGGAGGAACCCAGGAGTTCATAATTCAGCCACAGAACAAGATAAGGACTGTGGTGCAAGGCAGGAGTACTGAATGTGTTTTCTTAATTCATCCCACAGTTTGTGACCCAAGAAGAGTATGGCATTGTATCTATGGTGGGTGAGGTGTATCTTGGTGGACTCCCAAGGATCCCACCCTGATGGCTTTGTTGCCCAGCCACCCCTCAGGACTTGGACGCAGGGACTGGAGTAGTGTTAAGACTGGGGACTTGGCTCATTAGAGCCTGTACCTGAGAGTGCCAGGAGGAAGCCTGCAAGGGCAGCATGTGGAGAAGGACATGCCCACAAGAGAACTTTATTGGGTCATTTTTGTTTTGGATTGAAAGGCTTATAACGCTATGTACTTTGTGTTTGTTTAAGGCTGTGTGGCCACTCTGGTAATGAGTTATTATACTATTTATCTTGCAAATGTGATTTATTTCTTTTGTGGGGATTATATTGTACTTAAGAGATGTTAATGTTAAGTAAGATATAAGTTACCCATGTAAGGGGCATGAAAGATCTTGGGGCCAAATATAATGGTAATAGAAATTTGAAGATTTTTACCAACAAGAAAATGACATCCTGGGGTAGCCACTTGTGGATGATGCCAGAACAGCTTTCCCCTTCTAACATCATCATCATTCCAGTTAGTTTATTTTGGAAAACTGAAAGTAATATTAAATAACTGATTTAAAAATATACTCCATCCCCTAATAGGCCACATGTGCTCACCTGGAGCCTATGGTGGGAGGCTGCTTTTCAGGAAGGCACAACTTTTGTTACTTTGTAGTCAAGTGGGTCATGAGGGTTGTGATGTTCTCGGGTCATGAGGGTTGTGATGTTCTCTGACCATGGAGAAGGTTACATATACCTGAGTCGAGGTTTTGCTTTGGGGCCCACCTTGGGAAGAGTTGTGTGATTTGGCCAGATGAGACTTTGGGCAGCCATTGAGCCTACCGGCTTTGAAAACCCAGATGTTGGTGCTTCTCTCTCTGGTGACTAACTGTATGTATGTCATGGTCAAGACAGCTAAAAGCCCTGTCTGAGGAATTGTGTTATTTTCTCTTGTAACTTCTGTTTGTATTCTCTGAAGTTCAGGGTGCTAACTTTTGCCCCTGAACTAGGTAAATGATATATGTTGGATTGATTAAAGTAAGATTGTTAACCCTTTTTTAGTTGCTTTCCTTTAGAAAAGCAGATCAAAGAACCTGTGCTAGCAGCCATCCTGGGTATGCTAGGGTGCTTGCTGCTACACCCTCAGAAAGGAAGCAAGAAATACAAAGCATAATCAGGGTGCCATGGGAGTAACAGAACTGAGGGTTTGGGGACTCCTGAGAAACCTGTAGGGTAATAACAAGGCCATAATTAACATCACTAATTGAAGTGTACCCTATAGGAAAGTCCAGAAACAGAAACTGTTGAACCTGCCACACTAGCTAAAGGATTTCCCCTCCCGTGGCCCCTCCGTACCACTTCTGTCTCCCTGGCTAATTAGGAGGTATCCTACCTCCTACTCCCTCCACGTAGCCTATATTGAAGGTTATTTCAGGTTTTTCGGGTGGGTAGTCAAAGGGCACAGAAAGGAGACAAAAAAGACAACTCCACTCAGGCTTAAATTCAACTCATTTGTTCCACCATCAGTCCCCTTCCTCCGTTTGTCTTCTATTTAGAGCAAGAAATCTCAGGAAAAGTGCTCTGGCCTCTGTAGGGAAGACAATGGAGTTCCAGGCCCAATTTCTGCCCCCAGTTTGCTATATGGCCTTGGGCAAGTAACTACACCTCAGCTTACCACTCTGGGAAAGGTTTGTTTCCTCAGCACAAGGGCATCCTGTGAATATCATCAGAGGGTTAAGGGAAAAAGATATTAACCTCAGAAATCTCCTAGTTCAAACCCCTCATTTTATAGATGAGGAAAACGAGGTCCCCAAAGCAGAAGGTACTTGGCCAAAGCCATAGCTTTGGCAGGGGTAGGTAGGATTCAAACCAAGGTCTTTTCATTCCAAATCCATTGGCCTTTACATGACTCCCCATCTTGGTCTAACAATATTTGATATTACTTTCAATTTTCCAAAATAAACTACCTAGAATGATGATGATGTCAGAAGGGGAAAGTTGTTCTGGCATCATCCACAAGTGGCTACCCCAGAATGTAGTTTTCTCATTGATAAAATTGAGCACGTGGCAAAGAAGGGATATGATAAGGAATGAGCCTCCCTCCCTCCCTTCTTTGCTGAGAAGGACAACTATGGATGTGGAATATTGCACATGCTATCAGACTTTGGGCATGTGGTGGCCTGTTTTGCTGAAGCTGCCCCCCCCCTTTTTTTATCCTTTGTTACGGGAAATGGCTTTCTAGAAGGAGGAAATATATCAGAAAATACATGTGATGTAAAAACAAAAGATGTTATTTTTTTAATGGGGCGAGGGATTGCATCATGATATACTGGAAAGCACACAAGTAGGCCTGAGAGTTAGGAGACTGGTTCCAGTCCTGGCTCTGACCCTTAATAATCAGGTGACGTTAGGCAAATCAATAACCTCTGCTCTCTGGGGCTCAGTTTCCTCCTCTATAAAATAAGGACACGACACCAGATGATCTTAAGGTTCCTTCTAAGTTCTGAGAGTCTCCATCCAATTACTAATATTCTTGTCAGTTATCATTGCAACTTTTACTTAAACCAAGATACAGGAGAAGCTCCACTCTGTGTCTTGGGTCTGTAAGATCTACCAGTCAGGATGCCTTTTATATTACTACAGATGATTCTGTCAGCTACAGTTATGAAAGGGTGAAGGAAGCTGAGCTCCCTGCCCCCATTACCCTGGGCCCTCTATCTACCTTCTCTTCAGAACACTCTGGCCTAGCAACCCCACCCCTGCCTACTTTTCTTCCACAACCCCCAATTAACTTTGCCCGGAACATGACGGTGAGTGAGGTCAGCTTCTCTTCTCACCTCCAAACTGGCTGAAAAAATGGCTCTTCATCACCACCCAAAATGTAGACCAGCGATGCCAAACCCAAGTGGAAATGGGGCCACTAATCTATACCTAAACATCTCTATGGGCTGCATATTGACTTAGTCTTTAAAATGTCGTGTCATCTGTGTTTTATGTATTTTTCTTTATTTTGATAAAGATTTGCCGATTACATTTTAATCTGGTTCTGGCTGAGTCTGAGTGTGGTGGGTTGCATTTGATACCTCGGACACAGACTACTGACCTAGAGCTGGAAAGAACTGTAGAAATTCCCAAGTTCAAGCAGGTCATTTTACAGATGAGGCCTAGGAAGGTTATGTGACTTGCCCCAGGACATGGAGGTAGTGAGCCCAGGTCTCCCAACTGCACAACCAGTTCCACTGGACTGTGCTGCTACCTGATTGATTTATCCAGAAGGCGTCAATCAGAAAAAGACTACTTAGAGAAGACCATGGGCTAGGTCAGAAGACCTGGATTTTCATTTTGATTCTTTCCTTAATTCACTGTGTGACTAAGTCTAATAACTCATCTTTACATAGCTCCATAAGGATTAACAAAGTATTCATTAAAAAAAAGAAAAAAACAAAGTATTCATCTCCCAAGGCCCTGGGAGGTCTATTAGGTATTCTTACCCCCACTTTAAAGACGAGGAGTCTGAGGGTCAGGGAGTAACCTTTCTCAGAGTTAGAAAGCTAAGAAGAAGCAGGGCCTGGACTTGAATCCAGACTTACTGATACTGAATCCATGGAGCTTCCCATGACACCAAAAGGATCTTACATTAAGAACAGCAGGCAAGTATATGGCAAAATACTGTCTCTGACATCCTCCCATCAGCCATCTGTACACCTCCCTAACAGCCCAGTCATCACCAAGTACCAGATTACAAGCTTCCCTCTAGAGTGAATTAGACCTTTGTAGCAAAGAGGACTCACTCCCAAAACACACTTGGTTATCAGAAACTTCATCAGTAGAGACAGAAATAACAGGTCAGAGTTCTAGTCCTTGGATTTCAATTCTAAAACAGCCTCAGAATGGCACTGCCCACCTCCTCCACCTCCATAAGAGGGCCTATAGATCCTTCTACTTCCCTCCCCATCCAGAGGGTCTTATCCTTCTCTGAACACCAATAAAAATGGCCTGTTGTGTCACACATTAATTTAGCACACTACTGGAATCTAGGTTTTTCAAACGCCATGAATTTGGTCCTTCTTTCAGTATCATCTAGGTCCCAAGCCCCCTGCTACTATTGGCTTTACCGCTTCCTTTTCCTTTTCCTCCTCATCCTCATCTTCATATACAAAAGAACAGTGACCTTGGAGTGTGAGAACCTGGCTTCTAATCCCCGCTCTACTATTTTACTTTGGACAAATTTAGCTCTCAGAGACTTTTTTCATCCATAAAATGAGGGCCGTGGATCTAAGTGGCTTCTGAAGGTTCTCTCCAACTTTAAAGCTATCCTCATGGAACTCTCTTTTCTTTAGCTACCACCAACTTCTCACACAAGACTGGAACCTCTCCTAAAACCTCCCTGCCTGAGTCGTCTTTTAAAACAAATTTTATTTCTAGAGGACTTGTTAACCAAGATATCAAATTGTAGTCTTCCATTTCATGATGAGTTAATCATGTCATCTGAATCGACTGCAAGTTTCCTGAGGGCAGGGGTCACATTAATGTTTTTGTATCCCCTTCAATACCTAGGAATATCTTGCACATAGTACCCTATAATCTGTCTTGGAACTTTTTAGAGCAATAAGGGAACTCAGAGAGCATCGGCTTTAGTGCTAGTTTGCCAAAACAATTTAGCCACAGAATGTATTGGGGCTTATGCTCAAGTGCCAGAATCCCAAAACGCTGTGCCATAGGGAGAGCACATAGAATACCCACAGTATAAAGGAAGTAGGGGTGTCAAGGAAATTTTGGAGAAAAATGGAGATAATTAATTGCTATATAGAAAAGTTACCATAAAATAATATCATATATAATGCTTATATTTCGTATTTTAAATGGAAAAATATTAATTTTCTCAGCGAACCCCTATTTATGCCATGTGTTATGCAGAATTTGGTTTGCAGACTGCTGGTGGAATGTAATCTCAATTTAAGACAAAAAAAACTGAGGTCTAGAAAGTGGACATCCAATAAATATTTTTTCCTCAATTGGAGATCTTCCTAATTTACCTTCATGCTTGGGAATCTCTTGGACAGTTCAGGAATACCAACATTATACTAAAACCATCTTTTAAAACAGAGAACGATAGGGATGGCTAGGTGGTGAAGTGAATAGAGCACCAGCCCTAGAGTCAGAAGGACCTGAGTTCAAATGTGACCTCACACACTTAACACTCACTGGCCATGTGACCTTGGGCAAGTCACTTAACCCCAATTGCCCTGCCCTCCCCCCTCCAAAAAAAAAGCCAAAAATACCCAACCAAACTCAGAGAATAATCACCATCTGAAAGGAATGATGTGTGACTCAACAATAGTAGATGAGCTGCTGGCATGGACAGTGGTCTTTCAAGTAATTGGGAAGTGGTTCAGGGAGCCATCCACATTCTCAGCTGATCACTGTAAAAACTACCTGAGGTAGGAATGTTAACCATAACCACTGGACAAGGCAAAGCTAGCCATTCTAACTCTATGACCAAGCTCCCAGTCATCAAAGCCTCATAGAATGTAGTTTGAGACTGAGCCAGTCAGTTCAGACAGAAAAGACCCATGACCTATCTCAACCTAATTCAATCTGATTTCTCACCAGGCCTCTGTGTATGTGCCCAGTGTTCCAGCTGAACCATAGCCCATTTGCCATTCCTTAGACATGTTCCTAGCCCTCAGTTTCCTCATCAGTAAGATGAATGAGTTGGACCAAAAGGCTTCTAACATCCCTTCAGGCTACTAAAGCCTTCATTATCTAATTATTAGCTGGGTGATCCTGGTCAAGTGACTTCATTTCTTGGAGCTTTGGTTCCCTAACCCACTGATGGGGGCAATAATGCCTCCATAGGCCAAAATGGATCTCTTCAGGAAACCATTTTGAGATTCAAATGAAATATCAATGAAAAAGCATTTATTAAGTTCTTATTAAATGCCAAGTACTATGCTAAACCCTGAGTATACAAATAAAAAAGCAGATTTTCAAGAATCCTACCTTGTAAGGAAACATGTAAGAAATAAAACATAGAAGAATGGGGGCCAAAGAAGGGCACTGCAATCCATTGATAAGCATTTATTAAACACCTACATATGCCAGTTCTTTGCAAATATTAAAACACTAAATAAATATCATTTATGACTATTATTTACATCGCCATGACTTTGTTTTCCTTTTCCCTCAACCCAGAAGATCTCTTCCCATCTTCACCCATTGAAATCAAATTTCAATCAAATGATGGCCTAGGCCAACTCCACGGGGAAGCTCTCTATTCCCAACAAGAAGTGGTATCTTTCACTCTCTCCTCATCTAGTATTTCTTTTGTATTTTCTTTGGCCAGGACCCTATGTTGGAGGTCTATTTCATGTTCAGTTCTGCTAGAAGAGGATAAACCCAGATTACAAACTCTCTGAGGACAGGGCTTTTGTTTTATTCACCTTTTAATCCGCCAGAGCACATCTAGATGAAGGTCCAATCAACCTATGTTAAGTGACTTTAGGGAGAGCAAAGGCGGACAAAGGGCAGATGGTTTTGGGGATGAAATCTGACATCCAGAGTGGATAGCAGGTATTCCATAATATGTTTGTTGAATTGAATTGAGCCTCTGAAAGGAAGAAGAGCTAAATCTTCTTATAAAAGGCTATGAGATAATATAAGAGAAAGAGGCCCAACATGGAGAAGAAGAATGCAAGGGAAAATGGCAAACTATGGGATTCTATTAATGTCTGCTTCGGGGGTAGAAGAGGACCTATGCGTGATAAGTGTGTGTGTGTGTAAATAATAAAATAATGAATCTCAACAACACAGCAGAAATCCAGCATGTTCTCCCATTAAATAACTCCTCTCCACCTTCTGCCTTAAAACACGGGCTGCAGAGTCAGAAAGAAAGGAGTCTGGACCCTGGGTTTGCCATCTTCTTCTTATGGGACCTTAGACAAGCATCCTCACCTCTCTATGCTTGTATCCTCATCTGGAAAATAAGGGAGTACTATTGGCATTCCCCTCTAGCCATAGATCCAATATTACTTTCCCCAAACTCCAAGGTAGCTGACTACTTTTCCTTATGGCCAAAGGCTCAGGAAGTCTAAAGATACAGATGGTTGGATTTAGCAGGGGTGAAATGGCCTCCAATTATGTTAGGAACAAAACTAGGAGGCTTGGCAGAGTCCAGAGCCCAGCTCTTCTTGGGCTGCTCCCTTCTATAATTCAGGTACCTGCCCTACCAAACCCTAAAAAAATAGAGCCCTGGTCAACAACTTTGTTTGACTGGAGATCTCTCTAATCCTGGTGGAAAGGGAGACAGAGAGCTGCCAAGTGAAAAAAGGGCAGTAGGAGGGAATGGATGAGCTTACCTGCAAAGTGAGCGCAGGGAAGGGACTTGATCCCAGGACCAGGGGTTGCAGATGAGATTAAGGTGCAGTGCAAGCTGATTCTGCAATGGAGATAGTCAATGTACTCCAAAGCACCTCCAATTGCTTCCGGGAGCCCCGCAACTCAAACCCAGAGGGGACAAACAACCAATGTTATCTTCCACCCTGATCTCATGTCTGAGTTAAATTCCACGCGCTCAGCACTTTTTGCAGAGTGGGGGTTGTTTTTCTTCTGCGCCATACTTTCCTCTGGAGCCAAGGGCATGGCAGCCAGTCAGGCTATCATCATTCTCTTCTCCTCATGTTTCCCTCCCTTCCTCCCTCTGTGACCCTATGCACAGGGATGCCTATTGGACGCCTTTCTTCTTTTTAAGGAGCTTTCTAGACTCCCTTCTCCCCTGGGGAGCTTTATGAATCTGTCTTGATCATTCATAGTCACATCATAATGCCACTGCCCTCATCTCCCATGTCAACTCTGGAAAAATTCATGCTCGATTGGGCACAAGGGAGGAACCCTAGAAGAGAAAACTCATTCTCCTCATTTCTCAACTGTTATACCTGAACTTGTAAAGTAAAGAGCATTATCTCACACATACCAACTGGATGTCTCACAAAATCTGATGGCTGTGGAAAGATTGCTGGATTTTGAGCCAAAGAACCTGAGTTCTGATTCTGATTCTGCTACCTAACACCCCATATGAGCTTGGACCCCGTGATCTCTTCTCTCTTGTCCTTAGTCTCTTCATCTGTCAAATGAGGGGATTGGACTACATAATTACTAAAGTCTCTTTCAGTTCTAAATCCAAAGATCCAAGGAATACTTCAAGCCACTTGTCATGGAGTCAGGAGATTCCCATCATAACAGAACAATATGACATACTTTGCCAGGGGCAACTGCACTGGAAACAAGTCAGCTCTAGATTATGAGTATAAAAAACAAAGTCAGAGTGGGTCTAGTGATCTTCTCCAGCACCACAGCATCAACAACACGGCAGATGATGCCGTGCGTTTGAACAGGAGAAAGCTCTCCAATGACCACATCCACAGGCCCATCTGCCAGCATCCTCCTTTGCAATACTGTTTCCACTTGGCCTCATCTCACCCCCATTGTCCCCTAAGCCAAGGGCTAGCACTCAGATTGTTGTGTCTGCTGGAAAGGGAGAAAACAAGATGCCATGCCCAGCCTTGAGCATAGCCCAAATATGGGCCAAGCAATGACAGGCTCACAGATTTAAAACTAGAAATAGGGTGACTTTTGAAAAGCCTTTCCAAATTTTGTGGGCAGAAACTTTAGAAGCATGAGCCCTGAAATCCAATGGACTCCAGATGTTCTCCTGTGTCCATCATCCCTGCCTATTAATAATTCCAACATGTCAGAACACAAGGACAAAGGGCATTGGGGCTGTTTCCCCAGCAAGATATCAACTTTTTTTCCCCTTAAAATCCATTCTTCAAAGGTTAGATGGGGCCCAGGCACCAGAAAAGCCCAGGGACCCCCAAAAGAAGGGATCATTGGAAGTATGCCAGAGGGTAAGAGAAGATATGGGAATAAGGAAGATGAGGCACAGAATAGTTCCATGCAAATCCATGAGACTCACCCCACTGATCTGGAGGAACTGTAAGGAAAGGCCCTAAGTGATAAAAACCCAGGGATGGTCTTATTCATTATCATATTATCAAGGAAAAGAAGCCAAGTAGAGTCAGCAAGAGAATAATGGAACTTTTTGTAGTTATGAAGAATAGGAAGGAAAGCAGGGACCCATGAAATTTGCAATGGTGCAAAAAATGGTGGCACGTTAATGTATTGGAATATTTGGGGTTATGAGATGATGAAATATGAAGCATCAAAGAAACTTGGGAAGATTTATATGAACTGATACAGAACAAAGCAAACAGGACCAACGGAACAACTGACATGAAGAACCCAAAGATGTCAGAATTCATTCTCTTTCCCCCACTTCTGAACTTCCCTATTCATGTCAAGGGAACCACCAAACTCCCAGTTGCGTAATGTCATCCTTTCCTCCTTATTCTTTCTCACCCCACCCTAGTATCCAATCTATTACCAAGTCCTATCAATTTTACCCTCATAACATCTCTTAGATCTTTATGCCCCCTTCCCTCTCTGATGCTGCTACTACCCCAGTTCAGGCCCTTATCACCTCAAATCTCTCTCCACTCCAGTCTAGCCAACACTCAGCTGTCAAATTAATCTTTCTAAAGTGAAGGTCTGACCATGTCACCCACCTACCCCCAAAATTCATTATTTTATTTTGACTTATATTATTTTAATATATTAAATTAATTAAGTAAATGTATTTATTATGTAATTTATGTAATAATATATAAATATTTATTTAGATAAATAATATATATAAATATACTTTTTTTTATATTATTTTATTTTTAAGGTAGACTTGGTATTAGGAAATCTGAGTTCTATCCCTCCCTTCACTATACTTAAAAATATAAGTTCTAATACATTCAAAACTTTTTATAACTTTGACCCCTCCTCCCTTTACAGTCTTATTATACCTTATAGCCATCATGGACTTTGTGATCCAGTGACACTGGTCTTCTTGCAATTTCTAAAACAAGATACTCCATTTCCAGACTCCAGGCATTTTTTACTGGCTGTCCCCCATGCCTGGAATTCTCTCCTTCCTCATCTCTAAATCCTGGTTTCCCTGGCAACTAAAATCCCACCTTCTACAGGAAGTTTTTCTCAATCCCCCTTAATGCTAGTTAATGTCTTCCTTTTGATTATCTCCTATTTATCCTGTACAGGCATACCTCATTTTATTCCACTTCACAGATATTGAGGTTTTTTGTTTTTTTTTTACAAATTGAAGGTTTGTGGCAACCCTGCTTCAAGCACGTCCATCGGCACCATTTTTCCATCAGCACTCACTCACATCATATCTCCATGTCACATTTTGGTCCTTCTTGAAATATTTCAAACTTTTTCATTATTATTATATCTGTTATGGTGATCTGTGATCAGTGATCTTTGATGTTCCTGTTGTAATTTTTTTTGGGGGGGCCACAAACTGGCCCATATAAAATAGTGAACTCAATCATAAATGCATATGTTCTGACTGCTCTACCAAGCCTTCAATCCCTGCCTCTCTCCCTCACCTCACCTCTCTTTTGACTTCTCCTTTCCTCAAGACACCACAATACTGAAATTAGGCCAATTAGTAACCCTACAATGGCTTCTCTAAGGGTTCAAGTAAAAGGAAGGATCAATCCATGTGGCAAACTTCATTGTTGTTTTATTTTAAGAAACTGCCACAGCCACCCCAACCTTCACCAACCACCACCTGAGCAATCAGTAGTCATCAACAATGAGGCAAGACCCTCCACCAGCAAAAAGATGATGAATCACTGAAGGCTCAAATGATGTTAGCATTCCTTAGTAATAAAGTATTTTTAAAATTAAAGCATAGGAGCAGCTAGGTGGCGCAGTGAATAGAGCACTGGCCCTGGAGTCAGGACCTGAGTTCAAATTCCACCTCAGATACTTGACACACTTACTAGCTGTGTGACCATGGGCAAGTCACTTAACCCCAATTGCCTTGCCTTCGCCCCTCCAAAGAAAAAATAACGTACATTGTTTTCAGACATATTACTATTGCACACTAAATAGACTACAGCATAGTATAAGCATAATTTTTATATGCACTGGGAAACTAAAAAATGCTTGTGACCTGCCTTATTGCTGTATTTGCTTTTTGGTGATGGTCTGGAACCAAGTAGCAATATCTCTGAGGTACACTCTTATATATCTTGTTTGTACACAATTATTCACATGATTTCTTTCCCCACTAGACAATGACTTACTAGAGAGGAGGAGCTAGCTTTTTGCATTCCTTTATACACCCAGAGCTTAGTGAAGTACTTGGAACATAGTGGGTGCTTGTTGACTGACTGAAGTGACCAGATGATCAATATTGAAACATGCCTCCCTCATCTCAGCAGAGAGGTGGTAGCCTATAGGTACTGAATAAGATATACATTTTCAGACTCTGTTGATGTGTTAATTTGTTTTGCTTAACTTGTGGGAGTGGAAAAAGGAATCACTGGGAAATAATACAGACTTTAAAAAAAAAACTCTAATAAAAAAAATATATACATATATTTTTTTTTTTAGGTAGACTTGGTATCAGGAGATGTGAATTCAATCCCTCTCACTCTGCTTAATGAGCTGTGAGACAATGGGCAAGTGACTTAGCTTTTCTAGGCCTCAGTTTTCTGAGCTGCCTTTCTCACAGAGCTGATATAAGAAAATATTCTGAAAACAACAAAGTCTTTTGCAAATAAAAGCAGCATGACAGAGTTTTGAAGCCAGGGTGAAAAGAATCTCAAAATAATAACAATAATCCTCAGTCTCATCTGTATTTTTCTAGCACTCATAACTCCCTTACAGGAAGAACAAAGATGAGGGTCTCTATAGTAAAGATGGGAAATCAGGGAATCAGAGAGGGCGAGAGGCTGGTCTGAGGGCACACAGCAAGTCAGTGGCAGAGCCAACCAAGACTCTGATTCCCATTAGACTCAGCTGTCTCAGAAATAGCGGGGCAACCAGGGGCAGAGGGTTCCCCTAAGAGGAGAGCTCCCCCAAAATGCTAGCACAGCTGCTGGGGAGAAGATGCTAAGGCCCTGGGAAGGCTTAACCCAAGTCAGGAGGGTGGGACTAGAGTCTCAGCTGCCTCAGCTGTCTGACGTTTGGGGAACAGATGCCTGAGTCGAGAGGATGGCAGCCACCGGGCCTCTTCGGACCTCTCCCTGTCATTAACAATCCTGGCTTTGCTATAAACAACCTGGCGCAGGCCCAAGGGTTCTCATTTGGCTTCAGAGGCTCAGCAGGGTGAAGCCAGACTCACCTATACTCCTATAACTATCCACACCTCCTGCTCCTATCCTCTGTAAGTGACTTCTCAGGGGGCTCTCATGTCCATCATGTTATACTTACAGGCTCGTGGATTTGGGGCAGGGAAGGGGAACCTGCAGCCTCAAGGCCACACGGGGTCCTCTAGATCCTCAGGGGCAGCTCTTCAGCTGAATCCAAACTCAGGTTCAGTCAAAGGGCCACACTTGAGGGGACGCAGAGGGCCCCAGGTGGCCTCGAGGTCAAAGGTTCCCCATCCCTAATGCAGGGCTATAAGGGAGGTTATAGGCCAGCCATCTAGTTCAACTAGATTCATTTTAACAGAAAAAAAAAAAGTCATAGAAATACAAAACAGAGCTGGGGTTCGAGCCTAGGCCCTGGTTCCAAATCCACTGCTCTCTTCAGAGCCCTACTGTAAAGAAGAAAGGCATGGAGTGTGGTGCCCTTCCCTGTGTCATCTCTAAAGAGAGAAGGATGAGTCTCCCCCAGGTACAAGTGGGGAAACTGAGTCCAAAAGGTTGAGTGACTTGTCCAAAGTCACACAGGAAGTCAGTGACAAAGCTTGACTGGAACCCAAAGGGTGAACTTGGAGTCAGGAAGAGCTGAGTTCAAATGCTCCCTGAGAAACCTGCTAGTTGTATGACCTTAAATCTGACTCAGCCTCATTTTCCTTTCTATAAAATGGTAGTAATGATAGCACTTACCTGACAGGATGTTGTGAGGCTTTGGTGAGATAACATGTACAGCACTTTGCCTTAAAGCACTACATAAATGCTTTTTATGACTGTGATTATAGCTGTGTGACCATGGATGAGTCACTTAGCTTCCCAAGACTCAGTTTCCCCATCTTTAAAATGGGAACCATAACACTTATACTACTTGCCTCATAGGCAGGGGCTAGAGTCAGTTTGAACTAACTCTCTGTTTAATTATCAGTGTAGACATTTAAATCTTCAAAGCTTACAAATCAGGGCTTCATTTCATTATTATTCTGTTGATTGTTCCTGCTTAAGAAGGTGATGGAGAAATTGTTAATAACGCAGATTAAATTTAAAAGTGGCTACTAAGTGGCTACTAAATTTAAAGTGCTACTAGGTGGCACCATGGATAGTCTGGAGTCAAGAAGATCTGAGTTCAAATCTAGCCTCAGACACTTGTAGCAGTGTGACCCTAGGGAAGTCATTTCACCCTCTTTGCTTCCGTTTCCTCATCTATAAAATGAGCTGGAAAAGGAAATGGCAAACCATTCCAGTATTTCTGCCTGCCAAGAGAATCCCAACTGGAGGTTGGGAAGAATCTGACATGACTGAAAAAATTACTGAACAACAACAAACTTAAAGGTGTGTCCTGCAAGTATGTGCCCTCCACCCCCTCCCCCAGAGAGCTGGTTGTTAAACATTTACCAGCACACCATTGCTCATAGTATGGTTATAAAGGCTTAACAGTGCTCTAGATAACTGAGCTATCATTTATTCCAAAGGAATAAAAACTGAATCACACATAGGCTATCAGGGTAAAGAAGGAAGACACTGACAGTATCCAGGTAGCTAGGTGATGCTCCAATTGTTGGGGGTATCAGGAGTAGGAACTGTACTCATTACTTAGACAAATACTTCTGCAATAGCCAACCTCTTTAACTAACTCCAATTTCCCTCCCTAGATCTCAGTTTCCTTATCTGCAAAATGAAGTTAGATGAGTTAGCGGGGCCAGCTGCTGGAGAAGCCCAGCTTCGCTGTCCAAATCTAGCTCTAACATTCAAGGCTTCTTCCCAGAATCTCATATCCCTGTAGATGTCTCAGGCAGGCTCTAACATCGCCAGACCACGTACCTCAGTCCTTCCCCAGGCTTCTCAATCCTCTCTAGGCCTAGGACCTGCCACTACCATTTTAAAAGACCAGGTTCTTGTCTTATCTTCCATCCTATTTCTTTCCTTAGGACATCGCTGGGTAGATTACTTACATATCAATAGGGAACCTGAGGCTCCAAAAAGTTACATGATTCATCAAAGGTCACAAAGTCTATTGGTCAATCAGGTTAGACAGCCAGTTACCTGCCTTTTAACCCAGCTCTCCTCACCGGGCCTCAATAGCCAGGGACCAATTTTATTTTGGTCTTAAGAAGAATGCAAGGCAAGCTGAGGGAGTGTTTGAAGGGAGGGACAGGGGTAGGGAGGGAGCCAACTCCCTTATTGTTCCCAGAGGCCTCACAGATGACCTGGTCACTGGACCTGGGCCTGGGGCCTGGGGTAAGGAGGAAGGAGGGGTGGCTATCCAGGCTGCTGGGGAGGAGACAAGAGGCTCTTTGTGTCTGTGAGGCTCCTGAGACACCTGTTCTCTCTCCCCTCCTAGCATGCCTGTCTGCCTGACTCCATGTGTGCGGCCTTGTTTATCCTACGGCTCCCACAGCCCCAGCCCAGCCCTGGCTCCCAGCATGGGCCTTTGGCAGCCTCCACCAACACCTGCCCAATCCTGGCAGCCAGGCCTATAGGAGACGCACAATCACCCTGCTGTTGACACAGTTGTTTATTTTCAGGAGGGCATTGAAGGGAGGGGACGGAAGGGGAGGGGGACAGACAGGGCAGAGAACCAGCAAAGGCATTTAGCAGCCAGTCGAGTTAATTCACAGTTGGTCCTGGGAATCAGGCCCCATTGCCACTGCTGGCTGCCCACTACCCCCACCCCAACTGCTGCTGTGGCTCTTGCTTCCACCATCCCCCTGGAGCCAGGTGATCCAGATGGGCAGCACCCACAACCACACAATCCCATCTGTCCTAAGAGGCTTGCACACCAGCATAGGACCACACACATAAGAGGCACAATAAAAGGTTTGCAAAACACTTTTTCCACAAGCTGGTGAGGCAGGTAACACAAGTATCATCATTCCCATTTTACTGAAGGGGAAAACTGAGGCTCACAAAAATTATGACTTACTCTGACTCATAAACCTATAAAGGGTCAGCTTGGATTGGAATGTAGAGGTCTCTTGTCTGTGCTCTATTAGGCTAGGATACCTCACTACACAGCAGTATCAGCTGACATTTACAGAGCTTAAAAACATCATCTGAGAAGCTTAAAAACATCATCCTATTGGAACCATACAACAACCCAGAAAGCTAGATGCTACAAAGGTATCATTAGCTCCATTTTATAGTTGAAGAAGCTGAATGCCCAGAAAATACCTCTAGCAAGTGATAAGGTCTGAACCTATTTTTCTCCCTTGTTCCAAGTACGACACTCTTCCCACTATACCATGACGTTGGTATGGACAGCTAGGAACATGCTAACATATAATAAAACATAAGATGCTCTGCCATACCCAACCATACACACATGCCCAAATTCTTTGGGGTATCCAAGCCTGAAACTCCTTCCCATTTGTCCTTGACACACTTGGCTCTACCCAAAAGTCTCTAGGAGAAAGGAGTTCCAAAGGAAAAGGATCCCTATCCCAGTATAAGGAATATGATCCCAATTATATAGGAGTCTTCAGAAACAAGCTTCAGTGGTGGCTTACAGGATAGGTAGGGGAAGAGGGGGAAAGTGGCCAATATCACTATTAAAAGCGTTATTGACTCTTGTTAGACGTGGGAAAGCCCTCAGGGATCATCCAGTCTCATCTTCTCATTTCATAATTGAAGATACTGAGGCCTAGAAAAATGTGCTCATTTGTCCAACATCACATAGCTGATACCAGACTCAAGATTCCCACCCAGGTCTTCTGGCTTCAAATCAAGCCTCTTTTCAGTTCACCATACCCTCCAAGACTGTGATTTTAGGGGCAACATGTAGACTTCCTCCCTCAGACCCCAAGTACTTCCTCTATTCAGACTAATCTACCAAATTACAGGAATTTCTACCCAAAGAGTTAATCTCTTGGGTTAAAGATCCAGGTCTTAAAGGCTCATTTAAAATGCAAATAATATGTGAATGTTATCATTAAACTATAATGCTTCAGGATAACCCCTCTCCCCCATTAGTTAGAGAGATCTAAGACAGAGGAAAGTGAGAAAATTCACCCCAAGGGCAAAACGTTGTAAAGAATGTGTAGAAGGGTTTATTGCAGAGCCAGAAAGAGTAGGCCCCAAACAAATGTTTATTGATTATTGGCTAACTGACTAGAAGGGTGGGTCCACTGGGCATGGGGAAAGGCAGTAGTATGCTGGTAAATGTCTAAGCAGGGGTTGGGGGAGGCTGGTCGCTCCATCACTTTCTTAAGACTGGGCAATCAACAAAACAGTAAGTCATGCCCTGATTTTTAGCATTTTCCTGTTTCCAAGGTGTAAATGCTCTCCCTGAAATTCTAACAATTAGATTTTTGCTCACTTCAGCTCACCCCAAAGAGGGAACACAGATAGTTTGAATGAGGGTCGCCCATCGTCCCCTCCACAATTTTGTTTTAGGCCAACCCGAGTGAAGATTTCAGAATCTTCTCTTTAAGCCCACCAGACGGTCTGGCCACCTCCAACCAAAGGTCTTAGTTGAAGAAGGTGGCTGCTTATTAGAGACTATCTGTCTGGAGGTCTGGGTTTGAATCTCACTTGGATGGCTAAATACTTGGGTGATTTTAGGCAAATCAATTCCCTTCTCTGAGGCTCAGTAGAAGGAGGGATTTTGAGAAGTAAGGCTGTCCTAGTTGGATGCACAGCTGGCCTTGGAGTCAGAAAGGCCCGACCTGAAGTCTACTACAGTTTGGCTGGCTAGTATCCTGAGCCAGTGAACTTCTACTCTCAAGGCTTCTTCAGCTCTCTAAGACTGCTGGGAAGGTGACGATCCCTACTGGTGGTAGAAAGTTTCCCATCTGGAGTTTAGGATTGCTACAGTGATGGAAGCACAGGTCCGATAAAAAGTAAAATGAAATTAGGGTGTTCTTCAGGGACTAACAGTCTATAAACTCAGGAGCCAGTAGGTAAGTGATAGAGACGGAAGAGCATGGGGTGGGGTGGGAGGAGGGGAGGAAACCTGAACTGGGGACCACAGGACTTTTCCTAGCTGCCTACCTAGAACGGGACAGAAAAGAACTCCTTACCCCAACATGTACACCTTCCCTTTTGACTCACTGAAGGGCATTTATTATTGCCAAATGCTTTACAAATATTATCTCATCTGATCTCACAGACAACCCTGGGAGGTATCTGAATCCAAAGGGCCACACTTGAGGACCTAGAGGGCCTGGAGGCCGAAGGTTCCCCACCCCTGCCCTAGATGGAGGTCATTTAACCATTTGAAGGCTCAGTTTCCTTATCTGCAAAATGAGGTATTTGGACTGGAAGAGTTCTAACATTCCTTCTGGTTTTAAGGCCTGCTGTGCATCTGGGTTGGGAAGAAGAGTGTGATGGGGGTGAGTGGGAGTGAGGGTGAGGGTGAGGGGCACAGCAGAGGAAGGTTCACTGGGTTTAGACTAAGAACGTGAGTTTCCATTTGGCCAACATTCAATCTATACGGCAGTCATGAGGACCAAATGAGATAATGCAAGTGCATTCTGTAACCCTAACACACGCACTAGATATACATCAGTTATTATCGTTTCCAAGTGTGGGCTTGGAGGTCTAAGCAAAAATGAAACTCAGCCCTCGTGTTTCTCCTATTTTCCCCACAGTGGACAGTTCCTACCTTATCCAAGATGGCTCCTATCCCCCCAGGACCAGGCACTTCCAGAAAGAGAATCAACAATGGTTATTTACAGAAAAGGAGCCTGGAAGCAGAGAAGGGATGAGGAAAGGGGGAGGCAGGGGTTTACAATGGTCCCAGGTGCAATTCTTCCAGGCCCTCCCGTCCGGTTCATAGGAGGGATAGTCCCTCCCAACCCCCACCTCTCAGGCTCCCCTCTCTTTTCCCCACCCCCCACCATATCTTCACCTAGCCCAGACTCAACCCCAGGCCCCTCTGGTGGGAGCTTTCCCCTCCCTCCACCAACCTCCCAAAAGACATCTTCCAAAAAGGTTCCCTGGAGTGGGTGCCCTCAGGGTGAAGACTAGCAGACCTCTCCCTCCATTTCTTCATTCTTCCCCTTCCTCCCCTAGCTCAACACAGAGGTAAGGAGGTTAAAGACAATAAGCCAGGAGAGCCATTGTTCCAAACAAAAGATAAGAGAGACTCTCCAGGGAGTGGCCTCCCTCCCCCCACTCCTCCCCAGCTACATTCCAGGGCAGGCTCCCAGCCCTCAGTCAGGCTAACCCAGCAGGCCTCAGTAGCCCTTGCCTTTAACCCTTTCATTACCTTTCCAGCCCTTCCTCATCACCTACTCAGGAGAGTATCCCTGGAAGAGATATTCCAAGGCCTCCTTAAGCAGATGGGAAAAATGAGGCAGAGGACAGAGGGACTAAGCAGAGAAGCATTCATAAGAATTGTAATAATAATAATAAATTTAGCATTTATACACCACTTGCTATATTCTAGGCACTAAGGTAAGCATTACAATTATGGCCTCCTTTATTCCTCACAACAATCCTGGGAAATAGGTGCGATTATTACTCCCATTTTATAGAAGGCAAACCGAGGTTAGGGGCTAAGTGACTTACTCACAGTCACACAGCTGGGAGGTCTGAGGCCATCGGTGAACTCTGGTCCTCCTGACTCCAGTCTTAGTACACTAGCCACCAAGGGTGGGTGGCTTTCAGCCCTCTTCTGCCCATTCGGGATGCCACCCACCACAAAACCTAAAATATTCTGAGTACCAACAAGGGGATGAGAGAAGTTACACATACAAGCACCCTATGATCTCCTTCCCCCTCCCTCTTCTTTTATTTTCTCCTCTCTTGGGCCCAATGTTCTTCTCAGGGAGGAGGTTGCTTAGCAGATACTTTTGTTGTTGATTTTTTTTCCAGTTGTGTCTGATTCTTTGTGAGCCCATTCAGGGTTTTCTTAGCAAAGACACTGGAGTGGTTTGTCATTTCCTTCTCCAGCTCATTTTACAGATGAGAAAACTGAGGCAAACAGGGTTAAGTGACTTGCCCAGGGTCACACAGCTGCAAAGGCTGGATTTGAACTTAGGTCTTCCTGATTCCAGGGCCAGTGCTCTGTCTATCCACTGTGCCACCTAGCTGCCCCTTAGCCAACACTAGAGGCCTTCAACTAAAGACACTGATACCTACACTCTAAGAAAGAGGTCTGAGCTTAGAATCAAAAAACCTGTACTCTGGATTGGGTAAGTGACACTGGACAGATCTTTTTCTCTCTCTGGACCTTTGTAATCCCATCTGTAAAATGGGGAGAATCATCTTTTGCTCCTTTCCCCAGAAGACTATACAGAGTTCTTTTCAAGGCAAACCTTTGGTCTATAGGTACAGACCATGTCCCAGTTAAAAAGAAAAAAGGGGAGAAAAAAGGAAATGGAAACCAAGTAACCTTTTGCCTTTGATTTAGTTTTTCCCCAATAGGTCTTTTCATAAATATTCTCATTAAACCAGGAGAACTTTGTATACAGTAACAGCGACGCCCTGAGATGACCAACTTTGATAGACTTAACTCTTCTCAGCAATACAATGATTCCAAGACCCGTGATGGAAAATGCTGTCCACATCCAAAGAGACTATGGAGTCTGGATGCACATCGAAGCATACTATTTTCTCTCTCTTTTTTTATTCTTTCTTTCTTGTGGTTTTTCCTTCTTGTTCTGATTCTTCTTTCACAATATGACTAATATGGTGAGCCCCTGGTAAGTGGCTGAAATGTCATGGCTATACATGTGTAATCATATGTTTAATATGATTACACATGTATAGCCCGTATCAGATTGCATGCCATCTTGGGGAGGGACAGGGGTAGGAGGAAGAAAATTTTAGAACTCAAAATCTTATAAAAGTGAATGCTGAAGAATGAAAATAAATAGATAAAAAAAAATACTCCCATTAGCATTTCCCACCACTCAAACCACATGCCTGTAAAAATCCCTATCACTTCCTTCCCAGGACTCGCTAGCATTGTTGATATAGTAGAAACCAATGAATTTGGAGTCAGAAGATGGGAATTCAAATCCTACTTCTGCCACTTGCCCTGTTCTCTTATTTGTAAAATGAGGGAGTTGAATTAGAAGACCTCAAAGTCGCTTCCAACTCCAAGCCTTTAATCCTCCCCTAGACACACACACACATACATACATACATACACACACACACATACACACACACACCACACACACACATACATATACACACACACACACACACACACACACACCCCTACATACACATATACACACGAACATATACCTCTAGAGCCAAAGCTAAGCTTCATCAACTGTTTTATCCACTCAATCAGTGGGGTAGAAGTGACAGTAGGAATCTGTGACAGAAAATTTTTCAGGATCTTCTGGGGGAGAGCACTTCTTTCCCTCTTGGTGCATGCCCTTGATTTAATGTTAGGGACCCAGAATGGAAAAGTATCACCAATAATGATGAATTCTTCCAAAGACTGAGTCATTTGTAGGAGGGAGGGAAGGAGGTAGGACAGAACTGGGCAAGGAGGGAAACTGAGGCACAAAGTGGTAAGCTGACTTACTACACACAAGGACAGGATCAAGACTCAACCCCATAAAGCCAGGATGGGAATGGGGAAAGGGAGGAAAAGACAAAGGAGTAGAGGACATTTGTGGTACACAAATGTTACATATTATTAATATGCTATAAGAAACAATGAAGACAATAAATACAGAGAAACAGGGTAAGACTTACATTAACTGATCCAAAGTGAAGGAAGCAAAAAACACACAATCGCTAAAACAATGGAAAGAACAAAATCAATCAAAACTGAAAATTATAACGGCCAAGCTTGACCAAAGAAGAAATGTTAAAAGGAACTTCTCTTCCATTTTTTTTACAGAGGCTATGGTTGGGGGCATTGGTTAGAATGTCAGACTCAGTTGATACATTGGGGTGGGGTTTTTTTTTTTGATTAGTTTTATCTGACTTTTTGTGACTCCGTTTGAGGTTTTCTTGGCAAAGACACTGAAGTGGTTTGCCATTTCATTCTCAAGCTCATTTTACAGTGGAGGAAACTGAGGCAAATAGGATTAAGTGACTTGCCCAGGGTCACACAGCTAGTAAGTGTCTGAGGACAGATTTAAAGATGAACTTTCCTGGCTCCAGGCCTGGCCCTCAATCCTTTGTGCCACCTACATGCCTTTGCCACCCCTAATGATACTTACTATCTATCTCTTCCTTTACCTAGGTTACATTTACTGACCAGAACAGCTTGAGGTTGGATTTGAACTCAGTTCTTCCTGACTCCAGGGCCAGCATTCTATCCACTGTGTCACCTAGCTCCCCACTGATATATGTGGTTTCACTGAAATGTTTTTTCCCCTCTTTTTTCTTCTATTATGATACAGAGACAGAGTGGGGCATGAAATACAGCGAGGAAATGCAGGTGATATTAAAACAAAATATATCAATCCAATTAAATTTTTAAATGCATTTTTTTTAAAAGATTAATATATCTTTGACTGAATAAAAGGGCACCAGACCACCATCCTTCTGGTTCTAAGCCCCAAAATAACCAGGAAAGAAGTAAGAATGTCACCTGCTATAAAATCCGTCCATCACAATCTCACTCCATCCTCCCAACTGCACTTCCTACCGAGTCAATGAAATCACATTGATACTCTCACTACTGGGCATATCTATGTCCACAAGGAGGTCAAAACCAGAAACTACTTGAAAACAAAAGGAATAACCATAAATTGAAGAATGACTGGAAAATGATATAGGAATGTAACAATTGTCATCATGCACTAAGAAATGACAAATCCAGAGAAAGATGGTAAGATTTTTATAAACTGATACAGAGTAAAATACATAGGAGCAAGAGAACAATATGACAAATGGTTATACCAGCCCAAATGAAAAGATAACCAAAAGGAAGTTGAACTCTAAGCAATAGAAAAAGCAATCAAGGTCCAAGGGGAAAAGATAATGAAATCTATCTCCTCCCTCCTGGCAAAGATGGGGAAGGCTACTAGGAAAGAATATTGTATGTGTTTTCAGGCATCTATATATCAGATGGTTTGCTTTAATTGTTTTTCTTTGCCATAAAGCGGAGGGAGGGTTCAACCTGAAGGTGGGGGGGAGTGGGAAATGATTGTGATGTAAAATTTAAAAATCACCATAAAACACACATTTATATTTAATTATACTGACCCCCTTTGGAAGTTTAAAAAAGAGTTGCCTAAACTAGGTATTCCTCAGCTACTGAGTGAGGGTACCTAAGACTTCTTTGCCCTCTGTCCCTCTCTGTGATGACACCTCAACCCTGGTGACCCTGAGAGGTACCTTCTTTGCCCTTGTCTCCCAAAAGGCAGGTAACCTGAGTCTGGTCTTTTTTTTTTGTTTTTGTTTTGTTTTGCCCCCCCCCCCCCCCCAGCTGTGCCACAGCCCTGAAGGCAGCGGTTTCCTTCCTGCACTGGTTGTGGAATAGGACAGGACAGTGTTTGATTTCTCACTCCATCTCGTTCCACATACAGCACATTCCATTCTCAGCACAGCAATTGGGGTGGGGGTGGGGGTTGGGGTTTGGTCCAGCCCAGAGAAAAGAACACTGCAAACTCTGCCCCCAATGTCCCAAGAGGAGCCAGGAGTCTGGCAGAGATTACAAACCAATAATGGTAAAGGGAGTGAGCTGTCTAGTCCTATCCCTTCCCCCTTACTGACACTTCCTCTTTCCTTCCCTTCCTTCTCCAGGGCTAAGTCACTGAAACCTAAGCTGTGCACATGTCCCCAGCAGACACAGTAGAACAATGGTTTGTGGGGGGGGGGGGTGCAGTATGTGGTGGCTGGACATTAATACTCATCCCACACATACTGAAGAAAGCCATTTAAATGCTAAGGCCATTGAGCAGAAGAGTCTGAACACAGGTATCAAGGGAACAGAATTCCAGATTTAATTGAGGGTATCAAGTCTTCCAGGGGAAGCTAAAGGGATGGCAGGGTAGAGGAGAAAGGATATTGTTTGAGAAGAAAGGAAGCAGCTGGAAATTCTGCCCTCTACTCCTTTCTCCTTTCCTTTCCCCATTCCCAACCTAACTTGAGTCTTGACTCTGCCATTGTAGCACATCAGGTGACCATTCAGTGCCTCAGTTTCCCTTCTCCATCCCTCCCACAAATGATTCATCCTTTGGAAAACATTTGGAAGGTGAAGTGACTTACTCTGAATGGTATGGCACAGCAAGAAAGGCTTTGCGTTATTATCCTAGCCCACGAGTTTACCCAGAGAGGAGGCAGTGTCTATCCCTAGTGACTTCCTCCTAATCTTACTCCTCTTGGCTCCTGCTTTCTCTTCTAAGAGAAAGAATCTGGGAAGAGAGAGGAGTTACAGCTGTTGTCTTCTCTCTCTCCTCTTTGCCAGACTCTCTCCAAACCAACCAATTGCAGAGCAGAGACTGTTTAGGACTCTGCCCTACACACTCCTGGGAGTTGGGCAGAGGGACCTCACTCTGAAAAAGGAAGTTAGTGGGTGAAGGAGACTTTCTGGACTTGAGGAGAGCCAGGTCCTATTCACCCTCAGGGTAGAAAGTCCAGAAGGGGTGGGGGGGGGGGGGAGGGACAGAGAAGCTCACTAAGATATGTGTTAAGCAAAGGTTAGCCAAACTAGGCAGGGCTGGAATTAAAGAGAACAGATGCTTTAAGAAAACACTTTACCTAATAGTGGAATGAGGGTCAGGAGCCAGGGAGGAGGAAGATGCTTCTGACCCAAGATACCAAGTCACCACAATCAGGATAAAAATCTTATTAAAGATAGAGAATTTAATATACAATATTTTGTATACTTAATATGCAATATTTCATAATAAAATAACAGTCTATTATAATGGAAGGAACCTTGGATTTGAAGTCAAAAGGCCCAGGTTCAAATCTTGGTTCTGAGATTTTTTTTCTAAGATCTCAAGCCAGTCACCTGACTTCTCTAGGGCTCAATTTCATCTTCTATAATAATAAGTGTATCACCTCTAAGATTCCTTTGGGCTTTAATATCCTATGATTTTTATGAACTCTGACTTTCAGGTAAGGATACCCATTTAATCCAGAGGAGCCAAGCAGTGCTTTAGGGCCCTTTTGCCAACTTCTATTATCCAACTGAAGCAATCTGTTTGGCATACTAATGCACTCTTGGTAGAGTGTCGAATTGGTCCAACCATTTTGGAAAGCAATTTGAAAACATGCTAAGAAAGTGATTAAATTGTCCAAACCTTTTGACTGAGGGTTCCCAGTGCCAGGCATATCTCCCAAGAAGGTCAATGACAAAAGGAAAGGTCTCATATATACCGAACTATTTTTTTTTTTTTGCTTTTTTTGGAGGGCAATTTGGGGTTAAAGTGACTCGCCCAAGGTCCCACGGCTAGTTTTTGTGTCAAGTGTCTGAGCCCAGATTTGAACTCAGGTCCTCCTCACTCCAGGGCCGGTGCTCTATTCACTATGCCACCTAGCCGCCCAACACCAAAATATTTAAGGCAGCACTTTTCAAAGTAGCAAAGAACTAGAAACAAAAAAAGATGCCCATGGATTGGGGAATGGCTAAGGAAGTTGACACATAAATGTAACAACATGGTATTGTGCTGGAAGAAAGAACTAAGGAGACTACAGAAAACCAAAGAAAGACTTAAATAAACTGATGAAAAAATGAATTAAGTATATCCAGAAAATCAACAGACCTAGTGACTATTTAACAAAGTAAGTGGAAAGGACAGCAATTGAAGCTGAATGTTATAATGAAAAAGCTAGATCCCAAAGAAGAGATCCGAGAGTGCATCTCCCTCCCTTCTCTGTAAAGGTGAGGGAACTATAGGTATGGCAGAAAGCATGTGGACTTGGTTGATGTATTAGATCGTTTTAATGAACTTCTTTCTTCTCTTTTTTATTCTTTGTTAGGAGAGAGGGCTGGGAAGGTGAAGAAAAATGATGTATTGGGAAATGAAGGTAATGTTAAAATAAAATATATTAATAAAAATTAAACTTTAAAAAAAGAAATAATCCATTTAACTGTTTTGTTAGCTACTGGACCTGTAAGGGATAGTTTAGTTTGTTGCGGGAACTTGGAGGGAAGGGTAACAGGGGGAAGGAACTTAGGAGAGTTACAATGCAAAGACCTCAGGCCCAGGGACCAGTCAGGAATGTCACTGCCTCTCTCCTACCCCACACCCACAAAAGATGTGGGAACGGGCTGACTTAAGAGAAGTCTCAATTCTTCAAACACTGGATATTCACCAATGGGGCTAAAGGGGAGGAGGGGGGAGGGCAGAACAGAGCTCCTCTGGGTCCTCATTTTCAATCCCCTGGCAGGCACCATGACCATCACCCGAGTTAAGAAGGCCAGATTCCAGGAAGGGGACCAGCAGAGTGTGAATGCAACGAGTTCAGGCAGGAGCAGGCCCTCTTAAGCAAACAGTGAACACAAAAATAACTCCATTCAAAGCACGATTTACTGAGCTCCCAGCTCCCTGCAGATTTACTGAGCTCCCAGCTCCCTGCAGCCGGTCCTTCCAACACAGTTCTTTTCAAACATATGGCCTCACCCCCATTCAGGGAGTTGGAGGGAAAAGGTCCTGTTCTATTGGTACACCCCTCCCTAAGTAAGTGTCAACTTCATGCCATCCTCCCAAAGTCCATCTCAAAGTACCCTGTCAAACTAGAGTCCTACAAAGGACTCAATCAGCATGTCAGCTATTACAGGGTAAGAGGTAGTCCGAGACACTTGTTTCTCTTGTACTTTCCCCCAAAACACACACACACACACACACACACACACACACACACACACCCCTATCACAATACTGGGTTCGTAGTGGGTACTCAGTGAATGTTGATCGAATGGATCTCTCATTCATTCACTTAGCTGCCTTGAGAAATGTTAAGGCTAGTTTCATCATCGGGTGGAAAAAGAATAATTGTAAATGGTGTAAGGAACAGAGCTTAGAGAGAGGGAAATGCCTTATGACACTCACTACACCAGGGACAGAATTGGGAATATGCCCACTCATCTCTGACTTCTAGTATTTACCTGAAAGGCAAGTAGGTCAAAGACTACTGGCTAGTTTCCCACCTCTGCATCTTTGCTAATGCCATTTACCATCTAGAATGTCCTCTCACTAAATCCTTTTGAAATCCTGCCCATCCTTCAGGATCTGGTTTAAATGCCAATTCCTCCATGAAATTGTTCTTGTTCTCCTTTCCCCAAAGGTTCTCTCCCTTCAGCTGAATACACAAAGCACTTTCCTGTATCTTTATTATGTGCTAAAGTATAAGTTTACATATTGACCTATTCTCTGACCTGCCCCCATTCTCTAAGTGGCATAAGAGAGTGGCCAGTTTAACTCATCTCTCTATAGAATTCAATGCCCAAGGCCTAGCCCAATACCTGCCCCATTTTTTTTTTCTTAAAGAAGACCTGTGAATTCTTCTGTATGGAAAGTGAAAGGTGAGGAGTCTCTAACAATACAGATGAGCATTTTAGCATTAGTTTTAAAGAATTGCCTGGGGCTCCAAGAGGCTCAGTGACCCGTCTAGGGTCAAAAGCCTAACACGTGTCAGAGTCTGGATTTGAAGTCAGTTCTTCCAGACTCAGAGAGCAGCTCTCCTCTCTCTAGGTCCCACTGCTCTGCCTCTAGTAGGCGCTTAATGAAGGCTATAGCACAGAAAAAGCCTAAATTTGGGAATACAAAGGTTTTAGAGGGAAGGAAGAGTGTGTAATAAAAGACACCTTTTTGAGAAAGAAAATTGGGAAATTGTGATTGAAATTCTGGTAAAAACTGCTGATCGTTTTCTTAAGTGTTTTCAAGTAGTGATGAGTTGGGGGAAGGGAATTAGGGAGGAATAGAAAAGTTTATTCTCATTGTCCAGAGGGCTTAATAATAATAATAATAATAATAATAATAATAATAATAATAATAATGGCTCACATTCCTATTCCAGAGACAGACAGACATAAAGCACTTTTTAAGGTTTGCAATGTACTTTGCATAAAGTATCTTAATTGAGCCTTGTAACAGCTTGGAGGGCTAAATAAATATATCACAGGTATTATCTATTTCTGTGCTCCCCTTTTTGAGAAGAAGATACTGAGGGTCAGAGTTAAGTTACATCAATTTTCACAAAACAGCAAGTCCAAATGAGATTTAAACCCAGGTTTCTTTTTAATTTAAAAGGCATTGTTCCCACAATTCTATAAGGGTAGTAATGCAAATAGTATCTCTAGTTTTACAGTAGGGGAAAAAAGATTTAAAGTATTCAAGTGACTTGCCCAAAGTCACACAATTATAAGCAAAAAAGTCAGAACTAGAATCCTAATTTCCAGATAACTAAAACCCAGAGTTGATCTTGCTCTTCTTTAGCAATCCCCCAGGTCTCCACTAGTCTGACCTGCTGATTTCCAGAGCTTCTAACTAAACAGCACATTCCTACAATCCTAGCTATGGATGGATGAAAATGAGAAGATGAATATTTTCCTCCAAACCTATTAAATACTCCCAGGCTATTGCATTTAGGGGTCAGCTAGGTGACAAAGACCACCGGGGCTGGAGTCAGGAAGACCTGAGTTCAAAACTGGCCTCAAACACACTCAGACGCTAGCTGTGTGACCCTGGGCAAATCACTTCTGTTTGCCTCACTTTCCCTTACCTGTAAAATGGAGACCAAAACGGCACTTATCTCCCAGGATTGTTGTGAGGATCAAATCAGATAATTGTAAGGTACTCATCACAGTGCTTGGCACAGGAGAAGCACTATTAGCATTTATTATTATTATTCTTTCCCCAAACTCCTTCCATCTTCCCCTATTTACAGCAGTGGGAGGTTCCTAAACAGTAAGCTATATAAATACAGCCTTGGGGACAGATACCCGGGAGGAAGAGGCCTTAACCCTTCCCTGGTGACTCTTCCTCAGGGCCCAAGACATCTGGGGTTCCATCTCTCTCAGGAAATTCACCAAACCCCACTGACACAAAAGCACATCCAATCCTGGAGTCCGATGCCAAGAAAGCTATGCACTGGGGAAGACAGTCCTGAGTTTTTCTTCTACCAGACAGATTGGGCTGGGTGGAGAGGGCCCCACCAGGGAGGGATGGAGGGAAGGGTGGGGTGAGTAGAATGTTCCTTTCATTAAAACTAGCCAAGCAATTGAAAAAAAAAAAAACCCAAAAGGTCCTAAACACAGGACCCAGTGCCTGAATACTTAATCTCTTCTTTGAAGCCCATTATCTGTATTAATCTCCTGCCCAAAGTTACATTGTTCCAGATTGCCCACAATCAGATGACAGTGTCTTGGCCCTCCCTCAGTTCCCAAATCTGACCCACTAGCTCCGACCTCTTCCTAATATATGGGGTTTAAAAGAAGGGAGGCTAACTCCCTGTTTCTCAAATGGAGAGCGGAGGTCCCAAGAGGTACTTGCCCAAGGCCAGGGAGTGGGGCTCAGATCTCTAGAATTACTGAGCTTGGTCAGTGGGCTCCACTTCACAAAGAAAGGGGAGGCCCAGGGTGTCTGAAAAATCAAAGCAGCAATTAAATCAATGCCTTCCCTTCAGCGCAGCAGGCAACAGGGCCCCTCCATTCTCCTAGTTTCCTCCAGCCCCGGGAGACCCCACAACACCAATATTCTTCTCAGTGTGTCTGTCTTTGTCTGTTCTTTCCCTGTGTGTGTGTCGGTGTCTTTTTCTCTCTATCTCTGTCTCTCTGGGTCACCCTGACTCTGCCCGGAAATTCTCACGGAGAAAAAGCAAACTTCCCAGGAAAACTTCCAGCTTCCTCCCTAGACTGATGTCGTGGGGGCCTTTGCCAAGAGGTCTGGCGGAATTCTGAAGCCGCTGCCAATTCCTTTGGGGTCAGGAGCCGGAACCACCCGGTCGGGCGCAGGGTCTTCCCAGAAAGCTGCCTCCCCTAAATTCAAAACTCATTCCCCAGCCCTACTCCTTAGACAACAGCAAAAGCACACTCCACAACTCCACATAATCCTATGCCTACCCCATCCCCAAGATGAGCAACAGAGGAAGAGTGCCAGACTAGCCAGTGGGAGAATCCCCCAACCTCTGGGCAGATCTAGCCAGGGACACGTGTGTGGTGTGTGTATTTATATGTTGAATACACTTTGTATGAAAACAATGGCGAGCCGCTGGGAATGGGACTATCCCCTTCCCCAGACTTTGATTTTGCAAGATCAGGCCAAGAAAATTCACCTCGAGTATTCCTGAATTAAAAAATAATTGGGGGGGGGGGAACATTGCTAGCGTGGGGGGGGGGGGGAAGCTAGAGAGAAACAGCAGAATTAAGACACAAACAGGATGCCGCCTCCCCCATCTCCTCTTGGGAATGAACCTAGGGCTGATTGGATTGGGGTGGGAAGGAAGGGAGGGAGGGGGTGAGCAGAGAGGGAAGGATTGGATTGATATCCCAGTATCTAGGGATAATTCCTGGGGGTTGTATGGGGTATGTCACGTAAACCCGCCCCCTCCCTTCATGAATACACAACACACACACACACAAACACACACTCACACACCAACACACGCTCACACCACCTCTTCCCGTTAGGAAATCATTGTGACTGAGCCCCACAGACTGGTTGGCGAGACAGGGGCCCGGGTCAGTTATCAGGCAAAGAAGAGAAGCCAGACAGACGCTAGGCAGAAGGGGGGAGTTAGGGAGGCATAGAGAGCCCGAGCTCGCTACCTTGTTTCCCTTCTCCATCTCCACACACAATCCACCCCCCACCAGGCGGCTGCGAAGCCTTCTACTCGCCAACCTCTCCGCAGGGACGGAGAACTAGGGGCTGACCATAGTGAGCACCAGCTCTCGAACTGGCACTGACTGAGGGGCAGAGAGAGGGGGGTAGATACCACTTCTGGGGACGGGTGGGTACCCTACAAAACTTTACAACCAGATGGAAACTCAGTAGAGGCAAGAACTGGGGTGTCGCCCAAAACATGTAAATACGCCTGTCAAACTTCAGGTGTCTCAGGGGAAACGAGGGACTCGGAGAGGTGAGCCCCGGCTGAGGCGTGGAAGGAGCCAGGCTGGCAGAGGAGCGAACTATAGGGCTGAGGGTGGTGCTGCGAGAGGACAGGGCATGGCACAGCAGGGCAGGGCAGGGGGCACTTACTACTCTCCCGGCTCCGGCTCCAGCTCCGTCCTTTGCTGGGGCAGGGCTTCTCCCTCGGGATGATCGCTGCCGGTTGCCGCGGCTTCCAGCTCACATGCCCCCAACCACGTCCAGGAGTGGGCAGGGGTACGGAGGGGGGCGAGTGGGAGGCGGGGTGAGGGTGCTGCTCCTCGGGTTAGATCGAGAGACGCTCGCTCACTCCCTGCTCTCCAGGCTCTAGCCGACGCTGATCCTAGGGTCCAAAGCTCCCTGGTGAGAGACTGACGTCTGTCGACGGCTACCGGCTGTCTGCTTGCTTCCCCAGCTCTGAGCTCTGCCCCCGGGGGTCCCCAGAGCTCAGGAGCCCGCGCTCTGCTGGCTCCTGGGGTCTGACCGGAGCCTGGATCCCCCCAGTAAGCTCTCTGGCCGGAGGCTCTGCCTCGGCTGAGCCGCTGAGCTCGCTCGCTCCCTCCCTTCCTGCACTCGGAGTTCGGAGCCCCGAGTCCCGATCGCAGGGTTCGCTCCTCTCCCGGGCTAAGTCCAAGAACCGTCTCTCTCTCTCTCTGCCACCCCACGTCACACTCACAACACAGGAGGGAGGGAGGAAAGGAGGGAAAGAGGGAAGGAGAGAGCTGCTTGCGGCTGCAGCTACTGCTCGGGCGGCTGTGGCGGTGGCGGCTGCTAGTGCTGCTGGTGGTGGTGGTGGTGGTGGTGCTGCTGCTGCTGCTGCTGCTGCAGCTGCTGCTTCCAACGCCTCACCGGCTCTTCGGCTTCCGAGGAGAAAGAGGGAGGGAGACAGAGAGCCGGGAGGAAGGGAGGGAGGGTAGAGAGGGAGGGACAGAGAGACAGAGCTCCCCCTCTCGCCCTGTCCATCTAGGCATCTCGCAGCTGGCTGGACAGGAAACCTCTGTTTAAAGGGGCAGAACCGAGGTTGCCCGGGGTGATAGGGGGCGGAGGAGGGTGGGGGAGGAAGGAAAGAGAAAGGAGGAAACTAGGTCGGATGTCTCCCCCTTTTCCCCACTCCGCAGGTACAGGTGTTCCTTCGTCGAATCCCAAGTCCTTAGAAATAGCCCAGAAGTCCCCTGTCTAGTCTCTGTTCAAGAAGGTGGCTGTTAATTTTCAGATTCACAAACCTTCTCGGACAAAGATCCCAGAACCTCTCCAAGGAAAACTAATCTTCCTCACAACCGGGAAGCCTCTTTAGGTCTAACCCAACTCCCTCTTGCTGCCATTTTTAAAATCAGTCGAGTCAGCCCATCATTTCTTCCAGCTCTTTGCTCTGAGGAGAGGGATAGCAGCTCATTGTAATAAAGACTCTTTTCTAGTTATTCAGGGAAACCCGAGGCCCTCCCTTCTCTCGGTTCAACAGCCCCTACTGTTATCCCTGGGCCTATTTTCCAGTCTTTTCGATGATAACAACGACAACATTTTTAAAGGTCTGCAAAGTGCTTCGAATACATTATCTCATCAAATGCTTGGCTATTTGGGCTGTTGGTCTCCGGACCCTCTTTAGCTTCCATATGGGCCTGTAGGAGGGGAGGAGAAAAGAGGGACAGAGGAAGTTTGGCAGATAAAGACCGGCAGCAGGTAGGCAGAGAGCCTCTTCTAGGACCCTCTCTTAACATGACCATTCCTCCCTTTGTAAAGCATAGTCCTAGAGCCACTTTCCTCAAGAGGTCTTTCGGAGCCTTAGTTAATGCTCTCATTCTCCTGAAATTACTTTCTATTACTCTTTATATTTTAAATATTTAATCATCTGACTACATGTTGCATCCTCTGGGTAGAATGCAGGTTCCTTGGTGAAGGGATTGTTTCATTTTTGTCTTCTGTATCTTTCTCCCTAGAATACAGTAGCCAATATGGCACTCCACTTTTGAAGTCAGAAGACCTGAGTTCAAAACCTGCTTATGATATTTTAGAGCTATGTGAACTAAGACAGTCATAATCTCTCTGTTGCCTCAGTCTCCTGAGAGAGCTGGGTCCCTTTCTACTCTAAATCTATGATCCTATGAATTGAAATGGGTTGTATTTTCTAATTAAAAGGCACTGAGTACCTGGTACAAATGACAGGCAACCCAATGTGCCTACTTTACCTCTATAACTGCAAAATCCCAGCAGACTACTCGAACTTCCCAGTGAAATGCAAAGATTAGCCCCCCCACCACCACAAAAAAATAAATAATTAATTTTTTTAAAAAATAGGTAATTAAATCTCTTTCTTGGGACTTCAGAACCATGGGGAAAGTTCTCCTGACCTAACATTCTCTGATTCAGCCTTACATTCCTTTGACCAACTTTAACAAAGTCATAATTACTAGCCCAGCCTGCATGCAAAATACACTAGGGAATGGTAACAAGAGGAACTTCAGTCCATACAAAGGTATAAATTACTTTCCTGTAACTGGTAGGTGAACTGAGTAAAGAGAAAAAATTGGGGGGGGGGGAGTGCGCAGGGAATTGGTCTAGAGATACCTCCAGGTCATGGATGGAGAGCAGTCACATCTAACTCTGTAGATTTCTAGCTTTTAGGTTTGTTCTTCTGGGAGGGCCAAGGTCTTAGAAATGGAAAGGACCTTAGAAGTCATCTAGCACAACATTTTATGGATAAGGATACTGAGCCTGAAGAGGTGAAGATTATAGAGCCAATATTCAAACCCAAGTCCAGTGTCTTCCCACTACACCATAACCATCTTCTGACACTATCCAGAAATCTTTCTATTTATACTGAAACTACTAAGGCATGATCTAGAACACAGAAGAGCATAGAAATACACATTTGGAGCTAGATGGGACATTCTAGTTCAACCATCATATTTTACAAATGAGGGAGGATAAGCATTTATTGAGTGCCTACTATTTTCTCTGATGGTCAGCTAGATGGCACAGTCAGCCTGAAGTCAGAAAGATTCATCTTCCCAAATTCAAATCTGGCTTTAGACACTCATTAGCTGTGTGACCCTGGACAAGTCACTTAACTATTTACCTCAGTTTCCTCACATGTAAAATAAGCTGGAGAAGGATATGGCAAACCACTCCAGCATCTTTGCCAAGAAAACCCCAAAAGAGATCACAAAGAGTTGATCATAACTGAAATGACTGAAAAACAACAACAAAAATTTACTAAGAGATTTATAGGTATTACCTTATTTGATCATTGCCACAACTCTACAAGGAAGTACTTTTATTTTCCCTATTTTACAGTTGAGAGTAAAATGACTTGCCCAGGATCACACAACTAGCCTGAGGCTGAATTTGAAGTCATACCTTCCTAATTCCAGATCCAGCACTTTATTCACCATATCACTTAGATGCCTCTAAAAAGATGAGAAAACAGAAACTTGATGACTTGACCAAAGTCATACAAGGACGGTGGCACAACTTGGATATGATCCCAGGGCTTCTGTCTGCAAAACCAGCATATTTTCTGCAGTGGCCATTGCCATTGTGGGGTCCAACAATCTCTTAACTGCAGTCCCCACCTCTCCTCAGGATCCAAGGGGTTCTCAGAAGAGGCTTGAGGAGAGGAGAGGAGAGGAGAGGACTGGACCAGGTTGGACTCCAGAGGAGCAATTATAGCTCTACCTCTGTTTTGAAGAGGGAGGCTATCCAGAGATCATCTGATACATTTGGGTGTCTGTAGGAGGGGAAATAGGAAGATATTGACTATTCTAGAAACCAGGGGAGTTGAAAGAAAGGAGTCATAGATGGAAAGAGAGCAGTCAAAAAAGGACTTACCATTTCTTCTTCCAAATTGTCCCAGCAAAGTTCCCCTAGCACCAAGAAGGGCTACTTGGATTCTCCCTGAGGGACACACTTGGCATACTCCATTCATTACATTTGCACAGCTTCAGTGGGATAGGAGATCATCTAGTTTAAGGGTCCTTCACCTTTTTTTTTTTTAGTCATGAGTCTCTTGGGCAATCTGGCAAAGCCTATGGATTCCTTCTTAGAACAATATTTTTAAAATAATTAAAGGATATTCTCAATTTCATTCAGAGGTAAGTGAAAATAAAGATGTAAATGGGTCTTTCCCCCAACCAAGTTTCATGGACCTTATGTTAAGAATCTAGTGCAAGTGTCCCATTTTACAGGTGAGGCAACAGAGGCTCAAAGGTTGTATAGACAGGACTAGTACCTACATGTCTACACCCCATGCCAGTGTTCATTCTACTGGATCTGACCATCCCTTTGAATTAGAGAGGAAGGAGAGCCTAGTGGATAAAATGTTGGACTTGGCATTGGGAACCCAGCTAGAGGAAATCATACAATTGTAAAGACTGGGTATGCTGGGGCAGCTAGGTAGCACAACCAATAGAGCACCCACCCTGGAGTCAGGAAGACCAGACTCAAATCTGGCCTCAGACACTTAACACTTATTAGCTGTGTGACCTTGGGCAAGTCACTTAACCCCAATTGCCCTGCCCTCCCCCCTTCAAAAAGAGCAAAAAAAAAAAAAAAGACTGGGTATGTTACAAAATTGTCATCTAACCTCATCTGTTGCCGATTACTGCAAAGAGGCAGTCCTTTTATTCCTCCCTAATTGGTTCACTATCTCAAGCCCCACAAAACCTATTTGAAATCTTTTCTTCTATCTTCAAGCCTCCCACAAAGTCCCTTCACCTACTGTCTTATCCATTGACATCATCCCTACTCTCTTCACTTTTCCTCCAAACTCTGATAATGATGAGATGGCCCTTCCCTTTACCAAGGGCAGCCTCTATATATATTCCCTTGAGACCATCCCCTTCCTTCTTCAACAGAAGCATCCCTTTTCTCTACCATCAATCTTTTCCTTTCTACTAGTTCCTTTCCAACTGTTTCCAAAAATACAAGTTTCTCTAGTCCTTTAAAAAAAAACAAAAAAACCCAAACTTCTACAACTCTACCATCTTTTCAAACCAATATCAAAATCTCAACCCAATGTGCACTGCCTCTACTTCCTCTCCTCCCACTTCTTTCCAAGTCCTCTGAGATCTGACTTCTAACCACATCATTCATTCATGATCTCTCTCTCCAAAGTTACTAATTATCTTTTGATCACCAGATCTAATGGCCTTTTCTTCATCTCCATCTTTCTGGATCTCTATACAACATCTGATCTTGTAGATTACCTTCTGCTCATAGACCTAGACAATCTCTCTTCTCTAGGCTTTGATGACATCGTTATCTTCTGATTTCCTCTTTCCTGTCACCTTCAGCTTCTTAGTTGCCTTTGTTGGTTCTCTATCCATCATGTCATGTCCACTAACTGTGGGTGGCCCCCAAGGCTCTGTCCTGGGTCCATTCTCTTTTCACTCTATATATACTATCTCACTTAGTGATTTCATCAACTTCTATGTGTTCAATGATCATCATGATACCTGTATACATGTCCCAAATTTATACATATAGCCCTAGTCTCTTTCTTGAACTATAGAGCCAAATCACCATTTGCCTTCTGGACATCTTCAATTGGATGTTATATAGTCATCTCAAATTCAACATGTCCAAAAGAGAACTTGATATCTTTCCCCTAAACCCTCCCTTCTTCTAAATTTCCCCATTACATTTGAAGGTACTTCTATCCTTCCTGTCGCCCAGGGCAACAATTTCAATGTCAAACAAATTCACTATTCTCATTCAACTCATAAATGTAGCCTCTTGCCAAATCTGGTCATTGCTACTTTCAGTTCCTCTGGAATCTATCCCCTACTCTCGCAGACATCACCCTAGTCCAGGCCTTCAGCATCTTTCACTTTAGACAACTGCAATTGTCTTTTCACTGGTCTCCCTACTTCAAGTCCATCCTCACTCCAGTCTATCCACCACTCACATGCCAAAATGATTTTTCTAAATTCTGACCTTGCTACCACCATCATACCCCCTCTACTCAAAAAACTTCAATGCTTCCTATTTCTTCCAGGACCAAATATAAAGTCCTTTGTTTGGCACTTGAATCTCTTTATGACGTGAATCCTTCCTACCTTTCCAGTCTTCTTCCTCGTTTTTAAAATGAATTTTATTTTCAATTCACAGAACAAAACAAGCATTTCCATAACACAGCACAATAAAAAAGATGATTGCCCATGAAACTGCAAATCTGCAGTGTACAACTTGCTGTTCCCTCCAAACATACAACAAAATTATTGTATAAATTTCTTTTTTCCCCTTTTTTTCTTCCTTCTCCCCTCCCCACCCTAGAGATAGCTAAGATTAGAAAGAAATAGGGGTGTGTGTGTGTGTGTGTGTGTGTGTGTGTGTATACACATACTCACAATATGTGTATGTATATGTGTGTATATATAAAATTATTCTATACATACTTCTATTTATCAGTTCTTTCTTGGGATGCAGATAGCATATTTCTTCATATGTCCTTTATTTTTAATTTGTATATTTATAATAGTCAAAATCACTTAGCTGATCTTAAAACAATACTATTATTACTATATAAATGTTTTCTTGGTTCTGCTCAGTTCACTCTTCATCATTTTGTGCAGGTCTTTCCATGCCTTTCTAAGATCACTAATCATCATTTCTTATAGCACAGTATTACTCTATCACAACCATATACCACGACTTATTTAGCCATTCCCTAATTGATGGGGATCCCTACAATTTCCGGTTTTTTCCCCACACAAAGAGAGCTGCTATAAACCTCTCATTTCACATCACTCTAGCCACCTCCATCCATTCTATAATCCAGCTACACTGGCTTACTCACTGTTCTTGTACCAGACATGCCATGTCCAAAAAAGAGCTTATTATCTCTTCTCCAAAAATGTACCCATTTTCCAAACTTCTTATTATTATTGAGGGCACTGCCATCTCTCCAGACTCCCAGGTTCCTAAGCTCATTGTTATTCTTGATTGAGAATGAGAATTCTTCTTCACTCTATAGATCAATCAATTTGACAAGTTTGCTGTTTCTACCTTGCTATATGTCTTCAATCTAACTCTTCATCTCTAGCCACATAGCCATCACCTTCATGTAACCTCTCATCATCTCTCACCCAGACTATTAAAACAGCCTCCTAATTGGTCTCCCTGCTTCAATTTCAATTCTCTTCCTATTCCAATCTTATCTTTACACCTTAAGCAGAGATCTGACCATGTCATACTCCTATTTGATAAACCAGTGGTTCATCATTACCTCCTGATGAAAGAGAAACTATCTCTTTCAGGTTTAAAGTTCCTTTACAACATGGCCTGAACCTCTCTTTCTGATTTCCTTGTACAACCACTGCCCCTCAAGCACTCTGTAATACAGCCACACCTGCTTTCTCATTGTTCTTCCTATCTCTGGCCCCTTACACTGGCCATTGCCTGTGCCTAGAGCACACTCCCTCCTCATCTCTACCTCAGAGAATTCCTCTTTTCCTCTAAGAGAGAGCTTTTCCTGATTCCCCCAACTCCTAGTACCCTCCTTCCCTAACTGCCTTGGTACTTACTTTGTGTGTACACACATTTATATATGTACGTCTCCCCAGCTAGTATATAAACTCCTTGAGAGTATTAATAGTCATTCTCTCTCTCTCTCTCTCTCTCTCTCTCTCTCTCTCTCTCTCTCTCTCTTTCTTTCTCCCTCCCTTTATCCTTTTCCCTCTTCTACCTTCCCCCCTCCTCATATATATGTAATATATATAATGTATTATATTTATATCAGAATATAATATGTAAACATAATATATACTATATTATATTGTATCATAAAACATAGTATATTTAGATTATATATATGGGGATATACATATACACACTCATGTATGTATGTACATATGTGTGTGTGTATGTGCATATTGCCAGTGTACCTAGCACAGTGAATCCCTTGGAGCCTGTATTATTTTGAAGCATAGATCTCTCATAGAAAACACTTGCTGATTGATTACCTAACTGACTAGAAGACCAGACTTGGTTCCTTCAGATACTTAGCAGTTGTGTGACCTTAGTAAGGTACTTAACTGAGTCTGACCTTTCATCATATGCAAAATGAAGGTAATATTGGTACCCAACCTAGAAATGATTGTCCAGATAAAGTGAGATAATAGGTGGGAAGTGCTTTGCTTTAATAGCACTATGTCAATGTGATGTTTTCCTTTGCTTTTCTTCATCCTCATCTTCTGACATAGACTTTAGAGGAGCCCAGGTCTCTGACAGAAAGCCTGGAGAGAGGAATGGTGGAAGCAGAGGGATGCCCACTAAAGGTTCATACACAGTGGGAAGAATCATGGATTTGAAGCCTAAGGACTGGGTTCAGATCTAACCTCTGTTGCTTCCTGTGTGCACTTGAGTAAATCACTTAATCAGCCTCGACTCAGTTTCCTTATCTATAAATGAGAGGGTTGGACTAGACGGTTTCTAAGTAAGATCTCTTCCATCTCTAAACCAGTGGTCTATAATTCTGTTTCTACCACACTCTCTTAGCTCCTTATTCCTCCATCAGTAGAACTCAAACCATTCCCCAGCTTCACCTCCATATAGATATAGATATAGATATATACACATATAACTATACATATGTATATGTAGTTATATGTAGATATGAATATATGTAGAGATGTGTAGATATGTGTGTATATGCATATAATGTGTGTATGCATGTATGTGTGTGTATATTCCTACCTCTGCAGTTTTGTATGTATTGTTTACTCCCTGTTGGAGATATCCTGCTATAGGGGAAAGATTGCTGCCCTTGAGCCAGGGAACTTGGTTTCCTTTTGGGGTTCTGACATTTATTAACTCCATAGTCTTGAATATTTCAATTCTCCTCCCTTGAACCTCACTTTCCTTTCCTATAAAATGTACATACTTCATACTACCTAACTCCCAGGCTTGTTGTGGGGGAGAGAACTCTATAGACCTTAAAGTGAACATATGAATAGATGTTGGGATGTTTCTACCATTCCATACTAAGCCAAACCCTGTCCAAATCTTACCCAGCCTTTAACATTCAGCTAAATTGTCTCCTGAAAGAAAGAAAAAAAAGAACGAGTGACAAAAAGCAGAAGTGAACACCATGTTGTTATAAGGGCCAACTTTGACCTTGAAGAACATGTAGAAGAATATATTTTCCTCACTTCTTTCTAGAGCTGGGGGACTCTGCTTGCGGAACACTGCACAAGCAGTCAAATTTGGTTTGATGTCTAGACTGGCATTGTTCAAATGCTTTTTCATTCTCTCTCTTCCTTTTTTAAATTCTTTTTTATAGGGGATAGCTCTCTGGGGTATACTGAGAAGGCACATAGAAATTAAGAGGATATAAAAACCAGAGATATCAATAAAAATTAAAATAATAATAATGAAGTGTCCCCTGCTCTATGAAGCCTTCCTTGGTGGTCTTATCTATAGTAATCTTCCTTTCTGGAATTCCTATAGTTTGTTCCACATACTCACAGAGTTAACCATAGAGATAAAAATAATAGCAACTAGCCTTAAGTTTTGCAAGGTGATCTACATAGAGTATCTCATTTGATGTTCTCTCTCACAACAATTCCATGTTGGTACTACTATAATCCCCATTTCACGTATGAGCAAACTAAGGCTGAGAAAGATTGCCCAGGATTACCCCGCTAATAACTTTCAAGTCAAAATTTGAGCTCAGGTTTTCCTCACTCCAAATAGAATAATTTTTTTACCCATTATACCACCTAGACTATGTTTTACTCCTCTCTAATGACTGGATTAGGAACTTTTTGAGGGACAGGACAGAATTGAGTCACTTTCCTTTCCCCCTTGTTTTCCCTAATCAAACACAGTGCCTGGAATACAGTAGGTATCTAATAAATGTTGAAATGTTCCTATGTGTAAGTCCTGTTGCCCCATCTAGACTAGCATCTTTTTGAGAAAGCAGAAATGAACCTGTACTGTATAGTTCTGTTAGGCTGACACCAATGACCCCTTTTTACATAATTCTAACTTAAATTGTGTATATCTGAATATAAGGGACCATCTCAGGGGAGTCTTTATTCCCATGAATAAGGACCTCACTGAACACTCTCATTCCCTATGACTCTTGGTTCAATACTGGGCCTATAACAGGTATCCATCCATTAAATATCAGTTGATTTGTGTTTTATCCTTTCATGCTCCTGTTCCTTTCTCCACCATGTTTTTGGGGTGGCATCAAGAACTGTCTGTGTCTGCACTGGAATGGGGAAGAGAACAGAAGACCATTCTACCCAGGGGCTCTCTCTATAGTGTCCAAGGTTGGGACTCCCTAGAGGCAGAGGAATCAGGCAGTCAGTCTTACTGTTTAACTTGGGAAGGCGGCTGGTGTGGAAGGATGGGGCTGGAGGCAGGGATGGGTAGGGAGTGTCAGCAATAGTCTTTTGTGCTTTAGGATTTTCTTTTCTTCCTCTTCCAGCTGTTGTCACTGACCCCTCCCTTCAGGTCCCCACCTGAGTATATATAAGTGAGGGGGAGTAGTAAATAGCAATTGAGGGGAAGGGGGAAATGTGGCACGTCTAAGGAGTCTGCACAGTTTAGAGAACCCCAGTCTTGACTCTCTCCCCTTTTCCTCCCTCCTAAAGTAGAAGCCTCATGATCACTGGGCCTTCGCATTTGATTTTTCCCTCTCTGCCTTGCCTTGGGGGAGACCCAGTTCCCCATCCTGGGAGGGACAGGCAACAATTAACAAAGGCACCATGGAGTAAAGACAATTAACAATCCAGAAAAGAGGGGAAAGAGAGGCTTTGTTCTGGTTTCCATGGTAACCCAGGGGGGCCTGGAGGAGGAGGAGGAGGAGGAGGAGCTGGGGGGGGGGGGAAGGGGTCTGGACCAGGGACATTCTGAGCTGCTGTACTCACACTTTCTCTTTCTGCCCTTCTGTTCCCCATTCTACTACCCTTCCCACCCAGGCTTTGGGCCACATGGGCTGGGGCAGGTAGATCCTGGAAGATTTTGGATTTAGTTTTTTACAGAACTGGGACCTTAGTAATGAAGGGCACAGAAATGGACTGGGTGGGGCAGTCTGTGGCATCTTCCCTTTCCTTCTTTTCTTCTCCCATTCTTTCTTCTCCCCAAAAGAATTCTACCCTTAGCTAAGTATTGGTCCTCCAAATCCCAGCTCTGGGGAGCTGATGGTCAAACTAGGGACAAAATCAACAAGGCTCCTATGTCATCCTGCTCAGGAGGTGTTCCCACAACCTTCCCTGGATTAGTCAGGCCTTCAATCCACAAAAAGAATGAGTTACCTAAGGTCTCTTTAAAGCCTGCACACCCCCACTCCCCCCCACCAACACACACCTTTTTCTCTTGAGGTGTGCTGGGAAGGCACATGGAGCTTCCCACACATCCCCTGAGCCCCTGAATCAGCAAGAGAAGAGCAAACAGCTCTAATTCCCATTATCCAGCCGGGCTAGAGAAGGGTGAGGGGCTTCTGAGTAACAGCATCCACCTTAGCAGGGTAACTGCCCAGACTTCCAAGTCACCCAAACCTCCCCTGCCCACCTCCACCCCCTCCAATTGCTCCCTGGATCTTGGGTGAACTACCATCTTTTCAAAAGATTGGGATGAAATAAAATATACCAACCCCACTTAAAGGTAATTTATTCTCTGCTCAAAAAAATCTTCCTATTAACTGTTATAAAAGGTTCAAATGCCTTAACCTGCCATTCAAGGCCTACTTCATTCTTTCTAGCCTTATTTCACATTTCTCCATGCATTCTATACCCCAGACCTAATCCACTACTCTGTCCCCTGGTCTCTCACTTTTTTATGTCTATGTTTACCCTGTTGCCAGTCCCTTGAATGTCTTGTCTTTGTGGGATTTCCTATTGGTTACTATCTACCTTAACTCAGATGCCACCTTTTCCAAAAAAATCTCCCTGTGGTTCTTTTTGTACATTTTTTTCCTTCAGGTTGTCAATTTCCTAGTCTTCCTCTGACCTCACATTGTATTGTGGCTGTCATTATGTATTATTATTTTGGATATATTTTATTCTTCTTCCAGACTGTAAGCTCCATGAGGGTAGGCATATAAACTTTGTTTCTGTCCAGCACCTAGTACTAGGCTCTATACAAATAAATGTTGAATTAAAACGAATTTGTAAGTTCTTCAGAACTTTATAAGACCTTAAGTTCATTAGTTATTTTTATTAGGTGAGGCATTTGGGGCTATGGGACATGCCCAGGGTCACACAGCTAGGTTTCAATTCATTATTGCAGACATCTAATAATTGTAGAAAGATATGTCAGGGTTGAAAAAACCTCAGTTCGTCTAGTCTGGCCTCTCATCTCACATAAAATTTTTCCCTTGTTGTTCAGTCATGTCTGATTCTTCGTGACCCTATTCGGAGTTTTCTTGGCAAAGATACTGGAGTGGTTTGCCATTTCCTTCTCCAACTTATTTTATAGATGAGGAAATTGAGGCAAACTAGGTTAGTTAGGTGACTTGTCCAGGGTCACACAGCTATTAGGTATCTGAGGTGTGATTTGAACTCAGATATTCCTGACTCCAGGCCTGTTGTTCCATCCAATGTGCCACCTAGCTGCCCCTAAGATTCTTCCTAAGACATTGCTAAAGGATGCTCATCCAGCCTCCACTTGAACACTCCCAGAGCCGGGAACTCACTACTTAGTAAAGTGAACTTTTCGAATGTTGGGCAGCTTTAATTGTTTAAAAAAAATTTTTTCCCTTATTTTCAATTGAAATTGGCATCACTGACATTTATACCTACTGTTCCTAAGTGTTCTCTTGACAGCTAAGAAGGATACCCATTGGTGTCCTGGGTAAAAGAAGGGGGAAAAATGTACTCCACTCACACTTTTAATTTTAATCTGTATAATTAACATTTTCCTCATCACTCTTCTTAAGTCTAGACACTCAACAAGCAATAGATCAAGCCTCAATTTGTAGCCATTACAAATTTCCAACATGTGAATGCTCACCCTGAAAAAACTCAACTGACAGGAACTGGCTGCAGCACATCTACCACTAAGAATACGTCTAATTACTGTCACATGATAGCCCTGCTCAGCCCTTCAGCCCCACACACAAAATTTTCTCTTCTCAAGGCTAAATACGATCTTTCCACCATTCAACAATTCATTGGAACAAACATCCATTAAGCACTTATATGTGCAAAGCATTATACCAGGCACTGGGATACAAAAATTTGAAAAAGACCTAGTCCCTGCCCTCAGGAAGCTTATAATCTAATAAAAGGGAATACCATGCACAAATAATTATGATTCAAAGTAAATATGAAAAGAATAAAAGAGGATGAGGCAAAGTGATGTGAGAAATTTGGGGAGAGAGCAATCACGTGGGGAGAGTTGAAGAGTCAGGGCAGGGTTAAGAGAGGAAGAAACATCTGAGTTGGGTCTTGCAGGAAGGGAAAAGAATGAAGGGGTAGGGAAACCTATTTTTCTGCATGGGGATTGGCACAACAATAGGGAGGGAGATGAAAGAAGGCATGATGAGAACAGGGACTAACCAGGATGACTAGAGTCATTCCTTCCTCCCAGGACATGGCTTTCAGACTGATGGGTCACCCTCTGTTAGGGGTGCACAGGCCTGCCTAGAGGATCAGAGGTCAGCATTCATTATTGAAGGTTTCCCCTTGGCTCCCTTGGTTGTTTACTGCCCTGAACTCCCAAGATTTTCCTGCCCTAAACACCTTTTTTTGTCACTTAAGACAGGTCATGGGGGTCTCTCCTCCCAATTTCTGTGCCTTCTTAGAGTCAGCCATGCACAGTTTGCTTAATTAAGCTCTAGTTCAGTTACATCCCAAACTAATTTGGCCTCAGAATAATTGGAGGCTTGAATTCACTTCATGAAACCCATAAATGCCAGTTAGTCTGTGTCAGGGAACATGGAGTACCCCTGGGGATAAAGGGAGCCCTGGGAAATTTCATTGTCAGATAAAGGGAATTAAAACTATTTTCATACTGAAAAAAACCTGCCACCTTTAAGTATTATTGACACTCGTGTAATTTAATAGTTAATATTTTAGAGGAAAAAATTAAAAATCTCTAGGGGTGGGACTTCCTCACAAGGGCCCCTACTCCCTTGGCACAGAACACCTGAAGAAAGTTCTGAAGAGCCCCTTTAGGGTGAGTCCCCGAAAGTTAGGAGATGCTTTACCCATTTTCTCTCAATGGCTTTCTACTAACTACCTGTGTGGCACTAAGCAAATAGCTTTAATGACCACAACAATAGTAATGATTATAGCTAACGTTTCTATAGCTCTTAATATGTGCCACGAGGAAGTGCTTGGCAATGGTTATTTCACTGGATCTTCACAACAAACCCGGGAGGTGGGTGCTATGGTTATTATTCCCATCCTACAGATGGAAAAACTAAGGCCAATAGCAGTTAAGGGACTCACCCAGGTTCACACTGGTTGTTCTCCTTCTTTCTCCAAAAGGACTAAAATAACATCACTATGTTAGTCAAGTTACAGTGTGTCTGACTATAGCTGATACAACCAATATGAGCTCGGAATGCTCTACCCAGGTAGGGCACAGGTAGTCCATGTGAACATTTGGGGTAAATTCCCTAAATTTGCACATCTCACATTTTGAGCTGTTTCAATTCTGCTTTGCTCACAGAGCCAGTACCTGATGAGGGCACACCATGGTAAATGGTCTTGTGCCAGTGTCTCCCATGTCACACAATCAATTCCAAAATTCGTAAGAGAGACCTTGAGAATGTCCTTGTATGGCTTTTTCTGACCACCATGTGAACATTTGTCTTTCATGAGTTCTCCATAAAATAGTCTTTTTGACTATGGTTCACACAGCTGTTAAGTGTTTGAGACTGGGTTTGAACTCAGATCTTCATCTCTTATTTGAAAAGTTTGAGTTTCCACAACAGAAATGAAGGGGATAGATGACCTCTAAAGTAACTTCAGGTTTGGCGTCTATGATCTTCAACAAATCAGCCCCTGGAGGGAAATAGTGATGAGGTACAGGCTCTGGGAACTCCCTTGAACTCTGATTGAATCTTTCCATTTGATGAGGCATTTCCATGAGGCCATAAGCCTATCATTGTGGCTCTGCCCAGACCTTTGTTACTAGTTTGGCCCTCCATTCTTCAGAAGCTGCATCCAGGTCCGTGTTCTCCAACATAACCAAACTGGACTGAGAACCTCAAAGTGTCAGACTGAGTACTAGACAGCTTCCTGGCTGTCCGACCTAATGGAACCTGAGAGGTCAGGCCCAAAAAAGCACAAAGAAAAACCCAATAACAATAACAACAACAACAACAACAAAAAACTACCTCCAAGGTACTTGAAGAACAAGAAGGGAATAGGGAAAGAGAGAAGCTTATGTACTTTCCAGTCCTGGCTGGAGAAGAGCTTGAGATTAGCAGTGTTTCCCGGTATCAGGGAACTATAAAAATGAAAAAGGTCAGGGGCATAGGGTTAGGGGTGCTTGAGACCCCAAAATACCAAGACGCCAGATCCTGCCGAATGTATTCAACTCAAATCTTCTCTCAGCCAAAGAAAAGTAAGGTTTATTGCCGTATTAGGTAGACTCTTAAGGAGCCTTGATATCTGTGATGCTTGCATTGGGCAAGAGGATCAGAATCATCTGACACAGAGCAAGTCTGAACTAGAAAATTCTATGGTGCTCTCATACCATATGGAGGGCAAGATGGGGTCTTATATGCAGAAAGGTTGTGGGAGGAATCTAGGGGTGGAGGAGTTTGGGGGGGGGTCTTCAGGAGGAGTCAATGAGGTCAGACTCCAGTAAATGAGTAAAGTGGCTAGAGGCTACCTGGAGACCACAGACAATGGTGGGCTAGACCAGTTCCAGGGTGTAACAGTTGAGGATCAAGGGTGGGGGCTAGATGGATAATGGAGGGCCAAGCTAGTAACAAAGATTTGGGCAGAGCCACAATGAAAGGCTTATGGCCTCATGCAAATACCCCATCAAATGGGAAGATTCAATCAGAGTTCAAGGGGGTTCCCAGTGTGTAAGTATTGTCACTCTCCATTTTACTGGGGATAAAGCTGAAGCTCAAGAAGTGATTTATTCAAGGTCACATGGTAGCAAGCAGCCATGCCCAAGCTTATCTTGGACTCCCAGGGATTCTTCAAAAGTCATCTCTGCTGGCCCCAGCCCAGTTCCCAGCTGGTATGCAGTGAATGTCAATTGTGGCCAACAAGACCGAGGGTCAAACTTAGGGGCCAAACCAGAGGCTTGGTTGAAGGAGGAGCCCAAATATCAAGTGATACCCTAGGGGTGCAAACTGACTAGGAAAGCCTCTTTTAGGACAAGACAGGCCCTAAGGAAGGAGATCCAAAGATAGCATAGTGATTTCTAATTATCACTCCTTCACAGCAGGAGTGAGACTTGGGGCTGGTCTGTTCCCCAGTTCCTGGGTCTTCTTTGGTCTTTAACCATGTCCCTCTAGCAGCAGGACCAACTGCTGTTATAGCCCCAGCCTTGAGTGCAGGGGACAGGACTGGCCGTGGGGTGTTAGGATCTGCCCAAGGATTCCTTCTGAGCCTTTCTGCTGCTCAGCTGGAAGCCTTTGAAAATGTGCCTATGTCATAATATTAATGATGGTAATTAAAATAGCACATTTATTTAGCACTTTCCTTCCAAAAACTCTTTGAGGTAGGTATACAAGTATCATCATCTCCATTTTAAAGATGAAAAATTGAGGCTCTGCGAGGCAGTGACTTGCCCAAGGTCCCACTGCTAGTAATTTTCAGCGCCAGAATCTGAATGCCACTCTTGTCACTATCCCATACTGCTTGGATGCAACTCCTGGCTTAGTAGCCCCTGTAGTATCACAAGAAGGGCTAACCTTCCTCTCCCATGGGTAGGTGATGGGTGCATGGTGGGCTTTGGAGACAGGAAAAAGAGGGGTATACATTTTGGCTTTCAGTGTTAGAATTTAAACACAGGCCTCAGTCCTTAGGAAGCGAAGGACCTCCAGAGTTTCTAAGGGTGAGAAAGGGGGCTCTTAGGAATATGGGACCCTAGGTTCAGAACACTATAGTGTCATGGCCCTGTCCAAAAGCCTGATCCACCCATTCCCTCTCTTACCTGCTAAATCTCAGTTTTCAAATTCTTCTTCAGGTCCACAAAAGACCTTCCTTCCCTATAGCCCAGGATCCCAGACCATGGCCCTCTCCACACTAGCCTCAAAGAAATCATACCCTTCCAAATTCTCCCTCTTCTCCCCAGCTGCCCCTGATCTACCCAGTTGTTGTTTGCGTCTAACTCTATTCCCAAGGGCCTGAGGCTAAAACTGGGGAGTCTTTGCAAGATGTGTTTGTTGCTGAGTTGGCCCCCAACAAAACAAGAGCAACAGCAACAGCTTTGGCTCAATCTTGGCACCGGGGAGAGACTTCACACAGAGTGCTCTGGCACCCACACTTCCACACTTCTTACCTTGTGGGCCAGCACAGCCAGGTGTGAGTCTTCTAAATCCCACCAAAGACCCATGTTCCAAAGCTCCTCCCTGGGGCCCATAGTCAGAGGACCATGGGGATAGAGAATGGGGTCTAGAAGGAGCCTCAGAGATTTAATCCAATCCCAAGGAAAGAGCTGACCTGCCCACAGTCACACAAGTAGGGCAGAATTGAGGCTGGATCTAAATCTGTGACCTCTGACTCCAAACTTTAGCCAATGGGGATAGAAGAGTCTTGGTCATCCCTCTAACACAGCGTTTAGAGGCTACACTGATTTTCAGTGTAATCTACTCAACCCTCTTTCCCAGCCCTAGCCCTAAATGCATGTCCCTCCTTCTCCCCATTGTGGTGAAGTTACAAGAAATCCAATCCTAGCCCCTGCTACCTACAACCTGTGTTTCTTAGTCCATTCTCAGGCCTCAGTTTTCTCATCTGGAAAATGAGTACAGAGGTTGAGCCCTTAAGGAGCCTTCTTTCAGGCTCTTCCCCCCTTCCCAGGGTAGGGAAACATCAGGATGACCAGTCTTCCTCACCACTTGGCTAATGCCCCAATGTAAGGACAGATTATGTTGTAATAACACCTAGTAGAAAGTTTAAGGGATTATATAGAGGGCCAGCCTTGGAATTTTGAGAAGGGTTCTTATCCCCTTTCCCACACATTCTGGCTATGTAATCCCAGGCAATTCACTTAATTCCTCAAGGCTCCAGGCAACCCTGTATTAGTAGAGGTAAATTCCTCATTGGAAATGACTTGTACCCCCTTCCACCACCACCCTACAACAATATATAGTCATAAAACTAGATCTTATTCACCCCAGGATAAAAATCCTTCCCTGGAAAAAAGCTTGGCCTATGAGAACACTCAAACACACTGTCTCTTTTAGGCTACCAAGGAGTCTTTCCACAGAAATGCACAAAGAGGAATGGGGGCTCAGAGGAGGAGTGATTCGATCAGGACCACACAGCACATCACAGACAGTTCAACCCCCACTCCCCTTCTTCTTCCAACCTACCTGCCTTGTTTCTAGGGAAGGAGGGGCAAGTCAGCGGGGCAGTCAGAGGACTAGTGCCCAAGCATCTTGATTCTCAGCAATCTGCTGGGCCCCTCTCTCTTTGACCAGGGACAGGTGGGGAAGGCAATTGAGGTTAGCTGCCAGTGGCTCTTTGCCTGACCTCTGGCTCTGCCAAATGTAGTCATTGCAGAGGATGCAATTACCCTGGTCATGGGAATGGTTGGGCTGCTCAGACTCAGAGACAATGGCTTGGCTGGAGCACGTGGGCAGACCGGGGAGGCCAGCATGGGCCTCTGGCTTCCTGGGAGGAAGTCGGGCATTGTTTCAGGCCCAATTCCGGACCCCGCTGGAACGGAGTACAATGAAGGGAGAGGACCTGACCAATCCACTGACATTTGGGGTCTCATTTATGACTTTAATGACCCTGCTGGTGGATCTACCTGGAAGCAGACCTGCTAATGAGCTCGGCAGTTGGCATGGCACCAAAGGGAAGCCAGTCGGGCTGGCTCCCCTAGGGGAGGCGGGCTGACTGGTGTGTGGTCTAACACTGGGAGAGCTGGGAAACAGAGATGTGGGCTCCGTCTGGGCAAACCCCAGGGAGGTCCTGTGACTCCCCACCCACCTCTCCACTCACTCCACTGGGGTCATAGGACCCCACCCTGGGAAGGGGGCGGCTGTACGGTGAAGAATCACAATGATCATCTGGCTTTTCATCTGGGCTATGCCCCAACTTGCTATGTGACCTTGAGTAAGTCCCTTAACTACTTTGAGCCTCAATTTCCCCATCTGTCTGATAGAAGACACTCTATCCCCATCCCCCTCGGGGCACTTAAAAGACAAGATAAGATCATAAATATTGTGTGCTTGAAACTCTTTGGAAGAAAATTGTTCTAGACATTTAAGACATTAAATGATTTTATTTTTCCCACCTCCATCCTAATGCAACCTCCTTTAGTATTGAGGAGAATAGTACCTTTGGCTTGTCTGCTCCTTTGCCCCTCTAGGGTTTCACTGGCAAAAGTGCCCAGGTTTCCCAGTACTGTTTAACACTTGATCTCCACCCTCATCCTCAATGGTCACTCCAGGAACAAAAGGATAATACAAGAAACTTGCCTGAGTTTGGAGACATCTAAGTATCAACGGTCACGGCCTCAGGAGGCCAGGATACTGGGCAGAGTATCCAAACCTTCAGATGACCGCTACTCCCTCCTTTCCACTACCAGGCAAGGTAAAATGCAGTAAGTACTACTCCTCTGCTCAAGAAACTTCACTGGCTCCCTATAGCCCATAGTTTATGGGGCCCATTATAGTCTTCCTCCAGTCCACCCTTCCAGCCTTATTTCATGCAACTCCTCTTCACACCTGCACTATTAATTCTCTCTGCCCTTCTCATCACCCCCTTCCATTAATTTGCTCAGGCTGCCCTATGTCTAGAATGCATTTCCTCCTCATCATCTTGACCTCCTGAAATCCTTGTCTTCTATCAAGGCCCAACTCACTTGCCATTTCCTCTATCAGGCTTTCCCAGATACTCCTAGTCTTTTGTCTAGGTCTCTCCTTTCCTTGTCTGTAAAATATGAGGATCAGGCTAGAATCTGTCAGGGGTTCTTGGCCCTTTTTGTATCCTGGAACCCTTAAATAGTCTGGTAAAGCCTATGGACCCCTTTCAGAAGAATATTTTTTAGAGGCAGAAAACAAAATGTGTAGGATTGCAAAGGGAACCAATGATATTGAGATTCAGTTAGCAAACTACTAAAATAAAAAAAGTTCGTGGATCTTAAGCTAAGAATCTCAGAAAAAGGACCTCTAAGGCCCTTTCCAGCCTCAAGTCCTATGATTATTTGTCCTAATAGTCTACCTTGTATCATATTTACCTTTCTTCATAGGGTCTACCGTATTAAACTGTTAGCCTCTCCAAGGCAGGGGCTGTAATGTTTTTCCATCTTTGTGACCCCAGCATCCCCAGCATTGTGCCTATACTTGGTAAGTGTTGGCTCATCTGAATGGAAATGTCATAAGTGGTATAGATAGATAGATGGCAGGTCCAGGACATAGAATGGTAGAGACATCCCTGGAGGATGAAATTATAAGGTAAGGAAGACCCTTCAAGAGACTAGAGATGGGCTTTGAAGTATGGATGAGCAAGACTTAGAAAAACAGAATAGGTCAAAGAAGAGGGGACTGTCATTCAGTAGGAGGAAGTCTGTGACCAAATTGTGAAATTGGGCATGAGAATGGTTGGTGTTGCCCAACAGAGAATAGACCAGGTATATGGGTATTGAGAATTCATAGCAGGAAAGACATTTGTAGAGGTTGAAGAAGGTCATTACCTGCAGAAATTCAAATAATCTGTGCAGAGAAAGTAAAATCAAGCTATTTAGCCCAGAATAGGTCCATATATACAGTCCTAATCTCCCTTTCTGAGCTCCAGAACCCTATCACAAGCAGCACGTTGGATATCTCCAACTTGATATTTATAAACAAGTAGTTACCTTGGGGTGACTTAGTGGTCCAATGGATAGAGCACTGGGCCCAGAGTCAAGAAGACCCAAGTTCAAATCTGGCCCCAAATGCTTAATAGCTGTGTTACCTGGACCCCAGGTAGGTCACTTAAACTCTGCCTTCATTTCCTCATAAAATGGGGGCCTCGTTGTTGTGAGGATCAAATGAGACAATATTTGTAAATTGCCTAGCACCCTAAACACTATATAATTATTTAATTCCTCCCCCTTTCTTCCTAAACCAGATTTCTCCCCTAAAGCCACTGTTCTTGCAAACTTCTGTGTTTCTGTGTTGAACTGTTGTTCTGGTCACTCAGGTTTGGAGCCCAAGATCACCCTTGTCAGTCTTTCCCCTCTCTTGTTACCCCATCAGTGAACACACCTTGTTGATTCTACCCCCACAACATATCTTGCCTCCATCCCCTCCCCCCACAAGCCTGGACTCTAGCTCAAGCCCTCATCATCTCTTGCCCAAATCATTGCAGCAGTGTGTTAATTGGACTCCCAGCTTCCAGCATCTCCCCTTGCCAAGCCATCTCCACCCAGCTGCCAAAATTCTTTTTAAAGCACAAGTCTGAACGTGTCACACACACTCTTCACATCTTCCCCTTTCCCCTTTCTAGAACCCACAGTGGATCCCTATTGTGTCTAGGATAGAATGCAGATATCTTACCCAGGCTTTAAAGCCATCACAGTATGGCTCCAACATATCTTTCCAGGATCAGTTCACATTATTTTTCTTAATATACACTGCTCCAGCCAAATTAACTCATTTGCTATTCTCTAAACTCAATAATCTATCTCCCCTTTCAGTGTCTTTGAACAGAACAATTCTCCATGCCTGGAATGAACTCTCTCCTCAGGTCTGCCTTGAAACATCCCCTTCTTGCTTCCAGACTCAGTTCATGTTTCTCTTTCTGCAAGAAATCTTCCCCAGTCTTCCTAGTTAGTATGCTTTCTCTTTAATAATCATGTGTGTGCCTATGCATGCATGCACATGCACATGCACACACTTGTTCCATATATACTCCATATATGTGTATTTGTGTGTGTGTATTCCTTAACTTTTTGTGTGTCAAAATCCTCTTGGGCAGTTTGGTGAAGCCTTTGGACTCCTCAAAAGAATATTTTTAAATGCATAAAATAAGATACATAGAATTATACAAGGGAAATAAATCCTAATGAAGTAATATAACATGTGTGGGCATATGTAAAATATATTTTTGTATCTGTTCACAAAGTTGTATTCCTCATGTAATCTTCTTGAGAGGGGACCGTTTGGGGTTGTCTTTGTTTCCTCAGCAAAGCCTCAAATACTAAAAGGCACTAAAATTTTAAAACAATGAATACATGATTCTTCCCAAGCCTTTTGTTTTACCATATATTGTAAACTGTTATGTTTAAAGAAATTTTTTTTTAAATTTTGAATGAACAAATAAAGGCTATTCAATTGGATTGATTTTAATAGCCTCCAACTCCCAACTTCTCAAGTGCTAGTCCTCAGAGATCCATCTTCACCCCCCTACCTTAACTTAACCCCATTTTATTACTGGGGAGACAGAGGCCCTCAGAAGTAGAATGACTTGGCCAGGGGAACATAGCAAGTTAATTGACATTGTCCTTTCAGACTACAAAGAAACATTTGGGCAGCCATAGAATTTAGAGCCAGAAGGCACCCTAGGGATCATCTAATGCAATCCTCATTTTAAAGAGTCCCAGAGAGCAGAAGTAACTTGTGAGTGTATCCAGACATTCAATGGCACAGCTAGGTTTCAAACCCATGCCTTGTGGCACCAAGCCCAGAGCACGTTCTGCTTTTCATTGGCCTATACAACATCTATCTGCAGAAATCAATGAGATTGTGATGATGGTGATAAGAGATGATTGGATTTATTAATAACATAATGATAACAGGATAGTAATGATTATAATATATACTTTTATAATATTAAAATATTAGGATAACAAAATAATGAACAATAATAATCATTATAATTACTAGCCTATAAGAATTGTATCATTAACAAAACTGATCATGTCTTATTTGTGAGAAGCACAATGTTATTTATAACAGATAGAGAACTGGCTTAGGAGTCAGAAAGAAAGGGTTCATTTCCTGCTTCTGATATGTGAAGGCTGTGAGATCCTGGGCAAGTCACTTAACCTCTAAGTTCTCCCAGACAATTCTCTAAGTTTCAGATAGAAGCTGATCTGAATTGGTACAGGGAGTTCCTCGCTGGGAGCTCCCAATGAAATCCTAAGTCTGGTAAAAAAAAAAAAAAGTAATAATAATATCTATTATAAAATGCTTTAAAGTTTAAGGTCTAGCTCCTTCTTGTAAAAGTGAAAGTACTTAAATTAGATGATATCTAAGAAAACTTTTCAGCTCTAGGATCCTGCTTTTGACTTGATATCTTTCTGTCTCACCCCTTTCTTTCCTGTGATCTCCCTCTAGAAGCTGAAAATGAAAGTGTTGGCTGATAAGGACTTAGGGCATTAACACTTTCCAGAAGGCATCAACATTTCAATTAGGGGCTATGGAAGATTCTGCAGCTGCAGTCCTTAACCTTTTGTGTATCAAGAACTGTGGGGCTGTGTGGTGAAGCCTTTGGACCCTTTCTCAAAATAACATTTTAAAATAAATAAAATAAAATACTTGGAATTACAAAGACCAATTATTTTGAAATGATGTACAGTTATCAAAAGAGTAAAAAAAACAAGCTCACAGGCCACATGTCAACAACTCCTTCTTTGAAGTCACCCTGATAGGCTCTGAATAAGAGAGGGAAGGAGAGCCCATCCTGCTTCCTAAAAATAAACCATTTCCAAGGGAACCCCCTAGCCCAGATAACTTGGAGCCTGAGACTGGAAAACATGCTCTCACAATATCCCTGACACTGCCAGCCTTAGTTCTCTGTCTTTTAAGATAGGAGGAGAAAACACTCCCTCCTCAGTAGAATGTAAGCACCTTGAGAGCAGGGGCCTTTCCTTTTGGTTGTATTTGGTTGTATTTTCCAGCACCAGAACCCAGCCCAGTGCCTGGAACACAATACCTCATTGTACTTCACACCTTATTTATTTATTTATTTATTTATTTATTTATTCATTCATTCATTCATTCATTCATTCATTCATTCATTCATTTATTTATTTTTCAGCAAATTTAAGGTTTGTGGCAGCCCTGCATGGAGCAAGTCCATAGTGGCACTTTTCCAACAGTATATGCTCACAGTATATGCTCTGTGTCACATTCTGGTCATTCTTACAATATTTCAAATGTTTTCATTATTTTTATATCTGTTACGGTGTTCTGGAATCAATGATTTTTGATGTTACTATTGGAATTGTTTTGGGGCATCACAAACCACATCCATAGAAGATGGTGAAATTAATCACTATTGTGGGTGTTCTGACTGCTCCACCAACAGGCTGTTCCAGGCTCTTTCTCTCTCCTTGAGCCTTCCTATTCTGGGAGACACGACAATATTGAAATTAAAGCAATGAATAACCCTACAATGGCCTCTGAGTGTTTGAGTGAAAGGAAGAGTCAATTAATGTGGCAATCTTTCACTGTCATCTTATTTTAAGAAAATGCCCCAGCCACCACTTCAGCAGCTACCACCCTGAGCAGTCAGCAGCCATCAACACTAAGGCAAAACCATCTACCAGCAAAAAGTTGATGAGTCACTGAAAGCTCAGATGATGGTTGGCATTTTTTAGCAATAAAATATTTTTTTTAAATTAGGTACATGTTTTTAGACATAATACTATTGCATACTTAATAGATTACAGTATAGTGTAAACATAACCTTTATATGCATTGGGAAACCCAAAAGTTCATGTGACTCATTTTATTGCAATATTCACTTTATTGTAGTAGTCTGGAACCAAACCCACATCTCTGAGGTATGCCTGTGGGTACTCAGTGTTGGATTGAATTGAAATAGCTTTTTATGGCAGCACCAAAATGACTCAGTGGTCAAAGTCATTTGTAGAATGTCTGCCTTCCAGAGAACTTTTAAAATGGAAGGTTCCCATCAGTACTGGTGAGAAAAATTTCTTCTAGAAGCAGAATCAGGAGACCATTGTACACAATTATAGACATATAGCATCTGTGATGAATGACTTTGCAAGACTGGGCTCCTCTCAGCAATGCAAGGTTATAAGACAACTGCAAAGTATTCATGATGGAAAAGGCTATCCACATTCAGAGAAAGAAATACAGAGTATTTTTTTTTTTTAGCAGTTGGGGTTAAGTAACTTGCCCAAGGTTACACAGCTAGTTATTTTTGTGTAGGTGTTAAGTATCTGAGGCAGGAACCTATCCGAGTCCTCCCAACTCTGGTGGGGCTCTCTCACTCACTGTGCCACCTAGCCGCCCCTACAGAGTCTTAATGAGGACTAAAGTAAACTATTTGCTCTCTTTTGTGTTTTGTTTTGTTTCTCCTTCCTCATTGTTCACTCCATTGGTTATAATTCTTCTTTACAACTTAACTAATGTTTAATGTGAAGGTAGATGTAGAACCTATATTGGATTGCATGCTGCCATGGGGGGGGAAGGAAGGGCTTGGAGTGGGGGAGGAAATTTAGAACTCAAAAAGTTGTGGGACTAAATGTTGTAAACTAATAGTAAATAAATTTGAAAAAAGAAAAGATGAGTCCCCTCTAGAATCAGGGGGAAGGGATAAAGTGTCTTCTGGAGTAGATGACAGTCTGTTCTCACTAAAAACATAATTACTAATGATTAGGCTGTATTGGAAGGTAGCTAGAATACTATTTAATCAACCAATAAGAATTTATTAGGAGGCTAGTATGGCCAGGTGTCCTCCATTCATAGTCCTATAATCATAAACTTTAAAAATCACATACTTAGTAAAAAAAAAAAGTACAATTCGATACATACACTACTATGTTTATAATTATGCTTACTATAAAATTAAAAAAAATATTTTGGCCTTTTTTTTGGAGGGGGGAAGGCAGGGCAATTGGGGTTAAGTGACTTGCCCAAGGTCACACAGCTAGTTTTTGTGTTAAATTTCTGAGGCCAGATTTGAACTCAAGTCCTCCTGACTCCAGGGCCAGTGCTCTATTCACTGCTCCACCTAGCTGTCCCCATATTATAAAATTTAAAAATAAAAATTGGAGTTAGGTAAAGATTAAATAACATTTTAAAATATTTTATTTATTAATGGTATAAAAATGTGTATATATATACACGGTAGTGTGGGGAGGGGCATTTAAATGGATCAACCAGTTGCCCTATTCCACTTAAAGTAAACAACCAGATGCTCTAGCCCTGGCACCTTCATCAAATGAAAACAGTTCTTTGGAGTCATTCAATCAATCAATCAAAGGCATTAAATCTAAGTTCAACCAGTCTAGATAATCAAGTTGGGAAGGAGTAGTGTGTTTTAAGCCATTGGTAGAAATGAAATTACACTACACAGGAAGTGTAATGGGATTGGTAGAGGACACTACAGCACTCCCTGTGATTTGTCGTTCATTCTTTGTTTTCAAAGGGGACCAATGACATTACAGGGTGACATCTTGACTTGCACTTATACTGGATTTAATTGAGGCACAGTGTGTAAAGTCATCTGCCTCACTCTCTCTTCTAGAGCCATTAAAGTCCAATGGCAAGACCAAAGTCAAAATGGCAGCCCATGGTCTGGGATACAGAGGAGGACCTTGGCATCTTTGATGTTTCACTAAGCTCTAACCCTCCACAGTACCTGCTTCAGCTGCCTTCATGGTGGTTGGAACAAATTGCCCTTATCCTTCCATTCCTCTGGGAGAAGTCTTCACAGGCTTGGGGTAGACATCTCTCTAACTCACTGATGGATTTGAGACCTGTCCATTATCCTCAACCTGGTTAAGCCTGTGATTTACCGAGGTGTGGCTGATGCTCACAGCATAGCTTCTTAGGGCCACAGGTGAGAATTGAGTGACAGGTGGCCACCCAAGATGGATGATTAGCCCTGAAAAGGGCTTGGCAAGCCCTCCCACCAGAGATGCTAGTCTTCCCTGAACACCCCCACAAGCCTCTGGCTTGTATAAGATAGCTAGGAGGGTGGGGTTGTAGCATTCTATTATTGGGGCAGCCCCCAAGGGTGAAAGCAGCTTTGGTTTCTGAGAAAATTGCCTTGGAGGTTGCAGGGGGAAAGGAGAGAGCCTCTGTCTCCCTCCCCCAGTACAAAAGATAACCCTGACAACTTTGAAGGCTCAGAAGATCACTCTAGAACCCTGAGCAGAGAAAGTCTCTGAATCATTCTGTGTGATTTGGGTTAAAAAAAAAAAAAGCAACCCAACCTTTTTTCCATCACTAAAAGCATAATTATTAATAATGATACTCTTGATGAGAGTAATGTGATTGGATATGATTCTATTCAATATGATTGGAAAGTAACAATATTTAACACTTTGCAAAATAGAGGTCCACTATAAAATAGACGTCTGCTTTAAATTCTGTTTATTTTGATATTTGCTTTTAATGGCTGTCATAGCTGAAAAAGATACCTCATGAAGATACATCCAAATGGAAGAAATGCATCATTGGTTGCACTTATTAAATTATGGGACTCATTTTTCAATCCCATTCACCAATTATGCAAGGGTTTTTGTTGAAATTTTGGCTAGTAAATTTCCATCTTTTCTAGTGTCAATCAATTGTTCTTGCAAACTAATCATAATCATTTTAATATTTTTGGCCAAATGGGTTCAAAGCACACTGAAATACTTCAAGATTTTTAAATAGGTTAGAAATTTCTGTTTTCAAGTTGTTCATTTTTTTTTAACGTGCATATATGAGAGTTTTTATGGGGGACACACATTGTTTTTAGCAACCCGGAGAGAAGTGAGTATGAATTCAGGAGGAGAGGATGGTTAGCAATCAAAGGCTATAGAGATATCCAGAAGGTTGAGGTCCCACAGGAACATGCCAGAGCCAGCTCAGACTGAGCTAATTGTTACATGTTCACTGTAAGCAATTACAAAGCTGACAAATGCTGCAAATCAGGGCTTGAGTTACTGTTTTGCTGGTTTTTTAGACTTAAGAAAGTGATGGAAGAAATGTTAGTAAATGCAGATCAAACTGAAAAGTATATCATGAGTACAATTGTTTTATTTCTGGGGAGCAAAGAGTTAAATATTTATCAGTACTCACCCCTGTTGAGAAATAAGAAGACTATATGATTTGGCAATTAAAAGATCACTAGTAACTAAACGGGGGGGGGGGGAGAAAGAAAAGGAGAGACAGACAGAGACAGAAAGAGGGAGAGGGAGAGAGGGAAAGAGAGAGAGAGAGAGAGAGAGAGAGAGAGAGAGAGAGAGAGAGAGAGAGCAGAGAGAGAGAGAGAGAGAGAGAGAGCAAAAAGAGAGAGAGAGGGAGAAGACAGAGACAGACAGACACAGGCATACACAGAGAAACAGACACAGAGATAGAGAGATGCAAAGAGATGGGAGGGGAAAGAGAGAGAGAGAGAGTTTTCAGTTGAGGTTAGGCTATAGACTCTTCTTTAAATATCACTGATCCAGAATCTTGTGTTCTATCCTGGGAACATCATACCTAAAGAAAGATTAAAAAATGGGTGCACACCCAGAGTTGGAAATACTAGAGATGTTTAGCCTAGAGAAGTCATGTATGTCCATACCCCCACCCCCCACCACTTAATAATATTTTATCTTTTCAAATTACACGTAAAGATAGTTTTCAATATTCACTTTTATAAGATTTTGAATTATAAAATTTTTGCTCCCTCCCTCCTTCCTCTGCCCCTTCCCCAAGATGGCAATCTGATATAGGCTAAACATGTACGATCATATTAATCATATTTTCACATTAGGCATGTTGTGAAAAAAGAATCAGAACAAAAGGGAAAACCACAAGAAAGAAAGCACAAAAAAAGGAGAAAATAGAATGCTTCGATCTTATTCAGACCCATAGTCTAGAGATTTTAGAGAGGGACATAATCCAATTGTGGAACGGAATGTCTTAGAAGGTAGAGGGTTCCTTCTCATTGGAGGTCTTAAAGCAAAGATTGCACGACCATTTGGTGGGTATGTGGTTGGGGCTATCCTTGTTTAGTCACGAGTTGGTCTTGATGGCCTCTGAGGTCCTTTTCCCACAGATTTGTGATACTTGTCTTCAAGTATTTGAAGGATTGAAAAAAGATTAGATATGTTCTGCTTTTTCTCAGAAAGCAAAATTAAGAGCAACGGGTACAAGTTAGAGAGAGTCATAGTTAGAATTGATATAGTCAATTGTTCAATGAGAATTTAAGTGCCTACTTTGTGCTAGGCCCTCTGCTAAGTACCAAGACTTCAAAGAAAGGCAAAAAACAGTCCCTGCCCTCAAGGAGCTCACAGTCTAATGGGTAGAGGGGAAGAGAGAGGTGAAGGGTGGGGGGACTTCCGAATAATCAGTTGAGTATAAGATCCTTATTGCTTTGTTTGTTTCTGTATTCCCACTCTTATATATGGTAGGCACTTAATGAATGTTTGTTAATTAAAATAAAGTTATCCAAAGTGGAATAGGCTGTTTCAAGAGGTACTAGGTTCCTACTTATTAGATCTTTGTATAAAGGCTCCAGATAGCAACTTGTGGAAAAATGGCGGAGTGGATTCCAGGCAGGTTTGGGTTAGATTAGATGCCCTGACCAAGGCATCACTAGCAACAGGCAAATATCTCTTTGGCCCAGGGTGCTTCCTCTAAAGTGATCACCAACTGTATCCACACCTTACCTTGAGGTCCTCAGGGTGTAGCACTAGGGCCTCTTGGGCCTCTAGCCCTAGGATCTGAAGGATGGCATTCCAATCTGGGAGCCCACCTTCCCTCCAGCTCCTTTGAGGACAAAGGCCCATCTTTCAGGAGGATGGTTCACCCTTTCTTCCTCTAGGACTGAAACCACAGTCCAATTGTCTTTTGAACCTCCACCTCCCCCAATCCCAAATGGTTTTGCATCAAGAGAAAAATAAATCCTAGTCATGCCTTGGCCTCAGAAGCAACGCCCCACCCCCCACCCCCAACCCTAAGAATCTGTGAATGTGGTTCACAGAACTGTTGTTAATAGAGGGGAGGAGCTGAGGCCAATATGGTGTTTGTGGGACTTCAAAGTAGAAGCAAGCCAAAGATTGCTTTCCCTTTCTTCCTTTTTGTTCCGTCCCAGAACGGGAGGAGAGGCGAAACCAAATAGGACTCAGGCCTGCAGTTTATACTATATTAGTCTGTGCTGGTTCACTTCATAGAACTTCAAGGCTAGAAGACATCTCCAAGAGAAATCTTGTTCCCAGGCCTCCATTCATAGTACATAGAAAGGACATTGAGGTTATCTAGGCCAGCAATTCTCAAAGGCTGCTCTTCAGATCTTTGGGGGGGGGGGGGGGCTGAGACCCTTTCAGGGCATCCACAACGTCAAAATTATTTTCATAATAATACCAAAATGTTATTAACCTATTAAAATACTTGTCACCTTTCCAGCTACATATCTGCACTAGGCTGTATTTTCTTCACTTCGGTCAAAATAGCATGTCATAATAGACTAAATGAAGAAGATAGGGGAATCTAACTATCTTCTATTAAGCTAGAAATTAAAGGGGTTAGCAAAAATATCGTAAAACACCTCAGTTCAATTCTGGTCTCAGACACTTAACTCTTACTAGTTGTGTGACCTTGGGCAAGTCACTTAACTCCAATTGCCCTGCTTTCCCCCCTCCAAAAAGAAAAAAATGTAAAACAAAACCAATTCTCTTTTTTTGTTGTTTAGGAAAAACAGTTTTTCACTTTAAAAAAAGTTTATTATTTATATATGTATGTTAATATGTCATGGTCTTATTATTTTAAGTGAATCAATAAATATTTAAGATTTTTATCAGTTTGAATTTCTAACAGTAAAAAATGGATAGATATACCCCATATAAGCAAAAGCTCTTGGGGGGCAATCCTCAATAATTTTAAAGAATGTTTTGGGGCAGCTAGGTGATGCAATGAATAGAACACCCACCATGGAGTCAGGAGGACCTGACTTCAAATCCAACCTCAGACACTTGACACATGTACTAGCTGTGTGGCCTTGGATAAGTCACTTAACCCCGATTTCCCTGCCTTCCACCCTACAAAAAAAGAGAAGGTAGAGCTACTATGTGTCAGGCACTATGCTAGGCACAGGGGATAGAAAATCAAAGATGAAAAAGTCCTTGCCCAGAATGAGTTTATGTTCTGTTCAGATGATCTGAACAAAAGTATATCCAAGATATAAACAAAGTAAGTATGAGGTAATTTTTTGGGGGGGGCGCTGTTAGCAGTGGGGGTAAGGCAATTGGGAAAGACCTAGTATAGGTGATATCTGTTGAACTAAGTTTTGAAGTAAAGCAGGACTTCTATGAAGCAGAGATGAAGAAACAGATCACATTTGGTTTATCCAAAGCCATTCACTGAGCTGGAGGAGGTCAGGACTAGAACCAGGCTGTACTGGAGCCAGCTGAACTGGTTGGAGAGTTTTTAGGGAACACTACAAAACAATGTGTAATTTATTGTTTGGTTTATTGTCTAGACTTAAGAAAGGGATGGAGATGGGCATCTAGGCTGTGCAGTGGATAGAGTACTGCCCTTGGAATTAGGAAGAACTGAGTTCAAATTTGATCTCAGATGCTTCCTAATTGTGTGACCCTGGGCAAGTCACTTAACCCTGATTACCTCAAAAACTAAAAAAAAAGTAATGGAGAAAATATTAATGATGCAGATTAAACTTAAAAGTATGTCATGAGTACATTCCCCACCCCAACCTGGTTAAACATTTATCAGCATGCCACTGACTCAGTCTTTCTCCTGTCTGTCCTTTGCTGCTACTCTATGCATTGCTTTGTAGCTATATATATATATATATATATATATATATATATATATATATATATATATATGTAGACCTTTAAGAGGAGCCGTCTCTCTCCTCATCTCCTCATCTTCTGAAAGGCAGGGATGGTGTCTTGTAATAATTTCTGTCTCACAGCTGATATTTATGTAGCATTTTGTAGTTTACAAAGTGCTTTGCCTGCATCATCTCCTTTCACTCTCATGATTATCTTATGAGGAAGTTGGCATCCCAGTGTTAGCACTGCAAAGGGACCTAGGGATCATCAAGCTACAATTTCCCATTTTACAGGTAAGAAAACTGAGCCTCAGTGAGTTTTAGCAGCAGGTCCCAGGTCATACAGAAAGTTAAAGGCAGAGACAGAGCTCAAATCCAAGTCTTCTGACTCCAAATCTTGGGCTCCTTCTACATCCAGTACTTTTTTTTTTGAGGCAATCAGGGTTAAGTGACTTGCCCAGGGTCACACAGCTAGTAAGTGTCTTGAACCTGATTTGAACTCAGGTTCTCCTGACTCCAGGGCTGCTACTCTAACTATTGTACCATGAAACTGCCCCTCATCCAGCACTTCTTTTTAAAAATTTGAGGGTTTTGTTTTCTAAAAATTTCATTTCTAAATATTGTATATCCATCCTCTCTCCTCTATCTAGCTAATCATTCCTTGTAACATAGAATAAAAGGGGGGGAGGGGAAGCAGTTCAACAAAATGAACAAACACATTGTCCAAGTCTGGCAGCATTTGCAATGCTTTATACCTGTCTCTCTACAGAATTAAATGAAATCCATTTATTCATTTCTTTTCCAGGACCAAGTCTTGCCAGTATAATTAATTATCCAACATTCTGTAGTTCTTTCCATTTCCACTGTGTATAGTGTTTTACTGGTCCTTCTTGCTTGGCTCTGCATCAATTCATAAGTCTTCCCATGCTTTTTTGAATCCTTCCTGTTGATCATTTCTTAGGATGCAGTGATAGTTCTTTATACTCATGTCCCACAATGTATTTTCTCATTCTCTGTTTGGTGGGCATCTACTTTTTTTTTTTCTAGTTCTTCACTACATTTCTTTTGCTTATCACTAGCACTGTATTGAATATGGAACAGGTCTACTGGGGAAGAAATCAAACAGAAGGCCCTTAGAAGGAATAGAAAGTGCTACTTACTAGTTGTGTGTGATAGAGCACCGTGCCTGGACTTAGGAGGACCTGAATTCAAATCTGAATTTTTAGACACTTACTTGCTATGTGACCCTGGGCAAATCACTAACCCCTGTTTGCCTCAGTCTTCTCATCTGCAAAATGAGCTGGAGAATGAAATGGCAAACCACTCTGATATCTTTGCCAAGAAAATCCTAAATGGGATTGTGAAGAGTCAAACATGACTAAAACAATGGAACAACAAGTCCTTGATTAAATTTCACTTGAACTTCAGTTTCCCCACCTTTAAAATGGAAATACTGCTGCTTGCTCTACATACTTCTTTGGGTTGCTAGAGGAGAAAATAAAACAATTGATGCAAATAAGAAACTGCTATATAAATGTGTACTATTATTATTATTCAAATATGGCCAATTTGTCTTAGGGTGGAATATGGGAAGATTTTACTTCTAGTCCCAACTGTCACTAACTGGCTCTGTGGCCTTAAGGAAATTATCTGACCTCTCAACCTCAATTTTTCCATCTGTAATAAGAGAATCCTTGTCCTTCCGATGTCAGTCATGATGAGGCTCAAAAATGATCATTAACACGAAAAGACTTTGAAAATGTAAAAAACACAACACAGAAATAAGACAGTTATTTCTATCCTCAGAATATGAGAATACTCTTTCTTGTTCTTCTGTCTGCAGATGGTTGACCTAGCTAAAGGGATGCAAAGTTGGAGAGGGAAGCTCTCCATGGACCAGGGGTAGGTGAATCAAATTATTTCTGCAAATGCCCCAACACACACACACACACACACACACACACACACACACACACACAGCCTGCAGCCTTCGGCATCTTCAGAATTGGAAGGGGCACAATCTGACTGAATGTCCATTATAGTCCAGGATACAAGTTTCAGTTCTCTCCCTCCTTTCCTCTGGGAAATCTAAATGTATTTTTAGGAATCTTCATTCCTTCTCTTTTTGGTTCCTTTCCAGGGAATTCCTCGGAATGCTGTGAGATGCCCCCATTGGATACTGACATATCCCAGAGGGAGAGCTTTCCTCTCCTCAACCCCAGAAGCCAGGCTCTGTCCAAAGCAGACAGAAATCAGCCATTCCCTGGGGCTCTTGGGAGGAGAGAGAGAGTAGTGTCAGTTCGAACCAGCCCCTAGGCCTAGGTGGCCCCAGATACCCCTACCCAGCCTAAGGCTCCAAGGAGAAGGGAGGGAGGGTGGAAGGGAAGGAGGAGCTGAGGAGAGAGGGAGAAAGAGGGGGGACAACTCTCTCAACAAAGGTTGTTGGGGGAGGAGAGTGAGAAAACGTGTGTGTGTGAAGCCTCAGCTGGGGAGAGAGCCCAGTAAACCCCAGAGGAATTGATCGGGTAAACAGCTTAATCTGTGTCTCACAACTCCGTGGGGCCCTCCCTCTGCTGAAGGCTTCCTTCCGGGGGATGCGGAATGTGGGACTGGGGCAGTAGCATGTCTGGGCTTTCGGGTGTGTGTGTGTGTGTGTGTGTGTGTGTGTGTGTGTGTGTGTGTGTGTGTGTGTGTGCTTGTGTGCATGCATCTGCTCCCGTCTGTATATATTTTGAATGTATAAGAGTGTTGGTTATTTGGATGTATCTGTTCTTGTATACATGTTTGTGTCTGTATGTTACAACTCAACCCTCTTAACACACACATATACACCATAGAGACATACACAGATGCATAGCCAAACAGATTACACACATAGACAACACAGTGATCCACAATATTCATATATAAACACACATCCATACAACTTGACAGATGTGTGTATGGACACTCATGTCTGTGTTGTGAATCATTGTGCTGTGTATATGCATACAACTATGTGGCTTGTGGATCTATGTATTGTGTGAGTAAGAGAATGTGTCTCTATTATATGTATGTTCCCATTTCTGTGTCTTTGTGTTCTGCTTTATTTTTGTATGTTACAAGTGTCTTGCCGTTTATATGGATGTATGTTTATGTATATTGTGAGTCTTTGTGTTGTGTGTATCTGTTTGGATATGTGTGTGTGTGTGTGTGTGTGTGTGTGTGTGTGTGTAGAGGATGGAGATGCTACATGGGATAAACAATATTCAGCTGGAACAATAAAGATCAATGATGACCTAATGCCCAACCCTGTTCCAAAGGCTCAAGGGGGCGGGTCTTTTCTCCTCCCTTCTTCCCTCCCTCCAGGTTTAATTATCTGAAGAGTCTTTGGACTTTAGGAGACAGTAAAAAAAGAAAGAAGATCTGCAAATGATTAAGCCAGAAACTGAATGACCTTCCTCCATGCAAGGGAGGAGTATGGAGGAGGCAACAAGGCCTGCCGGCCAGGAACTCCCTGAAGAGGAGGCTCAGGAAGATGGGGCAGACTCATTCTTCAGGGTTGGGGGAGGAAGCTAAAAGTCCATGGATCTTTGCTGGAAACTTACAGCCCAATCCGGAGAAGTCAGGGCTATGTCTTTTAGAAACTCCAAATCTCTAATTCCATCTGGCCCTTGTTTTTCTGCCAAGGCCAGGACAGACCTATTGGTTTTCCACATAAGAATGGTATGCATGTTATGAATATGACATGAACAGTTTGCATTCTGGCATCTTATCTCCTTGCGTAAATGTCCAGAGTTGTCTTGGTGCAGGAGCACACCTCTACTTTCATTTATCTATCTCTTTTATTTCATTCCCCTCCTCTTTGTCACCAAAGTTCAGAGAAACCACTTTGGAATTATAGAATGCCAGAACTGAAAGGAATTTTAGGACACGCAGTCCAGAAAAGGGGAAATGACTTGTCCAATATCACAGAAGAAGTAAGTGGTGAGGGGAGGGCTAGAACCTAGGGCTCTTCCATGTCCAATGCTTCTTGCCTTCACTAAAGTGCTTCTGGAGGTAGATGTATATATACCTGTGTATATGCACACACATACTTGTGCTTGTGTTTTTCCCTTGTCCTATGATTTCACCAGTGCAGGGATCTCCCTCTACCACTCAGGATCAAAGTCTTAATCAAAGAGTAGTCTGGGTTGCAGAGAACTTTAATGACTTGCCCAGGGCCAATAAGTCAAAAAATATGAACAAACAGTTCTCAAAAAAAAAAAATTTGCAAACTATTAACAAACATATGAAAGAATGCTTCAAATCACTAATAATAAGAGAAACTGCAAATCAAAACAACTTGGAAGCTTTATATCCCCAAAAATTGGCAAAGATGATGAATGGAATAATTCATATTGGTGGGATTGTGGAGAGACAGGAATATTAATGCATTGCTGGTAGAGCTGTGAATTGGTACAGCCATTCAGGAAAGTAATTTGGAATTATGAAAAAAAGTGAATAAAATGTCCACACCTACTCCATGACTAAAATGTCACATGCCAATGCTTTACACATAGTAAGCGTTTGATAGAAGCAGCTGCTGGGCCAGGAAGATCTAAGCCTGAATCTAGCTTCAGATACTTACTAAATGTGTGAAGTCCCTTCGATTCTAGGCCTCAGTTTTCCTCCTGTAAAATTGAGGTATTAATAGCACCTACCTTGTTGTGTTGTTAGGATCAAATGAGATGATATTTGTAAAAAGTGTTTGGCACAGTGCCTAGGAGATAGTAGAAATATAAATGTTTTTCCTTTTCTCCTCCCCACCTTCCTTACTAAATGCTTATTGGCTGGTTGACATACCCTTTGACTCAGAGATTCCACTGTTAGTCATATGTTCCAAGGAGGTCATTGACAGAAACAAAGCTCTACACACACCAAAATATTTGCAGCACTTTTTGTCGTAGCAAAGAACTAGAAACATAGCTTGTGCCTAAATAAAACGTGGTACCTGAATTAAATGAAATGTTAAGTTTCATAATACAGAGAAGCATGAAAAGACTTACCTGAACTGCTGCACAATAGAGTCAGGAGAGTCAGGGAATCAGTATAAACAATGATTATAACAATGTAAACTGATAGAACAACCACAATACAACTGAAATTTAATGTTGTGAAATTATAAGGAAAATGATTGCAATCCCTCCCAAAAAAGACAAACCTCCTTTCACTCCTTTGAGAGATTGGGGTCCGTGGGTATGGAATATTACATAAAACAACAGATTATTTTTTGTTGTTTTGGTTTTTTGTTTTTTTGGAGGAGGGAAGGCAGGGTAATTGGGGTTAAGTGACTTGCCCAAGGTCACACAGCTAGTAAATATCAAGTGTCTGAGGCCTGGATTTGAATTCAGGTCTTCCTGACTCCAGGGCCTTGCTATTTCATTTTGCAACCTAGCAACCTGACAACAGATTTTTAATATGTTTATAGTTTTACCTATTTTTTCTTTTCTCCCACTTTTTTTTCCTTTTTATAAAAAAAGTCTGTTATAAGAGATAGCTCTCTGGGGTAGCAGACAGGGAGGGATACAGGGATCTATGTGATATGAAAACATAATTTTTTTTGGTTTTTTGATATTTTGTTTTTTCCAATTACATGTAGAGACAAATTTCAACATTTCTTTAAAAAAAATTTTGAGTTCCCAATTTTCTCCCTCTCTCTCACCTCCCCCTTCCCTAAGACAGTAAGCAATTTGACATAGGTTACATATATACAATCATGTAAAATATGTTTCCATATTAGTTATGTTGTGAAAGAAGAAACAGAACAAAAAGAAGAAAAAACATGCACAAAAAATGAAAAATGGTATGCTTTGATTTGCATTCAGACTCCATCAGTTCTCTTTCTGGAGGTGGATAGCATTTTTCATCACAAGTCCTTTGGAATTGTCTAGTATCATTGTATTGCTGAGAATAGCTAAGTCTTTTACAATTGATCATCATACAATGCTGCTGTTACTTTATACAGTGTTCTCTTGGTTCTGCTCACTTCACTTTGTATCAGTTCATGTAAGTCTTTCCAAGAAAAGCCCATTAAAAAGAAAAAAAAGAATTATTTGAGTCACTGAGAAGTTAAGTGCCCAGGACCACATAAAGAGTATGTTTCAAGGGGCCTTTCCAGCTCTGAGGCTAGCTCTCTCTATCCTAAAATTTGTTTATGGTTTCATATGGGATCTCATTTTAAGGTAACTCATTATTACATAGGTGAGACTGGGCCTTGGGTCAAGTTATGTATGTGGGCATGTCACTTAAGCTGTCTCCCTTTTGGTTCTAATACTGATTGTAGCTTCTTTACAGCCTTGCTCCATATGGGCAAATGTCAAATACCAGGTCACCTATTCCCTGATGGAATGGCATTCAAAGTGATCCTTTGACTCCCCATTATAAATGTTTTGGGAACCCTTATTATTTTTTTTTTAATTCAAAGCTTAATAATCAGAAATATTCAAATCCACAATTAAGAACAAAAAGGAGTATACAGAAAATTGTAAACTGTTACTTAGAATTTGCTTTAAAAATGCATATTGTTGTCTTTCATTCTCACAAAAGAACAATGATATCACAAGGATGATGTCTTAGCTTGCATGTGAATTGGATTTAAGTGAGGCAGAGCAGCACAAAGTCATCAGCCTCACTCTTTCCTCCAAGGTCTTCAGAGACCAGTGGCAAGACAAAAGTCAAGACTGCTGGCAATGGCCCAGGATATAGTAGGTGACCTTGACCTTTTTAAACTATGGTCTCTCCCAGGTCTCAGTTTGTCTGAGGCAAGGTTCATTCAGTGACTAGGTAAGAATTGAGACAAAAAATGGCCTAGTTTGCCATGACAAAAGAATCAGCCTGGTAGAGGATGAGCCTTTCTGGTCAGAACAGCAAACAATTGCTATTTATACTCATTCTAAGCTATCAAAACCCAAACAATGAGCAAGAAAGACTTGGGCTGGGACCTAGCATTGGCCATTCAAGGAAAGTCAAAGTGATTTGAGTTTAAAGGTGTGGTCAAGTAACCCCATTTGAATCACAACGGGCTTTTTCAAAGTTTGTTTTCTTCAGAGCTATATTTCAAGAAATAATAAATGAAAACCCCCGCACAAGACAAAGAGTTAATTGTTCCCGTTTTTGCCGGGAATGACAAAACAAACATGAAATAAAAAAGTATAGCCTCCAAACCTCAAGTTATCTTATGAAATATAAGAGACCAAAGATTATATTCCTTTGGACAGAGTGCCCACATGTAAGGGTATGATCTCATGTGATAAGAAGTGAAAAAGGAGGACGAGGAGAAGGAGGAGGAGGAGGAGGAGGAGGAAGAAGAAATAGCAGCATTGTCATTTATTCTCAAAGAGGACCAGTGACATCATGAGGGTGACATCTTGACTCCCAGGTGAATTGGTTCATGCTTTGAGAGTTATGGATCTCTATAGGGGAGACATTGAAGTGAAGGCAAGGGGAGAAGCCTCTTATGAGCTTTAGATACCTCATCTATAAAGCAAGAATGTTAGACTAAATTACCTCTCAGGTTGCTTCTAGCTTGAATTCTATGACCCTATTATCTAACTCTGATATTTCATTATAATGGGGTAGTGACCCTGTGTTCTTGAAAATTATGCCAATGGACTGAACACTAATGAAGTTCACTAATTAACTGGCAATCATCTATTAGGTGTTTAATATGTGCTAGGTTTTACAAAAACAAAAAATGATACAATCCCTCCTTTCAAGGAGCTTACTTTCTACTGCAAACTTTTCAGGGTTCTACCATGCTGAACAATCTTTGAGTAGGGTACCAGCCTCAGACTACAGCTAATTAAGCAGATACTCATTACCAGTAGGCTTGGTAGTTGGTGATCAATTGTCTAGCTGTGACAACTCATGAAACAAAGAAAAATACAAAATGTCAGTCTTGGGCAGTCTCCATCCTCTTCAACAGTGACCATAGAAGACTGGTAGAAAAAGAGGGCAGAGGGCAAACTAACTGCAATGGAAAAAAAAAAACTAGCATCAGACAGATCACCAAATGAATTTTATCAAATATTTAAAGGACAAATAATTCCCATGCTACAGAAACTGTTTTCAAAAACAGAAAGACTGTAATCTACAAAAATTTTCTTATGGGATAAATGCGGTCTTCATTTTCAAACCAGAATTTTTCTACCATCTATAAATGTGAACTTAGCCATTGGCACCTAAACATAAGACCCTTTTCCAGAAACTAACTAGTGGATATGCTATAGGAGGAACTGAATGTCATTCCCTATTAATAGTCTGCTTATAAGCAAAACCAGAACACAAGGGGAGGGGAAGAAATAACCATTTATTAAGCTGCTACTAACATATCAGTTTCTGTGCTAAGAGCTAAACGAAAGTATGGTTCCAAACTTCTTGGAGAAGGAAATAAAAGAGGTGGTCAAATTGATTTGATCTTATGTTGAAAGGCCACAGGAAACATCATTTCATGGGATATATGGTTATCTGGGATTGCATTGTTTGTGATAAGAATTTGGACAAAGAAGGCCGTTACCATTTTTGCATCTCATGTGCCAACATCTGTTTCAGAGGATGGAGAGTTAGAGAAATTCTATGATGAACTCTGTAGGACCTTCCAAATTAAATTAACATATATTTTAACAGTCAGGACTTCATTGTAAAAGTTGTCCAAAAACAATCCCCAAAAGCAAAAAACCAAATGTGTTAGAGACAATGGTTTGGGAGGTAAAGCTTATAGATTATATAGGAGTTTTAACCTCTCTAGATTCTAGTGGTAGATTTCTACCCACCCCCACATCATTCTACCTCCTTTCTCAAGGAGTTTAGCAGCAGGCTCAGTCCTCTCCTCTCATACTTTAGGTCTTCAAAGTATTTGCACATATTCTCCCAAACACTGATTATTCACTATTCAATCCCCGCCCCCCCACCCCAGCCTGAGCCTTCATTCCAGCTCAGCCACAAATAGGGACAGTCATGACCCAAATCTCATCATCATCTTTAAGTGTTCTACCTTTAGGATATAGTATTCTGAAACTCCTCTACCTTATTACAGTCTCCTACCCTTCCATCTCTCTTTGTGCTTCATACCTCCTCGAACTGCTCTCCATACTAATTTTAGCCTTGAATCATTCCACCTCTCCTTGCTTTCCTAGTCTGCCACCCCTCCTCTGGTCTCATTTTCCTCCCTATAAAATCTCAGCGTTATAGTTATCTAATAAACTTTGCCTTGTCTTCTACCCTTGAATCTGACTCCAATGCTCTATCCACAACACCACATTGCCTTTGCCCAGTTCACATATCATCTCCCATTGTCTCCTTTACTTTAATATATGAGAAAGAAGTGGCCCTTTTCCTGCCAAGGGCAGCCCCTCTACTTGTGCTCTCAATCCTATATCCTCCCATCTTTTGGTTCTTCAATCATCTCCTATATCCTCCCATCTTTTGACCCTTCAATCATCTCCATCAGCATCATAACCTTCTATTTCTCTTCCTTCATTAGCTCTCTCCTAGCCTCAAATACATTCAGATCTTCTCCATCCTTAAAAACAAAACAAAACCCTATTACTTTGCCTTATGTCCCATCAGGCATCTTGTATCATCAGTCCCATCCTATATCATCCTCTTTCATAGCCAGATTCCTAGGAAAAGCCATCTATACTAATTTCAAATTTCCTCTTCCTTATCTCCCATTCCTCAACTTTTTATAATCTGGCTTCTGACCCCACCATGTAACTGAAAGTGTTCTCATCAAAGCCATCAATGACTTTTCTGTTTTTTAAACTTTGTGAGGTATATTTTGTTTTTACATCACTGTTATTTCTAAATATCTCTCTACCCCTTCTCCCTTATTATTATAAGGGCAAGTTAGCCCTTATAATAAAGAATAAAAAAGAAAAAGCAGTTCAGCAAAATGAATCAGCATATCAATTGTTTGATAGAATATTTAGCATTCCACACCCATAATTCCCAACCACTGAAAAGAAGGGAGACAAATATACTTTTACCAAATTCTTCTCCAGATCTCTCCCTCCCTCCCTCCCTGCCTCTCTCTCTCTCTCTCTCTCTCTCTCTTTCTATCTCTCCTCTCTCTTCTCCCTTTCTATGTCTTTCCATTTACGTTGTTGAAGTCATGTATATTGTTTTTCTGGTTCTGCTCATAAGGCTTTCCATGCTTCTCTAACTTCTTTATATTCATTGTTTCTTATGGCACAATAACATTCCATTACATTCATGTGCTACATCTTGTTTAGCTGGTCCCTAATTGATAGGCATCTGTTTAGTTTCCAGTTCTTTGCTACTCTAAAAAGTGCTTCTACAAAAATTCTGGTATAAATTGGACTTTTCTTTCTGTCTTTATCCTTGGAGTGAATGCCTAGTAGTGCCCTGTGTCAAAAGGCATGGACAATTTGGGGGGTGGGGGTGGGATGGAGGCATATTGCTTGCCAAAATGTTTAGACCAAGTCACTCCCACTTGCAGTGTATTAATATGTGTGTTTTTTCATAGTCTTTCCAACACTGACTACTTTCCTCTTTTTCATCTTTGTCAGTTTTCTTGGTGTGAGTGTTTTGAAGCTTTATTGATTTGTATTTTTCCTATTATTAGTGATTTGGAATGTTTTTTCATATAGCTGCTAATAGTTTGTCATTCTTCTTTTGATCATGGTTCATATTCTCTGGACCACTTATCAATCAGGGACACCAATGATTTTTTTTCATTCATAAATCCAGTGACTTTTTCTCAGTACTCATGCCTCTGCAGTATTTGATATGGTTGATTACACCTAGATTCTCTCTCCTCCTTGAGTTTTCATGACTCTGCCCTATCCGGGATCTTCTATCTGAATCTCCTTTGCTGGCTCACCTTTCTGTATCCTTCTCTCTATGCATGAGTGTGTGATAGGTCTCTGTCCTGTGCACACATATTATTGGTCTACATACAATTGGTCATTTCATCAGCTCCCATGAGTTCAGTTATCATCTTTATATATAAATTCAAATCTAAAGTTTGTTATATAAGCTTAACTGAGTCCTTACTAAGATAAGGCAATACTTTTATACCTCCCTAACTGATATATACATTCCCCACAGTGGCTTTTCCAGACTTTTTCATCCCTCCTTAACCCTCCCACAGCTTTCCTTCCCTCTACTCTCTTAGCTGAGAAACTTGCCTCCTATTTCATTAAAAAAAAAAAATTGAGGCCATTCACCAAGATCTCCCTCTCCTCCTCCTCTTCTTCTTCCTCCACCTCCTCATTTCACATCACTCAGATTTCCTCTGCTTCTATCTCTTCCTTCACCCATGTCTTACATCAAGAGAGGCCCCTTCTCCCTGCCAAGACAAACCAGTGATCCTATTCTATCCGGTTTCTTCCCACAGCTTGTCCATGGTTTCCCTACTGCTTACAAACATGTCTATGCTTCTCCCCATCCCTCCAAAAACCCTCACTTGATCTGTCCATCCCCACTAGTGATAATGCTTTATGTTTCCTCCCACTTATTAAGTACCTATTACATACTAGGTACTATGCTAAGCCCTGGGAAAACCATTAACATAATGAATAATGTTAATAATAAAACTATGTGATTTTAAGAATAAATGCAGAAAAAGTGTTATAAATAAATCTTAGTGCTCATTTGTGTCAAAAACAAGAAAAAAATCATAGAAATGAAAGGATCCTTCTTTGATATGATTTTTTAAAATCTATCTAAAACCAGGGGCTAATATTGTTTCTTTAAATTGTTTTTATTCTAACTTAACAAACAAACAAAAAGAGCATCTCTATATACAAAGCAGAACAGAAAAGAATGAATGCATAACTGTGAGTTTTTATCACGTTCAGCTTGCTTTTTCCTCCAAGCACATATTAAATTCAACAGGCTAGCATTATTTGTAACAAACACTGCAAGCTTTCCCATTAAGATCAAGGATTCAACAAAGATATGTACTATTACTGCCATTATTTGACATAGTACTAGAAATTCCAGCTATAAGAATAAGACAAGAAAAAGAAATTAAGAGAGTAAGCATTGGTAGAATCAAAGCAAAAAAATCTCCATTTATAGCTATGATGGCTTAGTTAGAAAATCCTTGAGAATCAAAAAAAAATTGTGATGATAAATAGCTTCAACAAAGTAGCAATATATAAAACCATTAGTGTTTATAGCTATTGCCAGGATACATATCCAAGATATGTGGATCAAAAAAGAAATACCATTCAAAATGACAATATGCATTAAATATCTTGGAGTTTGCCCATCAAGACACATGTAAACATTATGTAAACACATTTTTAAAGCAATGTTGACAGAAACACTGGAACTAACTTATTTTGGTAACTATTGTTGGCAGCTGGGTTGTGCTAATAAAGTAAAACATAGAAATTAATCTATAATTTAACAATATATTAATCAAAATTTCAAAAGATTATTTTATAAAATTAGACAAAATCCTAACAGAATTTATATAGAAACAAAAGGTCAAGAATATTAGGGGAAACAATGGAGGGAAAAAAAAAGTTAAGTAGCATTACCAGATGTGAAATTATATTATATGGCAGTAATGGTCAAAATGGTAGAAATCAATGGAATTGATTATATAAGTAAGATTTAGAAACAAACACTTCTGGTAGTCTAGTCTTCAATAAAACAGCAACCAGCAGGATTGCTTTGTTCAACAATCATCTGATTATCTGTCTGGTAAGATCTAAAACAGGGAAGTGGATCTTCACCAAGGAATTCGTTGTTCTTGAAAATGTTGAGCAGAGTCTATGTGGAATAAGGATTCCCTAGAGATGGTGAAGTGCTTCAGCTACTCCAGTCTGCAGAGGACATTATCTTGATTGTATAAAACCTCATGATATTACAGGAACTCGTTAGAGATATCTAAGACCCTTCACAATATACCAACCTAAGAAATCTAGAAAGGGAAAAAACAGATGGATAAAGACTGACTTTAATCCAGGCTATGACATAACATTTGGATGGGATGGCCAGTCCATGTTCATCAATCAGTAGTGGTGAGTGTGTGTGTGTGTGTGTGTGTGTGTGTGTGTGTGTGTGTGTGATAGACATTGCTAATGGATAATGAGCTCAACCTATAATTGAATAAGGTCAAGAAAGCAGACTATATCATATGTGGAAATTGTAATGTATGCCAAAATGCCAAAGGTGTGTGTGTATACATATATGCATAAAAAGATAGATATGTAGCTGTAGATAGATATGAATGCATAGACAGAGAGAGGGAGAAATAGATGACAGAACAAAAAAGTTAAATAAACTGAAACAGGGATTTGCCAAGGGTGGGGTAGTGGTGGTGATGATGATGATGATGGTGATGGTGATGGTGGTGGTGGTAATGATGGTGATGGTGATGGTGGTGGTAGTGATGGTGGTGGTGGTGATGGTGATGGTGATGGTGGTGGTGCTGGTGGTGGTGCTGGTAATGCTGATGGTGCTGGTGCTGGTAATGCTGATGGTGATGGTGGTGATGGTGATGGTGATGGTGATGGTGATGGTGATGGTGCTGGTGGTGGTGGTGGTGGTGATAGTGCTGGTGGTGAAAGAAATTGTTGGCATTTCCTTTTCCACTCTAGAATCATAGAGCTGGATTTGGAAGGGATCTTAAGTGAAAGCAGCAAAACTATCGAGGACCAGCCTGATTCCTGGATCAGATGTTTTGGCTCCCTCACTTAGGGATCATCTAACCCAACTGCACAAAGAAATTAAGTAAAAAATACTAAGTGCCTAAAATGGAATTTTAAACTCAGTTCCTTTGATTCTAAACCTACTCTTTCCATATATCACTAACTGTGTGATCTTAGGCAAGACACTTAACCTTTGTTTCCCTTTTTCCTTAACTATAAAACAGAAATAACAATAGCACCTTGTTATTGTGAGGATCAAATGAGATAATATTTGTAAAGTGTTTAGTACAGTGTCTGGCACATAGTAGGTTCTACATAAATGATATTATTATTATTTGAATTTCCTTTTCTTTGTATTTGAAGGTCTTTTTCCTGATCACTTGCAGAACTTGTTTCTGAATATTTCGTTAAATTTAATGACTATGTGTCTTAGAATTAGCAGCCTTCCCCCTTTTTTCCACCTCCCTTTCCCCTCCCCCCCTCTCCAGGAGGCAACCTATGAATTCTTTCAATTGGTATCTATTTTCTGTAAGAAGTCCTGAGCGGTTTTCTTGTATTATGGTGTTTGGGTTCAGGTTTTTTTTTTTTTACTTCTTGTGTTCTTCTGGAATCTTTAGATTGTAAGTGTTCTGTCTTCAAGATCAGAATATTTTTCTTGTATAGTGTATTGTTTTCTTTAATATTTTTCTTCTTCTCTTTCTTTACTTCTTTGTATTAGTATTCCCAATCTATTGTTCTCTCTTTGGTTTCTTTGGTGAGACTTGCTATGACAGATGAAAATTTTCCATTCCTCCAATTATTTTTGATGTGCAGGCCATAAATTCTGTTCCTGTAATCCTCATTTCTCTTTAAAATCACTCTGAAATAGCAAGACACTTGTGTGTTGTGGTTCCATGTTCTCCTAAAATTCCATGTAATCCTCTGACTCATCAAAGGTTGGATTTTTCCCACTGCTTTGCAGTATTTATTTATAGATTCCTGAACTCATTTGCTGGATCTAGAATCCACATTTTCTTCCATGGTTAATATTTTTCCTGTTGATGTCTCTGTTTATGTCCAAAGTCTGAGTTTTTTTCTTCCTGAGATCTTTGGTAATTTCAATGATTTTCCCCCATTACTTTCCCCTACTGCTCACTTTCTGACTCCCTCCCATCTGGTGATGGTTTCCATTGGAACTGGATCTCAAAGTGTCTCAGCCTTCTCCTACATTGGGCAAGTCATGATTCACCAGCCCATATAACTTTTTGGGGAAAAGAATTGGTCCCAGTTGGATGCTGAGCTCTTTCTTTCAGGCTTATTGGAGTACTTGTCCTGTCCCATTTCCTCTATTCCTCAGTCCTCTGGCCCAGCAGTTCAAAGTGCTGTCAGACTGGTGTTACTCCAGTCAGGAGTTTTTATCATTTTAAAAACACCAGTTTTTATCATTTGGAATTTAGGTTTCTGAGGCTCTGAGAGGAGGGGACCCTGAGGTGGGGTTGATCTCCATTTCCAGCCCAAACAGGTGTCCTATCTTGTCCCCTCTGTTCTTTTGCTCTTTTGCAGTAATCTTTTGCAACACGGTAATCTTTGCCAGTACTGCCATGGTCTTGGCCACTGAGATCTCAACAGACTTTCACAGATGGGAGCCCAGATCTCCATAGCACTGGAAAGAAGGAAGGGGGACTGGGGTATGGGGTTTTGTTGCAAGTCCATGGTGTGTGTGTGTGGGTGGTTCCTTGGGTTGGCTAATATAGCCTTGATACTAGTAGTGTGGAGGGCAGTGAAGGACTGGGTACTGCCTGAAATCAGGGCAGGCATTAGTTCATGGGTTTTTCTTCTTAATTGTCTTTTGGGTTCCAAGTGCCCTAGACCATGGAGACAGCTGAAGTTGTTCTATCTTTGGTACATAATTTCTATTTTGGAGATGTTTGAGACGTCATGAGGGTCAAAGAAAATATTTAGTCCTCTATCTTGTTGGTTATGTGACCTAGAAGCTATTATACACACACAAAAAAACTCGCACATGACATAAATTCATTGTTTCTTATGGATTTGTCTTTTTTGTTCTTTGTATATTGAAAAGTTCATGCTTATTGATACTCATTAAGTTCATTATAAAAGTATTTTTTAAAAAGAATCGGATTAGACTTGTTCTGCTTAGACCTAAGAGGTCAGAATGAAAAATAAATGGGTAGAAATAACATTCACATACATTTAGACTTAATGCTGGGGGGGGGAGGGGCGGAAACTTCCTAGCAATTCAGAATAGGCAATGAACCTGGGATTTTATTGATATAGGATACTCCTTCCTAGATAAGGAAATTCCTTCTGTCTGCAAATTATTCTTTTAAAGGTTATCTAGGATGGCAGTATCAAATTCAAACTCCTGTCTGCCACATATTAACTTAGAAAACCACAAATTAATGTCATCTGTATTGTATAGTATTTTTATATATTTTGTTAAATATTTCCCAATTACATCTTGATCTGGTTCTGTTTGGAAAATTTAACAAGTTTGAGGCCCTCTGGAAGAGATACCTTCAGTCTAGTTACTAAGAAGAAGTTAAGGACTATCTGATTCACACTGACAACATTATCAGAGGCTGAATTTGTATCTAGATCTTCCTGTTTCTGAAGTCAATTCTTGATGTTAGGGTTAAAGCTAAAACAACAACTACCATCACACAACTATAAACATAAAAATAGCAATAATAACAGCCAGCATTTATTTAGGCTTCAACGTTAACAGGACAATATAAACAATACACATGTGTGTGCATATATATATGCATAAGCATATCTGCATATATACAATGCACCCATGTATGTATGTGCATGTGCACAATGCACACACACCATAATATGCAAACGTATTGCACATGTGTGTATATATATATATATATATATATATATATATATATATATATACAAGGCAGGAATATTTCTTTGTGCATGTATGTATAATGTGTGTATATGTATGCAGGCATGTGCATGCACATGTGTATGTGGTACATATATGTGGGTCTGTATGTATGCATGCACCCTCTGTGTAAACATATGTAAAATCTTTGAAATGTGCGTGGGATCTTAATTGATCCAAGAGTAGAAGATTATTCCTTGGGAAGTAGTGGGTTTCCCCTCATTGAGGGTCTTAAACTGAAGGCTAAATGATGGCTACTTGTCAGTTATACTGCAGAGAGAATTCTTGCTCAGGTAGAAGTAGAGCTAGTTGATGTCCAAAGTCCTGTGATTCAGTAGGGTTGGCCTTTCATAGAGTGAATAGTGGTAGCCCTTAACCTGAAGCATCTCCCCCTCCCAGCTGCCACTGAGGCATGTCTTGTTGTCCCCAAGAGGCCATTGGCATAATGAGAAGAGCATTGGACTGAGAATCAGGGGATCTGACTTAGAATCTCAGCTCTGCTGCTTACTAGCTGTGTGACCTTGATCAAGTCACTTCTCAGGAGAGGAAGGAAAGAAGCATCAGGTACAGTGCTAAGAGCTTTATACATTTCATTTAATCCTCCCAACCATCCTGAGGGGAAGTTGTTATTATTAGCCCCATTTTACAGTTGAGGAAACCGAGGCAGGCAGTAGTCAAGTGACTTGCTCAGGAGTCACACAGCTAGTAACTGAAGTCAAATCTGAACTCAGGTCTTTTTGACTAGAGGTCCATGAATCTAACCAATGCGCCACCTAGTGCCTCTCTGAGACTCAACTTCCACAGCTATGAAACCATAATTGTAATACCTGTCTTCCTTACTGGACCGCCTCACTTGTTAGAAAAATAAAATAATAATAACTCATTTTTCTAACACTTTCTTCACAACAACCTAATAAATCCTCATGAAACTGGTATCATTCCCATCAAATAAGATAATGTGTGTGATAGTACCACACTGCACATGTGAATTTCAATGTGTTTTTTTAAGTGGATTAAGGCATAGCATAATTGGGCAGGGGTGATCAATTGTCATGAATTATCAGCTGTTGTTGTCAGGAAACTGAGAGCAGAGTCCCGTATAAGACAGAGGGTACTACCAATCTAAACCAACTCTCATAAACAGCTTCCCCTTCCTCTCCTTTTCTCCCCACTTGTGTAAATAACTTTTTATCCACTTTTATGTCAATGACAAAGCAGCTTCTCCCATAAAAAATGAGAAAACTAAGACTAGGTCAGATTAATTAGCTCTGGATCATGGAACTAGAAATTATTAGAACAAAGATGGGGAGTGGATCTCTTTTTTGGAGGGTAATTGGGGTTAAGTGACTTGCCCAAGGTCCCACCGCTAGTTAAGTGTCTGAGGCCGCATTTGAACTCAGGTCCTCCTGACTCCAGGGTTGGTGCTCTATTTACTGTGTCACCTAGCTGCCCCCGAGAGTGGATCTCTTGACCCTAAATCCAAGGCACTTCCCACCACACCATGGCTGTCTTCAGTTAAGATTTTAGTTTGCTAATTCTCTGGGGCCTTCTACTTATGTTTGAGCTTGTCTGCTTGTCTGGGAAATCTCAGGAGATATCTGTAGTGTTCCCTTAAGGGTCTCCTAGGGGAAGAAAGGGAGGCAGAAGACACATGATTCCTCCACAGCAGACACCCTATCACCCCATCAGAAGGGCCCAAGGCATCATGCCCTTGGCTCAGGGGTCTCCACCTCAACACATCTCAGCATCCTGAGGGATAGGGACTGGAGAAGGGCAATCAAAGTCACATTGTCTTTTTTGTCTTTGACATTTAATAGCAGAGAAAGTAGAACCTTCCCATCCTTAGGGAAGACTGTTTTACCTTGTACAAAATTAAGACCTACACAGCCTGATATATCTCCAAGTCAGTTCCTAGAGCCAGGTAAGGGCTTAATTGTATCAGGAAACTGGGAGACAGGGAAACTCAATAGAGAGTCTTCCTGTCTGAGAAGCCAAAACTCCTGGGTCTTATTGAAGATCTGACCTCTTCCAGCTGGTGGGTCCTGGGATAGACAGTCATTTATTAAGTGCTTGGAACATAGTAGGCACTTAATAAATGACTGATTGCTGAACTCTTTGTTATCATCATCCTATACAACTTAATCAGTAGTCCTATCCCTTACTTGATAATTTTTTTAGTTCTCAACAAAACTGATTATTTTTTTATTTGCCTCAGCATCTATTACAAGCCCCAGTTCATTCTAGACTACAGCATTCTTCACATTCAATGTAGTTATTATTCTATATCATTAGATTCTATATCAGTCTTTTACATTCATCTTCAGTTATCTCCTTTTTTCTCCTTTTGTCTTCCTCTTACGTCTTTTAAAAATCTAATTTAGTCAGGGTTTTCTTTTTTTCTGTGCATCTGAATAGGTTACCTTTGGCTAGCTGTAGTGCCAATGCAATATTTACAGCGCCCATGATCATTTACGTGATAAAGACTGTGACTATAGGTATTGCATGATGTTAGATCTCAAAAAATGCCTAACTCTCTAGATAGAAGATAAAACTGAAGTATTTATTTAGACAACAGAAAACCAAATCCCCAAACCAGTAAATCAATTCCATCATAGTACCATAATAATGCTGAATTAACCTTCCCACACACCAATACAAGATCAATATTTACTCACAAAACTCTCTATCTCCTTGCCTAAGCTCCTCTGTCCCCAACTGTCCCCAAGTGTCTCCAACTGTCTCCAACTATCTCCAACTGTCTCCAACTGTCAGGCTAACTCTCAACCAGCTTTCTGTGGGCTCTGCTTCTCCTCAGCAAACTCCTCCCACCACAGGCTCTATGTGACTACTTTTAGCCTATTTGGGGGCAGAGTTTAGCTTCACAGCAGGGAAGCTTCAAACTCCCAGTAGATATGTTTCTTATTTCTTTTCTATCAACTGAACGTCTTCTAAACAATGTAAATTATATCCTGCCAAACCAGGTGTCCTTGGATACTGTGCTGGGACATCTTGCTTCACAACCCAATATTCAATATTTGTGATCTTATGTGTATGTTGTTTTCTTATTTGCAGATCTGGGGTCATCATTCTGGCTAGAGGCGTACTTTCTCCCAATGGTCTATTATTCAAATTACGTAAAGCAGTGAACAAATTGTCTTTCCAATGTTGATATGAATTATTAGAACTTAACTTCCTTAACTGTTATTTCAATAATCCATTCATTCTTTCAATTAACCCAGATACTTGTGGATAGTATGGAATATGATATATCCATTCTATATTGTTTAATATACAATATCTCTTCATTTCATTACCTTTGAAATGTGATCCATTATCATTTTGAATCTGCACTGGAGTTCCATAATATAGACTTATGAGATCTAGAGTTTTACAGGTGTTTTTCTGAGTTGCATAATTATAAGGACAAACCACTAGCACCCCTGAATAGGTGTTAACACAAGTACCTATAAATTTGCATCCTTTTTCTTGGGGTAGGGGACCAATATAATCTATTTGCCAGATTTGGGCTGGGACTTTTCCCCTTGCTATCTCCCCAGTTACTACATGAGGAACAGTTCATTCCTTTTCCAGTTGACATATATGACATTCTTCTGCTATCTGTTTTAACAATGAATGAGAGATACTAATACCTCGATCTTATGCCCACTGGTGTGTGGCCTGGAATCCTAAATCGATGGCCATTTGGTAGACCCATTTTTCTAATACTGGATCATCAGTTGTTGTCAAAGTAGGGACAATATGTTCAATAGCAATCTTTGCCAATAGATCAGCATGAACATTGTACTCACATTATGCCGTGGTGAGGGCCACGTGAGCATATACACTAAAAACTGACAAGTCAGTGACCAAAGACATGTCTGATATATCTTCCCACAATTCTTTGCCCCAGACTTGTTTACCATGAATTTCCCAATTTTGATTTTTCCATGTGGGCATCCATGTAGCTTACCCATTAGCTACTGTCCATGAATCAGTGAATATATGACACTGTCTTCCTTGTTCTGTTTTGATGGCTTGATGTACTGCCATAAGTTCAGCATATTGACTACTTCCACCTATCCCAGTACTTTCCAAAGTCCTTCTAGCACATGGGTTATAGGCTTTCCAATGTCTTTTTTGGCTCAAATATTTTGCTGTCCCATCAGTAAACCATGTGTGTTTCTTCTCTTCTCCAGTTAATCCATCATATCCCTCATTCTATCTTGCCAAGGACTATACCAACTATTGCCTTGGTTTAGGGGATGTATCATGTCCCTCAGTACTGATGTTAGCCATAGATTTATATAGGGTAGAAACTCCACTTTTGCCAGTTTTAGCTCTATTTTGAATATAATACTTCCATTTAATTATGTTGGCCTCTTGGGCATGTTTACTTCTGTGAGAAGCTGGGGTACTCATTATCCAGGTCATAATCAGGATTCCAGGCCTCAGTGTCACTTCATGGCCCAGAGTCAGTTGTTCAGTCTCTACCAAAGCCCAATACGCTGCTAACAACTGCTTTTTGAAAGGTGTATATTACACTCCAGATGAAGGAAGTTTCCTGAACCAAAATCTTAAAGGTACATTTTGGCTTTGTTGTTTCTGCCATAAACTCCAGTTTGCATAATCATCCTGTATAGTCACTTGTAATTCCACTGGACTATTCTGCATAAACCATAAATCTAGAGCCAATTGTATAGCACCTTTGGCTTCTTCAAAAGCTTTACTCTGCTCAAGTCCCCAATCAAATTGATATTTCTTCCTGGTAACTTTATATAAGGGTTTCAAAATCTGTCCCAGGTGTGGAATGTGATGTCGGCAATATCCAAATAATCCTATAAATTTTGGGGCCTCTTTCTTATTGATAGGAACAGGAAAATCCTGAATCTTTTGTCAGACTTGTGGCAGAATCTCTCGCAGTCCCTTATTCCACTGTATTCCCCACAATTTTACATTTTGAGCTGGTCCTTGAACCTTTGCAGGGTTAATTTTCCACCCTTTGCTTTTCATATTTCAATCAAAAGTGTCAAACTCTTCTCTACTTCTTTTACATTTTTTCCCTGTATCATAATATCATCAATGTAGTGGGTAACCTGTATACTAGATAGCTTTAATTCACTGAAATGTTCAGCCACAATCCTATGGCAAATAGTAGGACTATGCAGATATCCTTGTGGCAAGTGGGTGAAAGTATATCGTCTGCCCTGCTAAGTGAAAGCAAACTGGCTCCACTGTTTAGAATCTTTGGGATGGTGAAAAAGGCATTGGCCAAATCAATCACTGTGTACCAAGTCCCATCATATTTCTGAATCCTTTTTATTAAGGTGACAGTATCTGGAACATACAAGGGAGGAGTCACCTTATTCAGTCGTCTATAATCCACTGTCATTCTTCACGTCCCATCTGATTTTTGTACTGGCCAAACAGGATTATTCTATCATGTGGTTGTAGGAGCTAACACCCCTGCTTCAACATATTCCTTTATAGTCTTGGCAATTTCATCTTGCCCACCTGGCACACAATACTGCTTTAAAGTAATTACTTCAGAAGGTTCAGGTAAAGTGATTGGGCCCATTTTTATTTTTCCCACTAAAGCTATATTAATTCCTATCTTCCTTACTGCAAATTGATATCTTCCTTCAGGTAAATTCAGAGCCATACCTCTCAATATATCTATTCCAGTGATATATTCGGGAATGGATACAATGACCACAGTATATTCTTTCTTGGGTAATTGTCCGATTTTTATCATTAGTTTGACTTGTTTGGCTGATAGTTCAGCCCCTCCTAGTCCTGTGATGGTAATAGGAGTTCCATGCTTGAACTTATCAGGGTTCCCATAAATGAGGGAGGCCTCTGCCACAGTATCTAACAAGGCCCTGGTTATAGTATTCGATCCATTTTTCCAATATACAGTCAGATTAATATGGAGTCTACAATCTTATCTGTATATTTCTTTAATCTGAGCTGGTGCTTGGCCAATTTCCTGTTTTCCCCGAAGGTGTGATGAACTTGGATACAATGGTTCAGGAGCATCTATAGGAGCAGCCCTTACTTCTCTATTCTGTCTGACATTAAGCCCCTTATCTTGGTACATTTTATAGAGTTCATTAGTTAGAATGCCATCAATTTTTCTAAAATCAACCCTTGCTCTCAGTAGAGTAGTAAACAGTTCTTTTCTTGGCAATCTATTCTGACTTTGAATCCCCTGGCCATTTACTTTTCTCTCACGAGGAAATTTATCTTTTTCCCATTCTCCTAAGTCACTTAGCTGTGAAATCTTATCCAGCACCTCTGAAAGAGGGTTCTTTACTTTACCAATTAACAGAGTCGGAAGTAGGTGCTTATAAGCAGGAGGAGCTATCTTCACCATGATATTTCTATGAGGAACTGCTAAGGGGATTTCATGATAATGTATCTGCATCTCCAACCATGAGAGCAGTTTTCATTACTTCTTTCAACTTTCTCATACAGTCTCTAAGTGAGTACCAGAGTCTATCTCCACTAGGCCACATAGAAACGATGGGATACATTCTATTGCATCCATCAGCAGCTAAAGCTAACAGATTGGTTGTATTGTTACCTCCTGCCAAATGAAAATCTCTAAAAGCTTGCTGGACAAAAGGATTCTGGAAAATACTTATAAATTTCAAGCAGTCTACTTTATCTAGCACTATCCCAGCAGCTCCTTCATCACTGATTCTTACCATGCAAGACACTAAGGATTCTCCCATCCTTTGGTGAATCTGCTCAAAATATCAGTAATCTCCTGCTGAGTGAAATCCTCAAGTATCTTCTTGAATACTGATTGCTTGCTCTCCCTGATTCTCCTGCCTTCTTATCAGTATGGGGCAAGCTTCTACCCCTGTAAAGGTTTCACCATGAAAAAAATGTAACATACAGTAACATTGTATCACTCTCTTGGTAGTTGTTGTCATAGCAACTAGGCTCAGACTCTACCAAAACTGTATGAACTTTCCTCCTGTTACTTTTTTGCTTCTTTTTCTGAGCCAAATTTACAACAGCTCTCTCTTCTTCCAACAGAGACTCAGATTGCTCTTCTAAAGGAACTCTCAAATTCTGGCACTTAGCCAACTCCTGTAACAGTTTGTCTCTGCTTTTACATAGGATAAGGTAGCCTGTCAGCAAAACCCAGCCTCTTCTACTCACTGCCTCCAGCTCTCTCCCAGGTTTTATTGGTATTCTTTGCAAACATGTTTCTAAATTTCTAGGTTCTCCCTGCTAGTCTGTTCCCAGTTTTCACAGAGCCCTGTACTTTTAGACCACTCTCTTGCTAGGGAGGCATAAGGCAAATCCTCCCATCTTGGGTTAGCCATTTCTTCTTCTAAATCCCTTCTGCTTCCAACTAGCAGTCTGATATTTTGAGATCCCATTCTCATGACTAAATGTAGCACCAATACAACATTTACAGTGCCCACGGTCATGATAAAGACTATGACTATGCGTATCACATGATGTTCAATCACAAAAATATGCCAAACTCTCCAGATAGAGGATAAAGCTAAATGATTTATTTAGACAACAGAAAACCAAATCCCCAAACCAGTAAGCCAATTCCATCATAGTACCAAAGATATTCAGAAACCATAATAATGCTGAAAGTCATGCCATCCTTTTGCCTTCCCACACACGATTACAAGATCAATATTTACTCACAAAACTCTCTATCTTCTTGCCTAAGCTCCTCTATCCCTAACTGTCCCCAATTGTCCCCAACTGTCTCCAACTATTTCCAACCATCTCCAACTGTCTGGCTAGCTCTCTACCAGCTTCCTGTGGGCTCTGCTTCTCCTCAGCAAACTCCTTTCACCACAGGCTCCATGTAATTACTTTCAACCTATCAGGGGGCAGAGTTTATCTTCATAGCAGGGAAGCTTCAAACTCCCCCCAGGTCTGTTAAGGGGCAGAGAAAATCTTCAAATTCCCATTTCCATTTCACTAGTTCAGATCTTGTTCTCTCTCTCTCTCTCTCTCTCTCTCTCTCTCTCTCTCTCTCTCTCTCTCTCTCTCTTTCTCTCTCTCTCTCTAGCTTTTTAGCTATCCTTTTAAGTGCCAAATCTAAGGGTAGAACTCAGGTCTATGTTTAACTATGACTTAAACCAACCATCCTCAAATGTGAAGATGTTTACCCCTTGTGAAGGGAAATATCTTCAGTGCCAAAACAAAAGCTTCATCTTTAATCTTTTTGACCTTGGTCATATTCCCCCCAGGTCCAGAGATGTGAAGTGACTTCCTGTAATATAAATGGAATATGAAGATCTTCCCACATTTTCCCTTGGAACAAGAGCCATGTTCCCAGGTGTAAAGGTACACAGGTATTTCAATCAGGGTTGTTATGTTGTTTTCACAGTTATGATACATCATGAGTCACATAGAGCCCATTGTGGAAGGAACTTGCCTGAGGAGGAGCTTGCTTAGGGGGAGCCTTGCTTGTAGGAAGACTTTCACACCTTTTGGTACTAAGTTAATTAGACACTTAGTCACAAGGATTGTGGTGCCTTCTGGCTCTGAGCCTATTAGTTGAAAACTATATATACCGGGAGGTTGGTATTTTACTTTGGGGGTTAGCTTATGAGAAGGACCCTTTGTTTTCCTGGACAGGACTTTGAAATGTTTGCTAAGAGCCCTCTGAATACTCAGAGGTTTGTGCTCTACCAGTTTGGTGGCATATGTAGATTCTTGTATCACTTTGTTCAGATAGTAGGAGCACTGTTTGTTGAATCTCTGTGCTAATTTCTCTGCTTGTACTTTCTACTTATCTGTAATTAAAATAAGATTGTTGACCCCTTTAAAAGTTGTCTTTCCTTTAGCAAAACAGATCAAAGAACTTGTGCTAGCAGGCTATCCTGGGTATGCTAGGGTGCTTGCTAATACACTTCCTCAAGGCTAAATTAGCTAAACCAGGATTTCTAGTCCTTTCACTAGAGAGCAAACCTTCATTCCATTGAACCATGTTGCAACCAAAGGATGTCAGGATGAGAAATAATGAAAGTCAGTATTTTATAACTATCCGTTAGATAATAAGTTAAAAACAGAATTGTTTAATGGAGGACAACATGGCAGAAGAAACAGTGGGAAAAGAAAAAAAATAGAATATTGCTCATTTGAAAAAAAAATTACAAGTAATGTAAACAAAAGCAACAAATCTGGGGTATAGAACAATGAGGGAAAATTAAGAAATAGCAAAATTCCTGAAAATTATAAAGAATAAAATAATTTGGCTACTTCATTTCAGGAAATAACTATTGAACTATTGAAAATGAAGGATGGGTTTCAAATCATCAGTGTTTATAGGACACCAAGAGTGATTAACTCCAAATGCAACTCACGTAGACATGTCACTGTCAAGTTTCAAGGCTATAGACTGATGATTTTATAAGTAGGCAAGAAAAAAAAGTTACAATGTGAGGAGTCCCAATTCAAATTTCATTGTTTTTATGTATTTTTTTGAAGTTTCAAAGAAGTTTGAAAATGATATCTCAAAATTTAAGAGAGAGAGAGTATATCATTCCAAAATCAGATTTTAGGAAAAGATAAAATTTCCCTTAAAAGACAAAAGATAGGGGCGGCTAGGTGGCACAGTGAGTAGAGCATCGGCCCTGGAGTCAGAAGGACCTGAGTTCAGATCCAGCCTCAGACACTTTAGGCACACACAAACAAAAACCTAGCCGTGTGACCTTGGGCAAGTTACTTAACCCCAATTGCCCTCTAAAAAGAAAAAAAAAAGACAAAAGATAGACATTTAAAAATCAAAGTGATTTTGAGTAATTCATGGCTGGAATGACTGACATTAGAGCAGCTTTTGATTTGCAAAACCAGAAGAACTCAGAACCTCAGGTAAAGAAGTAGGTTACCAGTCTAACCACTGTAATGATAGCAATTTTACAACTGTAATTAAATAGCAACTATATCAACACAATAATCACATAAGCATTAAAAACAATAGCATTATTTTAATTGATTAAGACATGTCTATTTCAGATATAGAATTCTTATTTGCCATGAAGATTCAATTCCTAGTCCATGCTCATGCCTTGAAGAGGCAACTTAGTATAGGAGAAAGTACAATGACTCTGAAGTCAGAGGACTTAAGTTCAAATCCTCCCTTTAATGTTTCCTGTAAAATCTCTGGAAAATCACTTAACTTTCCTGAATCTTCATCATCTGGAAAATGAGGGGATTAGATTAGATAGTTCTTCCAGATGTAAAATCCTATGAAGGATAAGATTTGAGAGAGGAAAGGGATGAGGAGGAATGGAATAAATGATCAACTTTATAAAGAATGGTAGAGAGGTGTGGAGCAGGGAAATGATGGTGGAAAGGTGTTGGTGCTGAATCCCAGAATGCAATCTCTATCTTCAACAGGAATAGGGGAGGTTGAGATTTCATGAAACTTACAGAGCTATTCATATCAAATACAAAAACTTTGTTTAGTGAGGTTTTGTCTCTTATATGTGTCTAAAAGATAGGAAATGATTACTATTAATGAAATAAAGAATATTCTATTCTTTTTTTGATTAAATGAATAATTTAATTTTTTTAAATGGTAGAAGAAATTGTAAACATGAATGTAAATGACTTGAATTCCCTCGTAAAAAGAAAAGCAGTTTCAAAAAAGAACATTGCCTGTAGGAGACACTTTTAATGCTAAAAGATATACACATGCACTCTTTTTTTTTTTTTGCTTTTTGGAGGGCAATTGGGGTTAAGTAACTTGCCCAAGGTCAAACGGCTAAGTTTGTGTGTGTGTGTGTGTGTTAAGTGTCTGAGGCTGGATCCGAACTCAGGTCCTTCTGACTCCAGGGCTGACGCTCTACTCACTGCGCCACCTACCCTCCCCCTACATACACTCTTAAGATAATAATCAATGGAGTTGTGACTTGGCTCAGCTTTTCTGGAAGGAAATTTGAGGCAATACCAAAAGTGACTAAATTGTTGTATTAACGATGCAATATTCACTATGCCTATGGTAATTATAAATAGGCTTATGTGGTTATTAGTCACAAAATATATCAGGCTCTCTATATGGGGGATAAAGCCAGAACATTTATTAAAATACCAAATAACTGAGTCCCAAGACCAGAAAGTCAAAGCCATCAGAGTAGTTATGAAATTGGCACAAGTAGTTAATGTAGTAACCAACCACATTCTTAAGCCTTCAAAACAGAACAGGCTACCTCAGGCAAAGGTCCTTCTCTCCCCACTCACAGCAACTGCTCAGCGTCCAGGAAGCATGGTCACAACAGCTCCGGCTCCCCGCAGTTCCAGTCCCTGGCAGTCCCCAACAAGAGTCCTTAGCAGAAATTCTGGCTGGCTCAAAAAGGGGTTTGCGCCTCCACCTCTACCTCCGCCATTACTGCTGCTGCTGCTGTTGCCTCGGCCACCAACAGTCCCCAACAGTCCCCAAAGGAACTCTAGCTTTTTTTTTTTCTTGCCCCGCCCCTTCCTGCTATGTCAGCAAGTCCAATGGGGCATGGAAGATCTTTAAATCCCATAACCCTTACAATTGTGCATACTTTTTCATCCAGCAATGTCACTACAAGGCCAATACCAGGTCAAAGAGATCAAAGAAAGAGGGGGAAACCTGTATATACAAAAAAAAAAATTATAGTACCTCTCATTGTTCTAGCAAAGGATAAGAAACTAAGATAGTGTTCATTAATTGAAGCATGGCAGAACAAATTATGATGTATAAATTTAATAGGATATTATTGAGCTATCAGAAAGGCTTATGAGGATAGTTTCAAGGAAACCTGGGAAGACATATAACAATGTATATAAGAATGACTACATTATAAATAAAAACAGCTTTTCAAAATTTATGAAAATTGATCAATGCAATGAGCAACCAAGAAGAACTAATGGTAAAGCATGCTACTCAGTTTCTGACAGAGAGGTGATAGTCTCAAGGAGCATAGTATGACATATATTTTTGGACATGACCAATATATATACATATTTTCTATGAGGAGTTTTGTCTTTCTTTTTTTTTTCCAGTGGGGGTAGGAGAGAGTTGGGAGATAAAGGACGATTATCCATAGTATGCTTTTTAAGAAAAGAAAGAATGTAGAGTTATTGAAGCATTTTTTAAAATGCACAAAAACAGATGGAAGGAAGATCACAAGGAAACAGAGGTGACCAGAATGGCTTTGAAAGTAACATCGAATTTATTATATACTGAAGAGGAAAGGCAAGTTGTAAATAATAGATATTCATGATTTCATGTTCAGTCATTGTCTGCACTACTTTGTATATGGAAATGCTCATTTTATTTGGTGCTTGTTAATTTTAGTAATAAAAAAATTAAAGATAAGAGAGATTAAAATTTATAGTGCTTCAGCTCACTGCAGAAAATTTGAGATTGTATTAATGATGTCAGAGGCAGCTGAACTAAAATTAGAAAGCATTTACTGAGTAGAACAAAGAAATTAAATTATGATTAAAAGTACCACTGAAAAGGAAAAATATGAATATTTAACATCTTTGTGCCTAATTATATATCAATTAATCAATTAACAAGGATTTAGTAAGTGCCTATTAGGTGACAGAAACTATACTAAGTGTTAGGGATACAAAGGAAGGCAAAGGACAGTTCATGTCCTCAAGGAGCTTACATTCTAATAGAAGAGACAACATGCAAATAAATATCTATATATAGCTACATATAATATACAACCAAGTAGATGGAGGGAAGTCTCTGATAACTGGGAGGATTGAGAAAGTTCTCCTTCAGAAAGTGAGATATGTCGGGGTGGCTAGGTGGAGCAGTGGATAGAGCACCAGCCCTGAAGTCAGGAGGACTTGAGTTCAAATCCAGGCTCATACACTTAACACAAAACTATCATGTGACCTTGGGCAAATCACTTAACTCCAATTGCCCTACCTCCCCCCTCCAAAAAGAAAAAAAAAGTGAGATTTGAGCTGAATGTTGAAGGAAATTAAGAGGCAGAGATGAAGGGACAGAGCGTCCCACACATGAGGGGAAGGCAGTGCAAAGTCACTGAGTCAGGAGATGTAGTGTTGTATGAAGGATTACACTCTGGCATATTCTCAGAATTAGCCTGCTACAAGTGCCCCAGGGATCAACTATTGTCATTTGCTGTAGTTCCCACCAGTTCTGTTCCCCCCCTCTCCCATTGAAAAAGGACTAGTTTCCCAATTCCATTTAACATTCCACTTAACAGTGGTTATCTTTTCCAAAGGGAAGGGGAAAGTAATAAACATTTATATGGCACCTACTATGTGCCAGGCACTGTGCTAAACCTCTTTTTACAAATGTTATGTCATTTGACCCTTAAAACAACCCTGTGAGGTAAGTGTTCTTATTATCCCCATTTTACAGTTGAGAGAGCTCAGGCAAACAGAGGTTAAATGACTTGCCCGGGGTCACACAGCCAGTAAGTGTCTGAGGCCAAATTTGAATTCTAGTCTTCCTGATAGACCAGGCACTTTATCTACTTTACCACCTAACTACTTATAACAAATGGATATTTTCCCACATAAAGGGATTTTTACTTCAAAGATATAGCAAGTACAACTTTGCAAACTTTCCTCCACTGCCAGGGCTTACTCTCCAACACATACCATCTCAGTCTCTGGGGAAGTATGCTTAAAACTTCGCTCGTTTCTAAATTGCCTCAGTCTCGTGAAATCCATGTCCAACAGTGGCATGGCTGCTAGTTGAGTTTCAGCCACTGTCGGTTGAGGTCCTGGGTCATTGACATTGGAATGGCTGCAGTCCCTGGCATAGAACCCAGTCTCTGGTTGCTGGGATTCTAGAATATAGCATCCTCTTAAATGCCCTTGCAACTCAACAGGTCACGAGGCTCCAATTTCTTTCACCTCAAATGAAAAAGAATAAATAAAAAGGTTGTGGACTGAGGCCTATTTTTCAGGGCAACAGATTCCTATAGCCTTTTTTTCCCCTACTGGCTTCTTCTCTCACTGGGAACCATGAAAAAAAGTAACCATTGGGCATTCCCAGATGTGAATGGAGCAAAGAGGCAACTGAATTAGACTTAGGTCTTTTTTTTCTTTTTGAAGCAGGGAGGGCAATTGGGGTTAAGTGCCCAAGGTCACACAGCTAGTTTTTGTGTTAAGTGTATGAGGTCAGATTTGAACTCAGGTCCTCCTGACTCCAGGGCCAGTGCTCTATTCACTGTGCCACCTAGCTGCCCCTGTACTTAGGTCTTTTTGGAGCCACCTATAGCTCTAGCCACATAGTCAACAGACAAAAGAAAGAGATGCCTCTCAAATATATGATCAGCCAATCAGAACCAGTTACAGAATTTCTTTGCATGCTCTATTGTTGTCAATATCATCATGATTCTCCTGAAAGCAAGCTCCCTAGCATATTCAACATGGAGATGTTACATAAGCTGAGCAAGTTAATGGGGTCTTCACATGTACTGGACCCCTATTATTCAAGAAACCACAGGCAGATTAGCATAACTGTATCACAGAGTGCATTGAAGGGAGTCAAATGCAACAAAACCGAAACTATTAGGAAAGTGACAGACTGAGAAGATCTTTAAATGAGAAATAGTAGCCTATGTATTTGATTCTGGAGATAAGAAGGAACTACAATGTAGAGGCAAAGTGAAACGATTTCTAAAGATAATTAAATGAAAAATCAACAATACTAGATTTCAAAAATTCACTGAAAGACTATGATAATCAAGCAAAAAATGGGAAAGAACATAATGAAAAATGGATTTGGTATATTTGGGGAATCAAAAAAAAAGGAAATAATATACGTTTAACCCAGATATATGAAATGGAGATTGGCCAATGAAGACCCAGGTCATAGAACTTATGCAAGCCTGTTGCCAATCTACACCAAGCCTTGGTGAACTTGCTTCCGAAAATGCTTTATGGAAGGAACCTTTTCTTCCCTGTTTCAGAGCATGGGCAAGCATTCTCTTTTCTGTCAACTCACTGCATTGTAACAAAAAGTCTTCTAATTGTCTGTTAAGCCAGAGCTGAGTGTGCATACAAAAGGCTCGGACAAATAAAATTTCTCTCCTATAATGGCAAGTGAAGCAAGAATCGCTGTAAGCATCTGGGTAGGGGGAAAAGTAGATGCCCAATCACCTTACTGGGCCTCCATGTGTCTGTGGATGCACAGTATTGCTATTTCTTCTGTCTCTGTTATGATTATTTTTTCTTAATCTTAGGCAATGGAACAGAGCAGGTGGCAACCTTGTGAGCTTTGTCCCAAAGAGCCATAAAAACTCCTATCAGCAACTAAAGTCAGTAGTGGAAGTGGCCAAGTCTGGTGAGAAGCCAATCCTGAGGAGGAACTGACTTTAGCCAACCCAGAAGTGAATTAATCTAGAAGTCAAGGAATCAGTCATATCCTCTAAACAAAGGACTGACTCATTTGTTGGCTATAACACACCCAGAAGGGAACTTATTGGGGGAAGGGGTGGCAAGTGAGGGGGTTTTATAGCAACCATGTTGAGTTTGAGGCCATTCTCCTGAAGGACCTTGTAGGTGTGGATGGACAGACTGACTCACTATATCTCAGTACATATCCCTTTGTAAAACCAATGGTTTTACAATGAACAATTACAGTTAACAACATGGTTAAGAGATATTGGGAACTAAAAGAAATGAACTACTAATTTATATTAAGGAAACACATAAGACATGAACTCATGAAATCATACTATAACCCCATCTCCCCAGACCCTCAAACTTACTCCTAGAATCCTGAGAAGAAAAGAAAATTGCCTAGCTATAGGGACTCAATCTGCTAGTCTAAATTAGGATTAAGAGAATGATGTTCCAGACTGTGTGCTACATAAAGACGAACCATTTGTAAAAATTGATCATGTTCTGGAACTCAAGGAATTTATAAATAAATTTAGAAATCTGGAAATTATATTTCTTACATTTGTAGATAATAATATATAAGCAGTAGTTAGCATGACAAAAATGAGCAAAGCATACAGGCTTCTAGGGAGAGTAAAAAAGAATTTCATAAATAATACCTGGATAAAAGAATAAACTGAGGAAATAAGATTATATGAAAATATAAGAACAACATGAATCTCTTCCAATTTTAATATTCTAGAATTTGATGATTTCTCTATATACATGCCATCCTCCTTCATCTGTACCATAAGTCAATATAACCTCCACCTACCTGAACCCAACTAAGTCTTGATCAAAGATGACTGAGGGAACCCTGGAATCCCCACACCAGGTCCTGATGATCCATCCAGTGAAATCAGGAAACAGTGAGCTCAGGGACTAATTCTCTTGCTGTAGTCACCTTCTGCCCCAGGTCAAGCTAGGTTCTTCCCTTGCCACCCAGAACCAATCTAACCCAATAGTCAGAGCTCTAGGGGACTGAACCCCTAGTTGCCTCGCTGCCATCCAGGGTACATGTGATTCAGAAGGAGGATAACAAAGACAGTAATGGGTGAAGCATAAATGGAAGTTAGTGTGATCAGTAAAAAGGATGCTGGATTAGGAGTCAGAGGACCTGGGTTAACAAATCTCTTATATTATCCATGTGACATTAGTCAAATCACTTCACAGCTCTGGAACTCTGTTTCCTCATCTATTAAATGAGGCATTAGACTAGACGACCTTTTAAGGTTCCTTTCAGGTCTAAATCTAGAGGTTTTCGGTCTTTTTTTTTTTTGCTTTCTGGAGGGGGAAGGTAGGGCAACTGGGGTTAAATGACTTGCCCAAGGTCACACAGCTAGTAAGTGTTAAGTGTCTGAGACCAGCTTTGAACTCAGGTCCTCCTGACTCCAGGGCCAGTGCTCTATTCACTGCGACACCTAGCCATCCCCTAAATCTAGAGTTCTTTGACCTGAAAGCAGATAGCTAGAAGGTTGACCAGGTTCCATTTCCCCCCTCCCCAATACGCTGGAGTTGGCTCAGTAAAGCTCAGAGGTGGTCTAGGAGCAAGCTGTTCTCTCCTTTTGATATGATTATAGGCTATATAAATCTTCAGCTAAGCTGGACCTATCTCCTTTCAAGACTTATTAACTTGATCTAATGCCTAGGTCAGAACTGAAAGAAAAGGTGGAAAGTTTCAGAGAGGCAGATACCAGTTTGAAGCATGAAAAAAAAACAAAACCCAACTCATTTACTAGAGCATTCCTCAAATGTATGGGCTACCTTGAGAATTAGAACATTTCCCATCTCTGGAGGTATTCAAGTAGAGATTTAATGAGTCCTTTTTGGAGATATTGTAGAGACAATTCCTGTTTCATTATCAGTTGGAACAAATAACCTCTACAAATTCCTTATAGCTCTAAGAGATTCTATGAAACATATCAAAATTTATGGGATGTAGTCATAGTTCTATTCAGAGGCAAACTTACATTCCTGAACACTTTATTAACAAAATAGAAAAAGAGAAAATTAATGAGTTGAGCTTGCTTTTAAAGAAATTAGAAAAAGACCAAATTAATATACCAAACACAAGCACAAAGCAAAAAATCATTAAAATAAAAGGAGAAATCAATAAAAATGAGAACAATTGAATTCATAAAGAAATGAAAAATAAAACAAAGTGCTTTAAAAAAAGACCAATAAAATTGACATACCATTAACAAACTTAATCAGAAAGAAGAGATAGGAAAATCAGATTACTGAAATCACAAATGCAAAAGGGGAGATCATAATGAAGGAATATAAAACAAAGAAAGCCATAAGAGAGTATTACTTACAATCTACATGCCAACAAAACTGAGGATGCAAAAGAAATGACTAAAATTTTATAAAAATATAAAATCTTAAATGTTCTAAACAGGAAATAGAAAAATTAAACAAATCCACCTCAGAAGGAAAAATTTTATAAGCCATTAATGAGCTACTAGTCTGAAAGCAACAAGGTGAGATGGATTAATAATCTAAAAAAAGTAATGACTACATATATATGCAAAAAAGAGGGGTTTGTCTGTGTGAGTCTGTGTGCCTATGTGTAGCCCCTTTGACATAGTCTCTCCCCTCCCTGTCTTTGTCTCCATCTTTCTCTCTCACCCTCCTTGCTACTCTCTCTCTCTCTCTCTCTCTCTCTCTCTCTCTCTCTCTCTCTCTCTCTCTCTCTCTCTCTCTTTCTCCTAGCTCATTCAATCTAGTCTGCTCTCACACCAGCCAGGGTCTGGTGTTCCCAGGGACAAACCATCATCATGTGACTATTACTCAAACTTTCTCAGGATGCAAGGGATGAATCCTGGGAGAGAGGTAGGTTTCAATGGAACATCATTGAAAATACATCTACTTAAACCTGCCATACATATGTCTCTCCATTCACCTTTGGATCACCAATATTTTTAAGTCTTCAGAAATCATTGTATTCTCAGATTTACAACCATATACTGCCACCAAGCAAACATTGTGTCAAAAAGATTGAACTTTATTTAGAAGAGCATCTTGAGATTACTAAAAGAACTGTGTAATTTCCCAAAATTCTATTTAGCTCACTCTTTGCCCCCTATTACATTTTGGACCTTACTTATTGTCCATTGACATTTAGTGCCTATCCAAGATATATGCCTAAGGGTGGGCTCAAAGACAGAAAAGGCTTTGCTGTATATATGTACAGATACACACATGTAGACACTTACATACCTACGTATATGTATATACCTATATATATGGGGTACTAAGGGAAGACTAGCACCTCTGGTATGAGGGTTTGCTGAGTCCTTTTCAGGGCTGCTCATCTACCTTTGGTGTCCATACAGTCACCTAACTCTCACCATGACTACAAGAAGCTGTAGCATGAACATTGGCCACATCCCAATAGAACCATCTAGCAGACAGGCCAAACCAGGTTGAGGGTAACCAACAGTCCTCAAGCATGTCTACCCCAGGCATGTGAAGGCTTTTCCTGTTCAAATGGCTATGAAGGTACCTGAAGCAGACACTGTGGAGTGCTTAGAGCTTGGTCAGACAATGAAGTAGCCAAGGTCATCCACTGCATCCCAGGCTATTGCGAATCCTGGCTTTTGTCCTGCCATGGTATCCAGGAAGAGAAAGCGAGGCTGGTGATTTTGTGCAACTGCCTCACTTAAATCCAATTCTCATGCAAGTCCAGACCTCATTCCGTGATGTCATTGGTCCTCAAAACTAAGGAGAGAGAGAGAGAGAGAGAGAGAGAGAGAGAGAGAGAGAGAGAGAGAGTGCGTGTGTGTGTGTGTGTGTGTGTGTGGTCTGAATTGTGCCTAAGCAGGAGATAATAACCTTGTCCCTGGGCTTATTGTTCCAGGGTCTTTTCTACTTCCACTCATTTCCATAAGAGAGAGGAGTTTTAGAACTGAGAAACTAAGGGACCCCTAACCCTAGAATTCTTGATAGTTTTTTTTAAGAGGAATAACCTTTACATGGAACATAAATAGGTATAGTTTAGCTCCCAGAAATTAAGCATCAAGACACACAGACTTTCTAACCCTAGGCTAAAGGGCATTTTCTTTGTGACAGAACCAGACATTGGTGAGCAGGAAATATACTTTAAAAATAAAATTAAGTTTGACAGCACTAGCTAAGCTTGGAGTGACTCTACCTTGTGTTCCAAAAAGTTTGGTGCCTAGGGCAAAATAAAAATCTACTTCTGAAGATGAAAATATGTTCTAACTAAGATCTCAATAAAATAGGTTACTCTCCATAAGAAAAAGGAAAAATTGGTAAAGACATTTTTTCTTCTTTGATCCAATGACCGGGTTTTTTTGAGTTCTACCTCCAATCCAACACTATACCTTCACCAAATGACCTCACACAAGATACCACTAATCCAGATGTCCAGACCAGGTGTTATTAGTTAAACTTTGTCACATACACATGTTGCCTCACTCTTATTATGGTCTAAGTTTAAGCTTATTCCTCCCATGGATGCTGTGAGTGTTTGTGGGAGAGACTGAACCAGGTTTTAGAACATTTTGTAGTAACCATCTTTACCATGTCATCTGAGGATAGACCCAACCTGCCAATGTGAGCAGAAGTTGGAGAATATTACTATTTTTTCTTCTTCTCCTCTTCTTCTTCATCTTTGTTTTCTTCTTCTCTTCATCTTCTCCGTCTTTTTCTCTTTGTCATCTCCTCCTCCTCCTCCTCTTCCTCTTCCTCTTCCTCTTCTCCTTCTCCTTCTCCTTCTCCTTCTCCTTCTCCTTCTTCTTCTTCTTCTTCTTCTTCTTCTTCTTCTTCTTCTTCTTCTTCTTCTTCTTCTTCTTCTTCTTCTTCTCATCCTCCTCTTCCTTCTCCTTCTCTTACTCCTCCTCCTTCTTCCATATCTTCCTCATCTTCATCTTCTTCTTCATCATTATCTTCCTTGTCTTTGTCTACTTCCCTTGCCAAATGTGATCACCCTCCTTACATGTGGGTGCTCTGCCCATAGGAATACAATTTTTGATTGCTTATATTTTGTAAGACATTTGATCATTTTACAGATGAAAAAACAGGCAAATGGTTAAGTAACTTGCCTAGAGTCATATAGCTAGTAAATATCTAAGACCAGATTTGAGCTCTTCCTGACTTCAGGCCTGACACTTTATCCACTATGCATCCTGCATGCCTCTATTTTGCATATGCTGCTATATTATTTGGCAATAATTTATTTAATTTTTATCAATATTCACTAATTCCTCATATTGGCATGAGATAATCCTCCACTCTGGAGAGCTATGATGGTGGAATGTGAACTCTAGCAGGTCCTATCAAGTTCAAAAGGCTTCAAGCACAAGCCTGCAGACATTGTGTAGGTTTGTTGTTCCAGAAAGGTCAGGAAAGATTCATCATCAAGTGAATAAGTTTGGCCACTTGATGAAGACTTTTTCAGCAAAAGCAGTTTTCAGAGGTGATCTACTAAGTCATAGAGAAGTCTGGAGCAGGTAAAAGTAGATGGGGTGAAGCCCTTCTTAGGGAAATATCTAATGACCAACTCTATGATTTTGCACCCAAGAAAATTAGTGTGAGGTTAGAGGGTAAGTGAAATAGTTCACAAAGATTCCCCAAATATCAACATTATAAAAGTACTTGACAACTTGGTTTCACAGGGCCAGGGAATGGTGGTTACCAAGGGCTTACTGCTCAGAAAGAGTGCTTTGATACAAATGCTCGCATTTTTATTATTCTCGGAAGAGTACAGCATCACCGACTATTACCAGCTTTGGGGAGAACTAGGAACTTACTTACCTTGGGTAATCCATCCCTGGGCAGTAGGGTAGTGCAATGACTAGACTGCCAGGTCAGAAGTCAGGAAGACTCATTGTCTGACCCCAGACAATTGCTATCTGTGTGATGCTAGACAAGTCACTTCACCCTGTTTGCTTCAGTTTCCTCATCTGTAAAATGATCTGGAGAAGGAAATGGCAAACCACTCCAGTACCTTTGCTAAGAAAACCCCAAAAGGGGTCATAAAGAGTTGGACATGACTGTAAACAACTCAATAGCAAGAAGACTAACAACATATCCCCACAAATTTCATCACATTTTAATTGATTTCCACAAGCAGACATGAAATCACAGCAGCAACTGGGTTGAGGGTTGTCTGTCAGCTCTGGTAGAGAGAGATACAGTCCACAAGTAAATTACAATCTGAATTGGTGGGAGAAAGCCCCACATAGATAAAATCAGAGCTCCCTCAGGTATACAGATTAGTCATGATATTAACCTATCATTTCCTTTCCTTTTTCTTTTGGTTTTTCTATGACAGATTTGGGGATCAAAACTATATTTTATGTGTTAGGAGCATTATTTGTTTTTGGAGAATTTAGAGGAATCCACTCTTCAATTTATATGATCCTGATGCTTTTTTACATGGCAACGTATTTATGTATTTTATTTCTTTTTCTGAGACTGGGTTATTGAGTTGATTTATTTTCTGTTGTGTCAAATTGGATATTTCGGTGTTTTGCGAAGATTCATCCATTTTCTCTAAATTCTCAATTTTGTTGGCATGCAGCTTTGCATAGGAGTCTCTGGTAGTTTTCTCAATTTATTTTATATTCATTATTATCTCCCCTGTTGTATTTCTGATGTTGGTAATTTGATTTTTCTCTTCTTTCTTAGAGTAAATATGATAAACGTTTATCAATTTTATTGTTCTTAAAAAAACAATTCTTGGTTTCATTTATCAATTTAATTATTCTTTTATTCTCTATCTTATTAATTTCTCCTTTAGTCCTAGTAATCTCATTTATGTGTGCTTCTGATGTCTCAATTTGTACTTAATTTCTAATTTCTTTAACTACAAATTCAACTCATTAAATTACTGTTTTTCTTTCTTGCTGATATAGATAGTAAAAATGATGAATATATATCCAAGCACTACTTTGGCTGTATCCCATAGAGGTTGTATTGTACTTATGTTGCTGTCATCCTTAAGGTAATTTGCCATTTAAAAAATACACAATTTATTCTTTAACAATCATAGTTAACAATTATTTTTTTTGCTTTTTTTTTTGGAGGAGCAATTGGGGTTAAGTGACTTGCCCAAGGTCATGTGGCTAGTTTTTTTTGGGGGGAGGGGTGTGTGTGTGTGTGTGTTAAGTGTGTGTTAAGTGTGTGTGTTAAGTCTGAAGTTGGATTTGAACTCAGGTCCTTCTGACTCCAGGGCTGGTGCTCTATTCACTGTGCAACCTAGCCACCCCTTGATAAATTATTTTTGAAATCTCCAAATTGACTTGCATTTTAATCCTATGTCCACTATTAACTTTTAGTTTTATTTCAGTATTTGTAGAGTTTTAAAAATTTCTGCCTTTCTGAATTGATTTCTATATCCCTAGAATGTGGTAATTGTTTTGTGAACTTTACACGTGTATTTTTAAAAAACATATGTAGCACTTTAGCAACTACTTCTCACAATGGGATCTCTGGAGTAGTTGCTGCTCAGGGTTCAAGGTATTTTATCCCCTCATAACTTATGAGCTCATAGTGATAGAATACTCCCTGGTATTCTAGGGTGGAGATCACAATTCCCTGTTCTAAACAATTTTCTCATTTTGGGTTAGACATTTCCAGTACCTTACCTGGTTTAGCATGTAACTGAACTTAAAAGCTAAACGTAAGCTAGAGAGGTAATTTTTCTCAACTCACCTAGCCTTTATAGACACACACACACACACACACACACACACACACACACACACACACACACAAGCAGCAAAACCTCTTTTCCTTACATTAAAAAAAATAAAAAGCAGAATATGGGATACAGCCTACTATAATGACCTGGGTTCATATTCCGACTGGTAGGCCACTCCAGTTGCTTCAAGCAGGATATCATGTACTACGTAATAGATGGACCATGATCTCCTGAGGTAGAGACTTTCCATAATGGGAGCTTTTCACCTGGCATAGTATGTTTGTGTGTGTGGAAGAGATAAGTTTTAAATCAAATTTTAAAGCAAAATGAAACCACAAAATTAGTCATGCCATAGATAGACTACTAGGCAGCTCATGAAGACCTGGACACATAGGATTAAAGGATCATAGATTGAGTCCAACCCCCCCAATCCAAGTGAGTCACACAGATAGAATATAAGGTGGGATTCAAACCTGCGTTTTCCTCACTCAAAGTTCGGCATTCTATCCATTACTCCATACCATACCTCCTGCTACCAACACTTACTAGTCATGTAATTCTCAGTGTTCACGTTTAGTTGTTTTTGTTGTGTCTGACTCTTGGTAACCTCATCTGAGGTTTTCTTGGCAGAGAAACTGGAGTGATTTGCCATTTCCTTCTCCAGCTCATTTTATAGATGAGGAAACTGAGGCAAACAGGGTGAGGTGACTTGCCCAGGGTCACACAGCTAGTAAGTGTCTGAGGTTGGATTTGAACTCAAGAAGATGAGTCTTCCTGACCATAGGCCCTGCACAACCTAGCTGCCCTTCTTTACCCACCAACACCCCATTTTCAGAATAGAAGCTCTCCTCTGAAACAAGCAAACTCAAGCAAAACATATCAGTGCATGGTCCATGTCTGCATCTGTCTCTCTCTCATTCTGCACTTGTAGTCTGTTGCCTCTCCTCCAAGAGGCGGAAGGAACATTTTATCACTAATTTTGTGAAGTCATAATTAATCACTGCATTGATGGGAGTGCTAAAGTCTTTCAAAATTATTTTCCTTTACATCATTATGGTCATTGTGTAAATCATTCTCCTAGTTATATTCATTTCATTCTGTATTAGTTCATACTAATCTTGACAGGTTTCTCTGGCTCTCTCATAGTTGTAATCTCTTACAACACAATAATATTCCATTATATTCATGAGCCACAACCTATTCAGCCAATTCCCAATTGATGTCCATCTTCTCCCTTCATTTCTCTTTTTTTTTTTTTTTTTGGAGGGGGGAAGGCAAAGCAACTGGGGTTAAGTGACTTGCCCAAGGTCACACAACTAGTAACTCAGGTCTTCCCGACTCCAGGACTAGTGCTCTATTCACTGCACCACCTCACTGCCCCCTCCCTCCATTTTTCAAATGAAGAAACTGAGTTTGAGGAAGATAATGAAGAAGAAAGAGAGGAAGGATGTAAGAGCTAAGTTGATTTGAGGTATTATGAGCAAGGGCTCAAATAGATAAGTTAACCATGACTAGGAGAAGGCTAATTCCTTGTAAAGGAAGAAAGGAAGGATAAAGAGGCATAGGGATGTTGAAGTGTGGATTAGGAGTGATGGAAGAGCTCACAACAGATGGCCTTAATTTTCTCATTAAAACAGGAGGCCAAGTTGTCTGCTGAGAGGGACAGGATTGGGTAAAGCACGGGAGGCTTAGATAAAGAGGAGGGTTGTTCAAACAGCTGCTGCTGGGAATGTGAGAATCAATCTAGGAAGAATAAAGAGATTGTCATCCAGCTGTGAGGGCAGATGATATTAAATAGCATGAATTTGTGTGGATGTAGCAAGCATGTGCCTTCCTCTGGTCACATTCAGCTCAGAAGAGGAGGATGAGAGAAGGAATGTGGTGTGGATCGCCTATGGCTGACTATTGACAGAGAATGGCAGGCAGTAAGACAAAGGGCCAAGGAAGTCTAGGATGGAAGATAATGTACAGTTGAGTTGTCAATTATGGGGTTGAGACTGCTGTGAGAGAAAACTAAGGCTAGAGTAGGGGAGGTCAAGTGGGAAAGCAGAAAAAGGGTTTGGTTTGGTTTTGTTCTTTACAGACAAGGACATGAAGGTCCATGTCAGTCAAATTATTTGCTCCAGGTCACAAAAGTGCTAAAATTCGAACTCATATCCTGCTTCCAAATCCAATCTTCTTCCCACTGAATTTCAGTTTGTGATTATTAGTCTCTGCGGTTATGAATGATAGAAAGATTTAAGGTGTGACTACTTAGGTGGCTGAGGTACAGTGGAGATATAGGCCATAGGAATTGAGGAGATGGAAGAACTAAAAGAGCCAGGTATTTGAGGAGCTATCAGCATGCATATTAGGAATGGAATTTCCCAAGTAGGAGGGCAAGGGTTGAGAAGAACACTGAACTAGAACTGAATGTCCTTTTTTTTGAAAGGCAGAATTACCTGGAATCCTTTATTGTGACAAGGAACTGGACAAAGAAAAATAGGTTCACATAGTACAAATAAAGGGACAAAAAGTGCAGACCAAGGGAGATGGAGGGAGGTTCTGAAGATCACAGTGGGGAATCAAGAGCAGGCTGCCTCCTCTTCCTTGTCCAGTGTGTTCAAAGGTGAGAGAAGGGGCTACCCCCTCTCTAGTGGGTCACCAGGAGTGTAGTGTTTCCTGGACAGAGCCAGGTATCTGCGTGCACTAAAGGATGGGAAACGAGTGTAAGGTGAAAGAATCTGGGAGAAATAAGAGACTGATGAAGAATGTCTATTCATGAACCAAATGTTCCCACAGTGCTTGGGGTCAGGGGAGACTCAGTCATTGGGGGACATTCCCTATGGACTACTGCTTCCAGAAGTCTCTGTGTGGACTTTTTAATGTGGTAACAAAACATAACGCAGTCTCTCATTTAGCAGGCACATTTCCAGTATGGAAATTTCCTGAGACTGGGGGTGTCTTAGGAGACAGGCTCAGGAGAGATGAGAGAAACAAAGGAAAAAGAAAGTTAAATCTATACCATGCAAAGGGTTATCCAGACATAAGAAATGACTGACTCATGGAGAGAGGTCAGTATACCTCACATTACAGAATTGAAAGAGGTAAGCCTAGGCAATGCTACTACTGCTGGAGGAATTTCAATAGTACTCTCTATAGTGCCCTGTGCTTGCTAAGCCAAGAAGCCAGTTTTCTCAAGATTTGGTATGCCAGTGTCCCTGGCACCTTTCTCTTAATGAATTGTCAAATTGTGGGAACACAAGAGCAAGAACCACAATTTAATAGCAAAAAGAACTTTCATTGAGTGGGCTTAAGCTCACATTTCCAGAATCAATGGTAAGGGCTGGTAGAAACCCTACAAAACAGTAGCCTATTAGGGTGGCCTTCTGGCATCAATGAGTCAAATTAGGGAAGTCCATTTTATATAGACCATCTCCTGGGTATGGAATGTAAAGTGACCCAGGTCTCTGGGTGGCTACAGGTAAAGGAGTTCACACGGCCAAGTTCATGCCACTGGTGGAGCAAATATCGCCTAAAATTCCACTGACCAGGGTCACACAGGGGTCACCATTATAGGTGAAAACAAAGAGAAAATTCTTTGTCTTATCTTAACATATAAAATCTTTGACGAATTCCTTCTATCCTAAAGAGACACATGATACATTTAAAGCCATCCTTTCATTTTAAATGTGTTATGCCTTTTAACATTAGGTAGCCCCACTGCACTGGGGAGATAGAAGTGTTAATTGAGAGTTGACTACTATTCCTAAGAGACCCACTCCGGTGGTGGCTGCCATTTGGGAATGAATGTTGAGGGTGTTTAATAATAGATTTAATCATGGGTTCCCTTTTCTCCCCTTCTCTTCATGTCAAAACCCCTTGATATTATATTCTACTCTCCCTTCCTTTCTAGTGATCCCTGATAATGAGGTGGGAATTCTCATTGCCAAGGCCAGCTCCCCTATATGTGTGTTTGATCCCATTTTCTCCCATCTTCTTCAGCAGATTGAAAATCTCAATCACCCCCTCTCTCTTAAATCTCATTCTCTCCCTATCTACTGCTTATTTTCCTATTCCCTTCAAATGTATTAAATACTCTCTGGGATCACTATCCTAGAGCCAGGTCAGTGACATCACCCTTTCTGGACTCTAGGGGTAACCTTGAGGAGGTTCATCAACTCTATCATACCCCCTAACTGTAGTTGTATCGCTGAGCACCTAACCTCCCCATCCTCTCTGTCTCTCTCTGTCTCTTTCTCTGTCTCTCTCTCCATTAGCAGTTGCCTGTGGGAGATTTCAAACTGGATGTCTCAGATAGTTGAACTCAACATTTCTACAACAGAACTCATTCTTCTCCCCACCCTCAGTACCTCTCTTCCTAACTTCCCTATGGCTATCAAAAGCTCCTAGGTTTATAATCGTGGCTTTATTCTCACGCTCCCTCACCTCATGTATACAGTCACTCGAAAGACCTTCCTGTTTCTACCTCCATTACATCTCTTGAATCCAGCCCCTTATTTCTACTTACATAGTTACGACCTTAGCTGAGGCTCACATCTTCTCTCACCCAGGTCTTTGCAATTATCCTCTTTGTTTCAAGTCTCCCTACATTCCAGTTCATCCTCCACACAGATAACAAAATGATTTTCCCTAAGAACAGATGTGACCATGTCATTTTCCTACTCAACAAACTTCAGAGGCCCTTTATTGCCATTAGGATAAAATATTAGAAACAAATCCATTTTCTTTCTTTTTATCTTCTCCAGCTTCACTATAATCATGGTAGCAAAATCATGACCTTCAGTCATTAGTTTCTTCCAAGTCCTCATTTATAATATTTGTTCTCCAGACTCTCTTCATAATGCTTTATAAAATATTAGTGGAAAATTCTACCAAGTCTCTCATCACCTTTGTCTCTGTCTTCTCCATAGTTTATCACCATAGATCAAAGTTAAACTCATACTCGTCCTGACTCTAGAGAGGGAAACACCATAGAGAATAACAGTGGTTACTGTTAATACTACTTTCTTTTCTCTTAAGGAGAATAGTGGTTTCTATAGCCATGGTAGGAGAGACTTTATAATGGGTGTTTTACGTAAACACATAGAATATATACATACATATATGTATATACATATAGGAGCATGGACTTGATTGAATTATATACGAGTTTGATATAACCTCAGTTCAAATCTTAAGTCTGACACATATTAGCTATGTGACTGTGGAGTAGTCATTTAATCTCTTGGTGTCCGGCAGCCGTCTAAGATAATAAGTTATAGACAAGCTGCCAAGCTGCATTAGTGGAGGGAGTTTCCACACTGTAAGATTCCTACCCCAATGAAATCATAGATCCCAACTCCATCCTCTGCCCCTGCAATGTGTGTGTGTGTGTGTGTGTGTGTGTGTGAGTGAGTGTGTGTCTGTGTCTGTGTGTGTGTGTGTGTGTGTGTGTGTGTGTGTGTGTTGGACAGACATTGCAGATAGACAATGAACAGCTCCAGAACTGAATAGGAGAAAATTGGCCTGGATCATATTTAGAAAATTGTATAATCTCTCAGTGATGCCAAGCCGCTTTCTGTCACCCAGACCCATCATTTTAACACTACTATTTCCCCTCCTCCCCCGTGATGGGGTATGGCAGTGAATCACGGAACACCATGATCTCATAAGAATAACAACTTCAGGTGACCAGAAGTGCCACAGAGAAATGCCTGGTGACTGTGAGTTGACTGCAGTTTATTGCCAATAATGATTTGCTTTTTAAAAGTGTTGTAATAGACATCATCGTGGACATGGATGATTGGGAGGGGAAATGGATTGGTCAGGAAGCAAGAATAAGGGAAAACAGCTGGGCAGCCTGAATGCTGCACTGGTATTATTAATGAAATATGAAAAGAACCCGAGGGGAGGCTTCAAGTGAGCTCACTGGAGTGGAAAGATCCTCAGTGAAGGACTGATGAAAAGATGTGCACAAGAATAGCCCAGGATGCGATCTGTCCCAGTGAAATGAGTTCACTCAGCAGTGAGATCACACATACATCAAAATGCCAAAGTTCACTTAGATGAAGACATAGATAATAGCTTACTAAATTTGTGAAAGAAATAAAGCTACAAGTGATTGTTAACAAGGTGGATGAGAGAATTAAGACCCCCAAATACCTCAGCCAGGAATGACAAAAGGATAAATCTAATAAAAAGACATTTTCCTCAATATATCAGAGGGTCTCTGATCTCATCCCATAGTGCAAATCTACCCTACTCATGCCTCTGCCTGTATGACTATTGCTTTTTCTTCCAAAGGAATTCCACCTGAAGGGTTAGGGACTTTCCTCTAGATCTCTTGAAAATGCAATACCAACGGAGGATGCAGGCTGTTCATAAGTTATTCTTATTCTCTTTCAATGACTTGCCTAATCTCATTTTCTAATCATAAATCTTCCCGATAACAACCCATAGGCCTTTCCTATTGTGCAGATCATCACTGGAGATGCAGTGCAGACTATTCATGACCACCATGCACCTCTTCGTTGTATTTTGGGTGACCCACCATTTTAATTTCTCAGAGAATTTAGAATTCCATGATTCAAAGTCATACAAAACACCTAAAGTTTTCTACTATTGTTTTACAGAAAAGTGGAAGGGGTCATTAAAAGTACTATATGGCTTCCCAAATGCAATCCAGCCCACTCATAAGATCATAGATTTAGATCTGGAAGGGACTAGAGATGCCATCTAGTCCAACTCTTTAATTTCCTGGGGAAAAAAATAGGGGCTAAGAGAGATTAAGGGATTTGACCAAGGTCACTCATGCAGTCTATGACAGAAGTGAGATTTGAAAATAGATCTTCTGACCACTAATCCAGGGTTCCTCCCATTATGATTCTCTTCCTTGTATTCATTTCTGAGCCCAATCCATTGTCTGTGTGGGGTGTCTCTTGAGGATACACAAACACACACACACAAGCACACACGCTGATGAGTCAGATCTGTGGTTTGTCTATCCAACTGTAACACTCAAATAGGATGTTCCTAGTGTGAACCCTTCATACTCATCCACAGGGCTGGCTCACTCATCTGAGCCTGCCTTCCTACTAGGTTCCTAGAGAAGGACCACCTTCATGTGCCTACATTTAAACCCTTCATCATTTCTTATAGCACAATAATATGTCATGGCATTCATATACCATCACTTGTTCAGCCATTCCCCAGTTGTTTCCAATTCTTTGCCACTACAAAAAGAGTTACTATAAATATTCCTGTACATATGGGTCCTTCTTTTTTTTAAAAAAAAATCTCTTTGGAGTATAGCCTAGTAATAGTATCTCTAGGTCAAAGGGTATATACAGTTTAATAGCTTTATGGGAATTGCTTTCTAGAATGGCTAGACCAGTTCATAGTTCTACCAACAGTATATTAATATACCTGCTTTCGCACAGACCCACCAGCATTTGTCATTTTCCATTTTAGGGGCCAATTTTGCTAATTATTTCAGTGTGAGGTGAAACTCAGAGTTGTTTTTTTTTTCTGGGTAATAATCAATTTATTAATTGGGCTAGCTGATAATCAATAAAATTGATAGTCAGTAGTTTCTTTTGGTAAACAAAGATATGGAGATCACTGACTGCTTAAATACTGCTGGATAAGGGGGTGTCCTGACAGGTAAAAACAAACCCTGATTGGTGAACAATTAATAAAGGGGTAGACATATTAATGAGGAGGTGGGCTAGAAATCTTTAGCTCCTCCTGCTGAGAACATGGCTTGATCATGAGACTCAGCCACCTCCAGCAATCTAGACAAAGGAATTTATCTTACCCAGACCACTCTAGTTGGTTTTCTCCTTCATGAGTTAAGTTATCCTAAATTTCAGTGGAGGGGTACAAGGACATGGACTTGATTCTTTGAGGCTGGAATTCACCTAGCTTAGATTCTGTTTACCTTCTAAACAGAAATGAAGTCTCCTAGTGGGAAACATGTTCCCAGAAAACTGGGGCAATTTCATCTATCAGCAATGTCCTTCAGAGACTGACTGATTTACAGTATCTTCTCCCTGAATAAGAAAACAGAGAGAAAAAGCTTCAATCTTAATTTAATAATTGTTCATTAATATAATAGAAAATAACAATTTCTCTCATTCCCCCTTTAATTCTTTTGAGAGATGCAGTTTCCTCAATGAATCACTAACTGATATGACAAATGCTTCATCAAGGATTTTTAGTAATGGGCTTTATGAGGGGAAGCAATGTGAATGGAAGAGGGAGAACAATTGACCAATGCATTGGCATGAGCCACTGGGGTCAGTCCCCTTTGACAAGCAGACCTTACATAAAAAAGGCACATAGGGAAGAAATAAATAGTTGAAAAATAAAATTGTCTATTTCATAGAACCAACAAACCAGAGTTATTTTAATTTAGTGCATTTTTCATATGATTATTAATATCTTGGATTTCTTTGAAAACTGCCTTTTCATACCTTTTGACCATTTATCAACTGGAGAATGGCTTTCATTCTTATAAATTTTATTTGGTTGTATACACACACGGGTATATATTATGTATATATACATAAATATATAGAACCATATGTACATATAGTTACATGTAGTATGTGTATTTATACATAAAAATATATGTATATACATATCTGTTTCTATGCTTTGTTCTTTGATCCATTTATCTTTTAGAATTGTTTTTAGTCTTTAGAATAGCTTTTAGTAAAATAATTAAATTTTTTATTCTTTTAACTTTATTTTTTATATCTCTCAATATATCATGAAGTCATTAGTTTCTATTTGGTTCATTTCCCCACCCTACACCTCAAATTTTCTAATCAAAACTTAGTCTGATGAAAAAAAAATAAAAAAAAAAACTTAGGCTGATGTATTTTCTAGATCTTTGTAAAGGAGTTGGCGGAGGAGTTGGGTAGTACTTCATCCTGCTTCTCTTCCATCTTGGTTCCACCTCATTAACACAATAAATCTTGAATATAAGCATTCATGTACCAGTAAGGGTACAGTAATTATACTATCACCACATGTTCTCATGTAAGGCAAACACAGGAATAATAAATGCATCAAAGTTCACACATAGACCTAGATCACACTTTCTACCAATGTACTCAGTATCTGAGAGGAAGAGTGGGCATACCTTACAGAAACCTAGGTTGGAAGGTACATGAGCAAGTAAAACCCACCAATTCAGAGTAACTCACAATCTGGGACTGTAAACTTCAGTGTCCTCTTCCTCTTACAGGAATTGTCTATACAAGTTCCTTGACTTATATCATCTTTGTTAATTAGATCTCTCCATTGCTAAATTGAGTTTGTCCAAGCTGTGCTTGACTGACACCTCAATGGGCTTGAAATCTCAGAGCCAACTCATCAATACTTTAGGTGAGTTCTGATTCTGTTTCTAAGCTATTCCCCTGCTCGACTAAACTTATTCTACAACAGCACCAGCAGGATCCATTACTTCCAGCTTCAGGGTTAGCTAATTCCTTCAGCTAACTTTGAAATATTGTTACAATTTTTTGGGAAAAGACAAGAAACTTTATCCCCAAGTTAGCAAAAACCTCTCCTACTGTTCTTTTGTAAGATTTTTCTCCTATTCCACCTTTTAGCAACATGTGTCAATGCAGAGAATTACCTTCTGTCTTCTCTTCTCAGTAGAAATAGAAAGCAGAATGTATTATCTCCATTTCTTCTTTTTTTTTAATTTTCCATCTCTGCAGCAAGACATAATAGAGAGCAGAGAATACTCTCTCTTCCTTCCTCCTGTCAGTCACAGGTGAGAGTAGAGAATATTCTAGGCTCTCATTGGACAACCAATTTGTTTTACAACAAGTGACAATGCAGAGAGAGAGTTACAGTTTCTAATGTAGTTCTGAAATCTTACCTTTCATCACTCTCTTTTTCTCCTTTTTCTGGGTTCAGATTCTGGGTCCTCTATATGAATATCACAGGTACTTACATAGTTAGTAGCTTATGGTTAGCAAATGACTTCTTCTGACTATGATTAGGTAAATTCTATTTGTCCCATAATCATAGAACAGATCTGTTTTTCATATTTCTTCAGTTATTAATCTGAGTTCTCCATTTCTTCATTTGAAAATCACTGAAGCATAATGTGTTCTTTATTAATTCCAGTATTCTATAGATTATAAAATTCAAATGAGCAATTGCTGTCTTGAAACTGAGTCAGACTTAACTTCAATAACTGTTTCTCTTATAATGCTAAGTCTATCTGTCACAGATGAGTGAATTGTCTTAACCCAGTCACTGATTTACTCCATAGTTATGCTCCAGACAAGTGAATTGACTCCTTCAAAAGGTAACTCCTTTATAATACACTCACACACACATATATATGTACTCCCTTATAACTACATATCATAACCTATACAATAGACAGTTTTCAGCCATTTACTTTTTCCTTCACAAGTAGTTAAGCTAAATTATTTTGAATTTGAATAGATTCCATTTAGAAGGCTCTCCAATGTTCCAAGACTTGAAGAAACCAGAACAATGTTATCTTAAAATAGAAGCAACTGGGGCGGCTAGGTGGAACAGTGAGTAAGAGTGCCGGCCCCAGAGTCAGGAGGACTCAGGATCGGTTCCAGCCTCAGAAAATGAGCACCTACACCTAAATAATGACTGACTGTGTAACCTTGAGTAAGTTACTTAACCCCAATTGCTTTAAAAAAAAATTAAAATAAAATAAAATAGAAGCAATTAGAGGATTCAATGACTTTTAAGGTATCCTTCCTCCATTTGGATTCTATAATGAAATCCTCCATGACAATGGCAAGTACCCTTGATAAGCAAAGATTTATATTTTATTCCTTGCTTGATAACATGTAAGTAAAATGAACAGGCCTCAGATCATACCTGCTAAAGTGTATATATATATATATATATACTCATCCAAGGACCAAAGTCTGCTTATTCTAATTATAAAATGAAAATTCGATCATTGAGAGACCTTAAGAGAATGTATTATATCTTCTTCTGTAAATATCCAGAGAGTCTTTGGGATAACTTACTATCCTTTACTCTACAGCATTTCCACATAGAAGTTTTTCTCCCACACAGGGGGCATTTTCACAAAAGAGAAGAGAACAATAGGCAAAAGATTGGTCCATGAGCTTGTCTTGAATCCTGGGAAAATTCTAAAATTGATCATTAAAGAGACAGTGAACATCCATAAAGGAAGTAGGAATCACAGAGATTACCCAGTATGGCTTCATCATGAGCAGGTCATGCCAGGCTAAATATCTTACCTTTGGTGGCAGGGTTACAAAAGTAGTAGATGAGAGAAATGTTGCAGACATAGTTTACCTGGATATTAGTAAAGATTTTTATACAATATTTTATATCATTCTTGTAAAGGAGATGAAGAAATGTGTATAAGATGACAACACAGTTAGATGGATTTAGAATTGGTTGAATAGGAAAACTCGGTGGTCATTAATGGTTCAATGTCAATTTGGCAGGAGGCCTCTAATTGAGTACTCCAGAGATCCATGCTTGGCCCTGGGTTGTATCATTTTTTATCGATGACTTAGATAAAGGCATAGATGGCGTGCTCATCAAATTTGCAGAAGACATAAAACTGGCAAGGACCGCTAATATATTGCATGACAGAGTCAAGATCCAAAGAGATCTTGAGAAGCTAGAGCATTGATCTGAATCTAATAAAATGAAATGAAATAGGTACAAATACTACACTTGGTTACAAAAAAAAATCATCTTCATAGCTATGTGATGGGGCAGGCATGATGACAGCAGCCCATCTGAAAAAGATTTGGGGTTTTAGTAAACTACAAATTCAATGAGTCAGCAATATGGTTGGCTGCCAAGAAGGCTAATGGTATCTTGGGTTGTATTAAGCTTACTGGAATAAGGAGGTGATAGTCCCTCTATACTCTGCCCTCATTTGATCTTTAGTGGAGTATTGTATTTAGTTGAGGTGCCATAGTTTAAGGATATTGACAATATGGAGAATGGCCAGAGGAAAGCAACCAAGATAGTGAAGGGCCTTGAGTCCATCTCATATGCGGATTACCAGAAGGAAATGGGGATATTTAGTCTAGAGAAAAGAAGCCACAGAAGGGCCATGACATCCATGTTCAAGTACTTGAAGGATTGTGATGTGAAAGAGAGATTGGATTTGTTCTGTTTGGCTGCAGAGAATAGAATTAGGAGTGATGAGTAGAATTTGCATCATTAAATTTAGGGTGATGTCAGGAAAAACTTCATAATGATTAGAGTTATCCAAAACCAGAACGGGCTGCCTTAAGACGGGGTAGGCTACTCATCCTTGCAGATCTTCTGGTATACACTGGATGCCCCCACTTGTCATGGATGTGGGGATAATGGAGATTAGTTTAGGGGAATGGGTCAAATGATACAGCCACTGACAGAAATCTCTTATATTTTGTGATCCTGTATTTAACCCAAAGTAACTCCATAATTTACAGAATAAGCTTTCTGAGCCTGTCTGATCCTCAGCTTTCTCAAGACTACAAAGTCTAAAAGCACTACCCTGAAGACAGCTTACAAGTAAATAAATGAATGAATAAATGAACAAATAAATAAATGTGAATTTAATAGGTGTAATTCTAAGCAAGCAAGGTCTATTTCTGTGATTATGTTAGGAATCAGAGGGTCATCAAACAAAGTTGTTTCTGTTGTTACATCTTTTCAAGGAAACTTTTAGTATTTGCATGGGAGATACTTCATTCAAGAAGAGTCTTCAATGTAGTATTTTGTTTGACTGAATAAATTCTTTTTTGCAGTCAACAAACAATGAACCAAATAGAATCTTATGTTCTTGGCATCGTGTGGTTTACTGTGAGATTCTAAAAACATGATCTATAGAAAATTATTCACAAAAATCTGCCTATATTTGCTTCTCAGACCTTTATACCAAAGGGGGTCGTTGATTTACATGTAGATCATTCTGATAAAGATTTTATAAAGTTGGGAAATCAAACATGTGAGTCAGTAGTTACCAGTGGTTTCTCAATGACCTTTTGGGGGGTAATTCTAATGCACTAAGTATTCTCTCTTCCTTCAGATATCCTCAGAATGAATTCTTCAATGCCTCCAAAATTATGTCACCTCCAACACGGACATCCTCAGTGAATATTTGATCTAATCAAATTCCTCTTCCCGCCTAGTTTTTTCTTTCCTTTGTTTTCTGTTATAGTTTTTATGATATCTTCTGTTTTTGTATCACTTTCATGTCCAGATATCCCTCTCCTGTCCTTACCCAGAGAGCCATCTCTTATAACAAATGAAAAGAAATATGAAAAGAAAAAATAAAGATAGTACTGTTAAAAATGAGAAGAGAAACAGATCATGTTCCTTTCACAGCTGTGGAGAGTAGATGTATTCTTTAATTTTTGGAGGGGCACTTGGAGTTAAGTGATTTGCCCAAAGTCACATGGTGAGTTTTGTGTTAAGCGTCTGAGGCTAGATTTGAGCTCAGGTCCTCCTGACTCCAGGGCCAGTGCTCTATTCACTGTGCCACCTAGCCACCCATAGTAGATATATTCTTAACCAAGCAAGAGAAAGAGGCAATTGCTGTTGTTGTTCAGTTATGTCTGACTCTTTGTAACCCATTTGGGGCTTTCTTGGCAAAGATACTGGAGTGGTTTGTCATTTCCTTTTCCACCTCATCTGACAGATGAGGAAATTGAGGTAAAAAGGGTTAAGTGACTTGCCCAGTGTCACACAATTAGACTAAGATAAGTCTTCCTGAGTCCAGGCCTGGTGCTCTATCTATAAATTATCTATAAATAGATAATTTATCTATTTATCCTAAATATAGCTTGTAAATATTTCTCTGCTAATTGTCTTCCCACTTTGATTGTGTGCTTAAGGGCAGGGAGTGTCTCTTCCCTCACATATCTTTCCTTACCCTATTTCACCTTATGAGATGAAAGGGAATGGGACTGATGATGCCCATACACATGTAATGCCATGCACGAGCAGCTTTCCAGAAGAATGCTACTGTGAACAGCTTTTAAGGTTCTGATTACACAGTATAATGAACACTATTCCATAACAAATCAGAGCAAAACATTCACAGTAAATTGAGATACAGCATTCACAATGTTACAACTTATCATAGAAGATCAAAATACAGCATTCAAACAATTTATCACTAAGATGGCCACGTAGTTTTCACCATAGTGGTCACAAAGTTTTCAACAAAGAACAATCATTTAGTAACTCAAGCATTCAATCATCTCAATCATTCAATCATTCTTAAGGAGGTTAGCCTCCTTAAAGGACACAAAGTACAATAGTCAAAGTTCTCTACTCAAGGGGCACACTAAGTTACAAATCAGTCACTTATTCAGTCATCAATCACTAAGTACAATCATTTAGTCAATCAATCATTCAACCAACTCAATCATTTAATCATCCTTCATCATTCACTATTCAAATAACCAGAAAATACACAAGCCCTCCACCCCTAGGTCACTAGTAAATTACAATTTCTTAGTCAGTACACAGTATCCAAGTAAAATCTTCTTTCAGCTTGACTTGGGGTGGTCTTTTGGATTCCCTGGATCCCCTTCCATGGTCCCAGATCCTACCTGGATTCACCAAACTGTCACCTGGGTTCAAAGACAGACAGCTCCCAGGTCCTTGTCCAGCTCTTCATGCAGTTCCTGTTCCACATTGGAGCTCACAGTGTCCAGTCCATCTCAAATCCTTCACAGCCTCTATTCCTGGGAAGACAAGGCTTAACAAAGCCACCAACAGGTTCATGCAAAGTACCAGCATCATAGTCATGCTTCCTCAGTCTTCCCCAGCTCTGTCTGGTCCTCAGAAATCCTTGGCAGCTCTGGCTGGCCCTTGGATTCAGCAGAAGTTTCAGCTGGTTTCCAGAATCAAAATCACTTCATCCAGGTTCTCTCCAGATTCTGGGGGACCTTTCCTCTTCAGCCTTCCCGGATGCAGCAGCTTCTGCCTCCATGAAGTCTGCTCCCAGAAGGCCTGTCTCTCCCTCTCTGGGGTTGTTCCTTATATACAGTATTGCCTCTCCCTGTTCAGCCCCTTCCTGTTACGTTAGCAACAGGAGATAGGAGTTCATACCTTCTGTTTCTTCAACAGAGACTTGATTAATTACTAAGTGCTAAGTACCTGTTACCTTTGCCAATACAAAGGGATCTTCAAATTCAAATTACATTACCACTGGCATGGTTGATAGAGTGCAGGACCTAGAGTCAGAAGACTCATCTTTATGAGTTCAAATCCAATCTCACACACTTATCAATTGTGTGACCCTGGGCAAGTCACCTAGCCCATTTGCCTCAGTTTCCTCTTCTGTAAAATGAGCTGGAGAAGAAAATCACTCCAGTTTCTTTGCCAAGAAAACTCCCAAAGGAATCACAAAGAGTTGGACATAACTGGAGAATGACTAAATTAAAATTATTTCCTTGACTCTCATCCTCTTACTTGCTTCTCTTAATTTCAAGGTTCTTCTCATCCTAGAGCATCCCTCTGTCATGCTGCCCCTCTATCCCACTGGAAAGTTCTTCCTAGGGTCTCTATTTAGGGGAGGGGCATAGGCCAGTCATCCTTCATTCCTCTCTGCATTCTCTTCTATCTCTCTGATTCTCCCCACTTTACTTCCACATTCTACTCCCTTCCTCCTTGTGGTTACCCTCTCATCCCTCTCCCACCCCCCACATTGTTATGTAAGCACCTTAAGAACAGAGACCAATTTTTGTTTTATGGATATTTGTAGCCTCTGTGCTTAGCATAGTGCCTGGCACATTGTAATATGTGATAAATGTGATAATGTAATAAATGAAAAATTAAAAATCTTGATAAATGCTTGTTGTCTTAATTCCTGTTCCCTTAAAATGACCGTGGAAGTCTGGGGGTGGGACAGAATAATTGTCTACCTGTAACCTGGATGAGAATTCATTCATACGTACCCCCAGGATGGATGCTAAAAATTTTATACAGAAGAGAATCAACTATCCCCAAATATTCCACACAATGATATATATATATATATATGCATATATATGTATATATATATATATATGTATATATATACACACACACACACATACATATTTTGTTGCTGTTCCCATGAGATCCTCCTCTCCCTTTGCCTCCATTTTGTTTTTCTCCTGGCACCTTTGTAACACTAGTACTTTCAATTTAACTTGAACCATTTTTCTCTAGAAATGGTTCCTCAGGACCCTGCAAAGACAACTTTACTGTGCTATTCCATCATCTATGAGGCAGTTTTCCTTTAAGCAGCAGCCTCTCCTTCTTCTTTCTGCACTTTTCTGTCTCTGTGGGTCTTGTTTCTCCCTCTCATGCATACTAGTTTTCTATTTCCCTTCTCTTTACTCACCTTCTCTGAAGGATTTGTGTGTGAGTGGTTGATTTTGAATTTATTAGAGCAAAATTCCCCAGTGATTGTAGTTATTTGATAGGTTTGAATGTTTCCCCATAGTAATTAATGAATATTTTAATCTTATTTGCTTTATAAATATACACCCCTATTTTTGAAAAGACACAGCGTGGATATATGTTGTTATTGAGTGTGATAAGACAACATTCAGGGATACTGGAAAAATGCACTATTGCCAGGGTTAAAAGGTTCATGATATGCTTTGTGGTATCTAGGGAAATGAGACTTACTTAGTATGTGGATCCTTCTAGGTCTCACACAGTACAACACTAATTCTCTACTCTCAAACAGATCTACGTTCCAAGTCTGGATCACCTTGTTTGGAACAGAAAAGCAGAAGTTAATTTTCCCAGACTCCCTTACACCAGGGACCAGCATGGCCCTTAAGAATACTCATCTCTCGCCCAGACTCTCCACAAACTATGTAAAAAAGGACTCTGAAAAACTTCTGGAGCCCCAGCACCCACAGAACGACACAGAAAAGCTAACCTCCCGCTGAGGACAGCCCAGCACCCTGCAGGAAGGACCAGCACAGTGGTCTGGGAGCCGGCAGCGCGCAGAGCACAGGAGCCGAGCCGAGCCCAGGTCCACTTGAGCCGAGGTTTTAGCCCCAGGGCGCCAGGGCCAGCAGCCGGCTGGAGGAACCCCAGAACACCAGGAACTGTGGAGATTCCAGAATTATCAACATAGACTTGCCTAGGACAAAGTAAGAGGTTAGTGTCCTATGGACTTTGGGACCTGTATTTGGGGAATGCGTCAGCTCCCTCCCCTGGGGGCTAGAAGCAGCTGAGGAGACACGCCATTGTGTAGTTTTCATAGGCATTTCCGGCTCCCAGCCTACAAATTGTGGGGAGATCCAGCGATCAGTCTTGGGGGGTAATCGCTCTTGCTTTAACCTCCCTGGATCTGGATTGTGATCTAGGGTGGAAGTTGTGGGTGGGTTTACAACTTGCCAGAAACGGAAGCTGCCCCCCACACGTTCGGGACGAAAATTCCTCTAGCTGGCCTTAAAGCCATAGTGTGGCAACAAGCCCAAAAGTCAAGCAATTAAGTGGCAACATGCCAAGGCAAAGGAAACAGAAAAATGCAACCCTAGACTCCTATTTTGGGCGCATAGAGCGGGAAAAGGACTGTGAGGTCAGAAGTCCTGCTCCAAAAGCCCCAGGGAAAACATGAGCGGGTTGCAGGCCATAGAGGACCTTAAGAAGGACTTTAAAAATCAAATAAGAGAAGTGGAGGAAAAATTGGAAAGAGAAATGAGAAGGATGCAGGAAAAGTATGAAATGAGGGTCAACAGCCTGGCTGAGGAAAACAACACCTTAAAAAATAGACTAGCTCAAATGGCAAAGGAGGCCCAAAAGGGCAATGAGGAGAAGAATGCCTTAAGAAGTCGAATTTGCCAGATGGAAAAAGAATCTCAAAAGTTCACTGAGGAGATTCATTCCTTCAGAGTTAGACTGGAGCGAATGGAAGCTAGTGACTTTATGAGAAATCAAGATGCTGTTAAGCAGATCCAAACAAATGAAAGATTAGAAGGCAATGTGAAATATCTCATGGGAAAAACCACTGACCTGGAAAATAGATCCAGGAGAGACGATTTAAAAATTATTGGACTACCTGAAAGCCATGATCAAGGAAAGAACCTAGAAATCACCCTTCAAGAAATTCTCAAGGAAAACTGCCCTGATGTTTTAGATCCAGAGGGCAAAATAGAGGTTGAAAGAATCCACAGATCACCTCCTGAAAAAAATCCCAAAAAGAAAACTCCAAGGAATATTATAGCCAGGTTCCAGAATCCCCAGATCAAGGAGAAAATACTACAAGCAGCCAGGAAGAAACAATTTCAATATTGTGGAAACACAATCAGAATAGCCCAGGACCTGGCAGCTTCTACACTGAGGGATAGAAAGGCATGGAATATGATATTCCAGAGGGCAAAAGAACTGAGAATGAACCCAAGGGTCACCTACCCAGCAAAACTGAGTATTTTGTTTCAGGGGAAAATATGGTCATTCAGTGGAATAGAGGACTTTCAAGCATTATTGAGGAAAAAACCAGAGTTGAATAGAAAATTTGACATCCAGGCGCAAGAAGTAAGAGATGCCTGAGAAGGTAATCAGGGAAAAGAAATCAAAAGGAACTTATCAAAGTTGAACTATTTACATTCCTATATGGAAAAGCAATATCTGTGACTGATGATATCTTTCTCACTATGAAAATAATGGAAGAAGGGGTGTGGTCATACGAATACATATGTGAATGTGTGTGTATATGGCTACAGTTATATATGGATAGAGGGCATAGGTTGATTTTGTTGGGAAGGGAGAGTACTCAAGGGATGAAATTATGAGGTGAGAAAGGAAAGTGGCAAGAGGAGATGGGGAGAGACATGGTAGGGTAAACTATCTCATGTAGGGGAAGTGGGTACAAAGGAGGGGGAGAATAAGGAAGGCTAAAAAGGCAAAACCACATTCACATTGAATTTGGTTCAGGGAGAAAATGTAATACATACTAAATGGGATATCTCAACCTGCAGCAGGATAGGGGGAAGGGGGATGATGGATGGGAGGGCATCCTTGGGGTGAGGAGAGGTTGGAAGTACCCACTATAGAAGAGGGACAGGATCATGTAGGGAATGGACCAGGTGGGGGGTGGGATGAGTGGGAGGGAATTATAAGCAGCCTTGCACAATATATCTACTATGATAATGTTTTGCATAGCTAGACATGTACAACATATCCTGGATTACTTATATCCCAAGAAGGAATGGGTGACAAGGGAGGAAGGAAATGGATCTGAAATTCAAGGTCGTAACATTAAATGTTTCAAATATATATATAAATACTATTATTAATACTCTTTTGCTTGTAATAGGGAGATAAGATGTGCAGGCATTGGGATGCAAAGACTCACCTTCCTCTAATGGAAAAGTCAATGGGGGTATGGGAGAAGGTATGGGAGAGAGCAGATTGGAGGAAGCGATATCTTGTGGGACTGCTATTCTGGGAGGGTGGGTAGGGGAATAATGGGGGGAAAATGATTGTAACCCAAAATCTGGCGGAAATGAATGATGTAGAACAGAATAAAGTATTTGTTTAAAAAAAAAAAAAGAATACTCATCTCTCAGTAAAGTAAGTCCTGGGAACTTTTCTCACTCCGGTATTAGTGATACCAATGAAACTTCACCTTCAGGGTTTCTCCTTTGTTTCCTAGTCTGCCTTAAAGAAAGCAGAAAAGATGAAAATTGTGTCTTGGGACCATCTCCCAGATAGTCAATGTAGCTCCCCTGCTGAAATTAATTTGTATTTATTTTGCCAATATTTTGAATATACTTATATGCATATATGTAAGGTCATTGAAGGTAGGGGCTATTGCATTTTTGTCTTTGGGTCCCTAGAGTCTAGTCCAGCATGTGTCTAGCATATACAAATGCTTGCTGATTGATAGTTTTCTGTGAAGGCATCTTTGCTTGGTGGAGAAGCTGATGCCCTATTTTTCCATTAAAGGGTGTATCCAGATAGAGAAATATGATCCATAGTTGTCACTCAGTCAGTTGATAAACAATTATTAAGTGCCTAGTATGTGCCCAGCAGGTAGCTAGTTAGTGTATCGGATAGAGTGCCCAACCTGGAGTCAGAAATACTCATCTTCATGAGTTCAAATCTAAACCCGGCCTTTCCTAGCTGTGTGACCCCTGGCAAGTCACTTAACCCTGTTACCTCAGTTTCCTCATCTGTAAAATGAGCTGGAGAAGGAAATGGTGAACCACTTCATTATCTCTTCCAAGAAAACCCCAAATGGGATCACAAAGAATGAGATACGACTGAAAATGACTGAACAATAATTTGTGCCAAGTACCATGCTGAGTGCTAGGGATACAAAGAAAGGTAAAAGTCAATCCTTTTTCTCAAAGACCTCACAGTCTAATGGGGAAGACAGCATACAAACCACTATGTACAAATAACCTAGATACAGGATAAATCAGAGATAACTAGGATTAAGAGGAACTAGGAAAGCCTTCCTGTGGTAGGAGGGATTGTAATGGGATTTCAAGGAAGCTGGGGAAGCCAAGAGGCTGAAATGCAGGAGAGCATTTGAGGCATGGGGGACCGTGAGGGAAAATGTAGTCAGGAGATGGAGTGTTTTGTTCAAGGAAAAGCAAAGAGGCAAGTGTCATTGCATCTAAGAATACATGGTGGTAGTGTAAGAAGTTGTAAGAAGACTGGAAAATGGGGTGGGGGGGCGGTTTAGGATGGCCTTTGAGCACAAAACAGAGAATTTTATATTAGATCTTAGAGGTGATAGGGAGGAACTGGAGTTTATTGAATAGGGGATGGCATGGTCAGACCTGTGTTTTAGGAAAATGATTCTGACAGATAAATGGAAGATTGACTAGACTGGGGAGAGAAACTTCTGTCAGGCAGACTAACTGGCAGGCTATTGCAATAGTGTTTAAAAAAAATGAGGTCCTGCATTAAGGTGGAGTTAGTATCAAAGGAGAGAAGGGACATATGAGAAATGTTAGGAAGGTCAGAATTGATAGTCCTTGGAATCTGATTGGTCTTGAAGGCGATGGGGGAGGGATGAGAGAGAATGGATGGCAAGGATGACAGCTACTCTGGGTGGCTGGGAGGATGGTGGTGCCTTCCACAGAAAAAAAGGGAAACTGGCAAGAAGAGATTGTTTGGGATAAAATTACTAAGTTAAATTTTGCATAAATTAAATTTAAGGAGTCTACAGGATGTTCAGTTCAAGATGGCCAATAGGCAGTTGGATGTGTAAAGTTGAATGTAAGCAGAGGCATTAGGACTGGAAAAGTAAATTTGAGAATCATCAGCACAGAGATCTTAATCAAATCCATAGGGGCCAATGAGATCATCAAAGTGAAATAGTACGGAAGGAGAAGAGGAGATCCCCAGCACAGAGCCCTATGGGACAACCATGGTTAGTGGGCATGACCTGGCTGAAGATCCAGCCAGAGAGAGTGAGAAGAAGCAGTCATATGAGCAGGAGGAGACCCAGAAGGTAATAGTGCCATGAAAACCCAGAGAGTAAAGAGTATTAAGGAGAAGAGAGTGGCCAACAGTGTCAAAGGCTGAAGAGCAGAGGCCCATGTCAAGAAGGATGAGGATCAGGAAAGGGCCATTAGATTTGGCAGTTAAGGTCCATTAGCTAACAAACACCACACCTTTGCACTCAGCTCTAATCTCCACTCAATCCTGACAAGTACTGCACGGTCTAGTCCTGTGCACACCAGTCACTTTCATTTCATCTTGTATGTTTCTTATTGTTTGTCTCAGTCAATTTGTCTTTCTTAGCTCATTAACTTCCTAACAACAACAGGAAGGTCTATATGTTCCCTTTGCCTAGTATGTAGCATAGTACTGCCTACAATTAGAGCAGCTGTTCTTAACCATTTAAAAAAAAATCAAGGAACCCTTTGGCAATCTGATGAAGGTTACTGACTCTTTAGAACAATATTTTTAATTGTATAAAATAAAATACATAGAATTACAAAGGAAAACAATTATATTAAAATGAAGTTACTTAAATTAAAAAAAAAAGACTAAATTCATGAACCATAGGTTAAAAGCCCCTGAACTGAAGCCTTCAATAAAGTTTTCTGAAGATGGTACTAGGCACCCTCTCTATAGCAGAGCCCTGTCCTTGGTGCTGGAAGGACGAACTACCCTCAGGGAGCTCCTAGTTCAATGGCAAAGATTCAGTTCCTTCCTGTGGAAAACACCCTGCCCTTAGAGAGCTCCTGGATGTGACAAACAGAGACAAGAAATAATTTTTACTCAGCACACTGCAATACACTGGCTAATTACAAGAATACTCAATGTTTGTACTGAGCATTAAACTTTGCCAAGCCCTTTTCACATCTCTTTGATACAAGGACCAATGTGAGACAGAGGAGTGAATACTGAATCAGGAATCACAAGACCTAGCTCTACCACTAACTAGCTGCATGATCTTGGGTGAGTAACCATCTCTGGGTCTCAATGTGCCAAATGTTTTATTTATATGAAATATTCTCTCTCCATCTGACTGATTAAAAGAAAAAACAGCTAAGGCACAGAACAGTAAAGAGACATGCCCAAAGTCCCACAACTATTTATAGAGAGCTATACTAGAATCTAGGTATTTTGGTTTTAAGGTCAAGTTTCTTCCTACTAGGGCATAAAATGCTTTATGATAAGGAGGAAGACAGTGGTTTATTGATGAATGAGAGGCTAGTGACACATCCAAGTCAAGAGGGATATTCAGTACCTTCTCACAGCTCACTCCTCCTAGTCCTTCCCTTCCCCTCCCCCCTTTCAACTCCATCTTTGCCTCTTTTCTACCTGATCCTTGTTGCTCTTTACATCTGTTTATGATTCCCATTAGTGCTGAAACCTGCTCTAGTGACCAATTTTGTCTTCAAACCAAATACAAGAAAAGTCCTCCATCATAGAGGGAAGTTTAACTTGCTGTTGGGAGGTGAAACTTCCTAACATTCGGAGCTGTCCAAATGTGGAATGAGCAACCTTGGGAGGAAGTAGACTCCCTGTTACTGGAAGTCTTCGAGCAAAGATTGAATAGACACTTATTGAGCATGCTGTAGAGGAGATTATTTGAGGGTCAGGGTATGAGTTGGACTCATTGGCTACTGGAATACTTTCCAAATATGAAATTCTGTGATTCTGTGAGCTTATGAAATTGAGAAAGAGACCAACCCATGCCCATACCATATCCTCAGTGGGTTGGGAGACCAAGGAGATATGCAGATAGCAATCTATTTGGTCTCATGGAGGAGCTGTGAAGGAGAAGATTCCCCTTAAATGATGTAATTCAAACAGGGAACTAAAAACCTCCTACATATGACACTTCTTGCATTTACTGTTGTCTCTCCTATTAGAATATGAGATCCTTGAGAACAGAGTGAGATCGTTTTTCCTTGCTTTTCTTTATATTGCCAGCTCTTAGCACAGTGCCTGGCAAATAGTAGGTGCTTAATCAATTATTGTTTGTTGTTGTTTATCCTTCATTCTTGAAGAGGACTGATGGGATCATGAAGATGATATCTTGACTTGCACATGAATTGGACTTAAGTGAGGCAGAGTTGCACAAAGTGATCAGCCTCATTCTCTCCTCCAGAGTCATTGGAATTCAGTGGCAACACAAAATTCAAGACAACTGGTGATGGCTGGGGCCAATAATAAATATTAGTTAATCAATGAGTACCCATGGGCACTCACACACAGAAATCCTGTCACACATATACCTTCCAAACTCCTCACCTGCTTCTTCAGGTGAGTTTTTGTTCCTTCCAGAATTTCAGTGTATCATTTGCATTCACTCTCTGTGTTTAACCAGTAGGAAGCTACCCAACAGAGCAGAGAGACAGAGGACTTGTCTCCCAACGGTTGATAGAGAACTTATACAAATCGTAGCTGCTATGGCTTACTTAAAAATTCTGCTCCTTTGGAAGTCTTCCCTGATACAGGAGAGCCCAATCTAAAACCACTGACCAGTACCCTAAGCCCCCCCCCCCCCCCCTCAGAATCCCTTCTGCCCTTTGAACTGAATTTAGGAGGTATATACCTTTAATTCTCCAATCCATCCTCCACACCACTACCAAAATTATTCTACTTGAAGCACATGTACCCTACTCAAGTGATACCCTATTGCCTCTAGGATAAAATACAAATGCTCAGCTTGTTATTTCAAGCCCTTTGCAACTTGATTTCAGGTTACCTTTATAGGTAAGCCTTTATAGGCTTCCTTCACACATTATCTTACAGCAAACTGACCTAATTTCTGTTCTCCAAAGGTGGGATTCCATCTCATGCCACTATCTTCTTACAAAGGTCTCTCCCGTGCCTGGAAAGCACTCTTTCCTCATTGCTATCTTTCAGAGTCCCTGGCATCCCAGAAGACTCAACTCATGTGCCACCTCCTACAGGAAGCCTTTAGTGCCCTCTTTCCTCAAAGAAACATGTGCTTCCTTACCCATTCCTGTGCTATATCCCTCTCCCCCAACCCAGTACAGCTCTTTGGGAAGCAAGAACTGTTTTCTTTTTTGTCCTTGTCTCTTTAGGACCACAAATATCATAAGTCCTTACTAAATGCTTACTGGATTGTATTGCTGGATGTAATAGCATAAGTTTAAAATCCAGTTCCCTAAGAAAACTCTTGCAAAACTTCCACTATAGAAATATTTTGCCTTGTGCCCCCTCCCATCTGGGTAGCTTGGACATCATAACTATCCCAGTCCTAAAGTTACTTGACTCCTCATTCCTCCACTCCTCCCCTCACTATTATCCTTGGAATCTTATTCATTAGAAATATAGGCTTTTGGCAAGGAGTGTTGCACTGGTAAATGTTTAACAACAGGGAGGGGAATGGATGCAGGACATTGTTTTGAGTTTAATTAGCATGGTTAGCATTTCCCCCATCATTTTCTCAGTCCTAGATAACCAACAGAACAATGAATCAAACCCTGATATGTAGTGTTATAGAGTCTCCTGAAGCAGTGTGAATGAGCTCCGGTATATCCCTGATATAAGCAACTTCAAGTCTCTCATTTTTCAAACTAAGAACCTGACTAGTAGAGAAGCAAAGTGATTTATTTACTCAGGATCACACAACCAAAAGACAGAGTCAAGAGTAGACTTCAGGACTTCTGACCCCTCAGCTAGTGCATTTTCCACTATAGTGTAGACTGTTTTAATTCCTTTCCAAAGATATACTAGATCTCTCAGTCATCCAACTCTAGTTAATTAATGAGGTAGCTGAGTGGTACAATGAATAGAGTGTTGGACCTAGATGAGTTCAAATCTTGCCTCAGACACTTACCAGCTGTGTGACCTTGGGCAAGTCACTTTACTTTGCTAAATAAAGTTTTATAATAGGATACCAAAATATCAACTTCAAAAATATATGATGAGGGAGGAATAGTGAGATAGCAATTCTGAAGAAAGATCTAGAGGTTTGAGTGAACCTCATGGTCAATATGAAGCAACAAATTGATGTGGCAGCCAAAAGCTAATGTGATCTTGGGCTAAATCAAGAATGGCATATTGGGGCAGCTAGGTGGTGTAGTGAATAAAGCACCAGCCCTGGAGTCAGGAGGACTTGAGTTCAAATCCAACCTCAGACACTTGACACTTTACTAGCTGTGTGACCTTGGGCAAATAACTTAACCCCAATTGCCATGCCTTCCTCCCCTCCAAAAAGACAAAAAAGAAAAAAAAGAATGGCATATTCCCCAAGAATAGAGAGGCAACCCCAGTTCAAAACACAAACAACCAAAACCAAAAACATCCCTGTAATCTACCTTCTCCAAACTTCAGCTAGAGGACTGCACTGACTTGGGGTGGGGTGGGGTCATGGCTTAAGAATGATGTTGATAATCTGGAGAGTTTCCAGAAGAAGATAAACAGAGATGGTGAAGGACCTTGTGAACATGCCATAGGAGAGCAGTGGAAGTAAATAAGGATGTTTAACCTGGAAAGAAGAAGATTCAGGGGGAACATTATAGCTGTGTTCAAGTATAGCAACTAAAGGGGGTAGGTATTGTCTCCCTGACAGAAGATAAGCTTCTTGAGGACAGGAGATGTTCTATTTTTGCCTTTGTATTCTCCTTAGCATAATGGATGCACCTAATAAATATTTGTTGATGTGTGAAAAGCAAAAAGAATAAAGGGGATGGGTACCCCACACATCATCACTGTGTAAAGCAAAGCATGGTGTGCCCACCAACAAGTGATATGATGAGCATCCCCAGTTCCATGGAATATGAACCATGGAGTTGGTCCTGCCCAGATTCAGCTCTAGTTTATCAAAAGGATTTTTCTCAATTAATAAGAATATGTGTGTATGTATGCAAATGTATATACTCACACAATTATAAGTCACTGCTTATAGGGGATAGCTGGGTGGCTCAATGGATAGAGTGCCAAGTCTGGAGTCAGAAAAACTCGTGTTACTGAGTTCAAATCCCTGAGCAAGTCACTTAATCCTGTTTGCCTCAGTTTCCTCATCTGTAAAATAAGCTGGAAAAGTAATGACAAACCACTTCACTAGCTTTGCCAAGAGAACCCCAAATGGGGTCATGAAGAGTAGTACCTGACAAAAAATGACATAATCACTCCTGTTTATAGGATACTTGGATTTGTCTAGGAGTACTTTGTTAGTACTTCCCCTTGTTTGTGAGATTTCCATATGGGATCAATATCCATTCTTCCCTCTTGTAGTTTAGGTAGCACTGATCTGGAGATGTGGCCCCCATCTCTCCTAAGAGATCAAAACCTCAGCCCAAATCTCTACCTGCTGTGGTCAGCAATCTCATCAGAGGAAAATTTGGTGGCTTTCAAATTTTCTTTGTTTATAATCAGACACAAGATATACATGACAATACAAGGGGTGTGTGTGTGTGTGTGTGTGTGTGTGTGTGTGTGTGTGTGTGTGTGTGTGTGGTGGGAGGGTGGCGTGGGAATCAGAAGAACCAGATTGGAAGGTTAAAAGAACAAGTAAGCACTGGCTTCTTCAGCTATTGTCAGGGGTCAACTTTTCCTTCATATGTCTCTGATAATTCTATCAGTTTGGAGTATTATGGGAATTTGTGGTCCCCTTGAATTTGGAGGATATATCTTGCACCCTCAGTTTTCACCATCACCATTCACCTGAATCCTGAGACTAGGTGGAATAGATCCATAAGGAACCAAGAAGGTGATTCTCACTCATGTCTGGGTATGGGGCAGCTTCCTTTTTTGGCACCATGTCCTTTCCCCCATGCTGCCTTAGGAAACCTCAGCATCTACAGGCCAGCATTGTATTCTCTTCACTGTTACCTACAACATATATATGGTCATCTAATCCACAATTACAGCAGAAGATGAGGCTGTTTCTCTGATTATGTCCTGATGGAGATGTCCTCACATCAGTTCATTGTGGCCTCTTTTCACTTGGCGCTTTGCCTTTCCACAGATAACATCTTTCACTTTATCGTCTATTGGATTCTTTATCTGAATTTGTGTCTCTATGTGGCTCTTCTCCTTAAAGATGCTCTTGACCCAATCAAGGTTGGCATGTTCTTGTGGAAGTAGTTACTGAGGTCAAGACCTCCCTCTTCTTCTCTCTTCCTTGTCTTATTTCACTCAGGTGTCTTCTGCCACCATCTCCTTCTCCACTATCTCACACAAAAATGTGGCCCTACTTGTCAAATCAAACCCCTCTACTATCTTGTCCTCTCCAACAGATTGCCCATTCTGTCATCCCCATTCTCACCCACCTTCAGTATCTCCATGTCTAATGCCTCTATTGCCTACAAACATGCTTATGTCTCCACCATCTTCAAAAAAACCCTCACTTGACCCTTCCATCTTTTTTAACTATTATCCTTATCTCTTCTGCCCCTAAGAGCTAAACTCCCTACAAAGGCTGTCTACAATAAATACCTCTTCTTTCCCTCCTTTCACTCTCCTGCTACAATCCAGCTTCTAGCTTCTTCGTTTTCTGCAGCCTTTGACACTGTTGACCACCCCTGTCTCTTTGATATTGTCTTCTTACTAGGTTTCTAGAACTCTGCTGTTTCTCCTGGTCTTCCTCCTACCTATCTGACTAATACTGCTCAGTCTTTTTTGTTGGATCTTCATTGAGGTGATGCCCACCAACAGTAGGTGTCCCACAGGGTTCTGTTGTAGGTCCTCTTCTCTTCTCCCTCTACACTATTGCACTTAGTGATCTCATAAGTTCCCATGGATTTAATATTATCTCTATGTTTATGATTTTCAAACCTACCTATACAGCCCTAAGTTCTCTATTGACCCCAGTTTTGCATCTCCAATTGCCTACTGGATCTCAAATTGTATATCCAATAGACATGTACAAAACTGAATTCATTATCTTTTCCCCTAAACCTTCTACACTTCCAGACTTCCCTATTAGTGGTATCAAGGGTACCATTATCCTCCCAGTCACCCAGGCTTACAACCTAGGCATCATTCTTGGTTCTTTACCATCTCTCACCTGCCATATCCAATCTGTATCCAAGACTTGTTGATTTCACCTTTGCAGCGTCTCTTGAATACTCCTCTTCTCTACCACCCTGGTATAGGCCCTCATCACCTCACACCTAGATTATTACAAGAGTCTGCTGATGGCTCTGCCTGATAAATGTCTCTCCCTATTCTAGCCCATCCTCCATTCAGCTGCCAAAGTGATTTTCCTAGAGTTCAGGTCCAACCACATAACCCCTGCTACTCAAACTCCAATGACTCCCTATCACCTCCAGGATCAAATACAAAACCTTCTGCTTGACATTCAAAGTCCTTCATGACCTAGCACTATCCTTCCCTCTCACACTTTTGTCATTATTACTTACTGCCTACCATGTGTTTTTCATCCAGGAACACTGGCTTCCTTGCTGTTCCTTGCTTCCAGGCATTTTCTCTGGCTGTCCCCCTCACCTGGAATGTTCTTCATCCTTATCTTCTCTTGATTTCTCTGGCTTCCTTCACATCCAAATAAAAGTCCTGCCTTCCATAGGAAGCCTTTCCCAGTCCCTCTTAATGCTAGTGTCTTCACTCTGTTATTTGTTTCATATTTATCCTGCATATAGCTTGTTTGTACATATGTGTTTGACTATTATTTCCCCCATTAGAATTGAAGCTCTTCAAGGGCATAAGACTATCTTTTTTTTTTCTTTGCCTTTCTTTGAATCCCCAGCACTTAGCACTGTGCCAGGCACCTAGTACATGCTTAACAAATACTTACTGACTGACTAACTACTGTGGTCCTTGTAATGATCATGGGAATCTGAAGGTCCTCCCTGCCCCTTAGCCCCTTGATAGGCTTAAGTGACTCTAAGAACCTTCCCTGATTTGAAAATATACTCTGCCCCCTAATAGGCTAATTGTGGTCACATGAAGCCTGTGGCGGGAGCCTTGTTCTTTAAGAACACCTACACCTTGTTACTTTGTTATTGGGCAGTGGGTCAAGAGGTTTGTGACATTCTCTGACCCAGAAGAAGGCTATATATACCCTTATGTGAGGTTTTGCTTTGGGGCTCACTTTGGGAAGAGTTGTGTGATTTGTCCAGATGAGACTCTGGGCAGCCATTGAGCCCCAGGCTTTGAAAACCTCGATGTTGGTGCTTCTCTCTCTGGTAACTAACTAGGTATGGATGTAATGGTCAGACAGCTGGAAGCCCTGTCTGCTGAATTGTGTTATTTTCTGTTGTAACTTCTCTTTGTATTCTCTGAAGTTCAGGGTGCTGACTTTTTCCCCTGAACTAGGTAAATGACATATGTTTGATTAAAGTAAGATTGTTAACCCATTTTGAGTTGCTTTCCTTTAGAAAAGCAGACCTAAAAACCTGTGCTAGCAGCCATCCTGGGTATGTTAGGGTGCTTGCTGATACAGTCCTCCAACTCCATTTGTCATTATTACCTAACCTTTGCTAACTCTGGTAATAGTAGCTACGATTCAAGATCAGTGATGTACATAGTTATATGTCAGATTTCTGTATGTCTGCTGAAGTCTGGTTTTACCTACTTTCTTTTTCTTTTTTTTCTTTTTTTGCCTTTTTGTTAGGGCAATTGGGGTTAAGTGACTTGCCCAAGGTCACACAGCTAGTTTTTGTGTTAAGTATCTGAGGTCGGATTTGAACGCAGGTCCCCTGACTCCAGGGCCGGTGCTCTATTCACTGTGCCACCTAGTCACCCCTCACCTACTTTCTTTAAAAATAAATTTTTTTCAAACAAGAAAATAGTGAGGATTTATTATACAAGTGTAGAGACACACACAAAACAAAAACAAAAAACCAATCCAGAATGACAAAAAGTCCTATGGCACAAAGTCAAGAAGCAGGTAGGTAGAATCTGCATTAAATGATTGCATGTCCTATTATTAGGGAGATGTCAAATGGTGGTAAGATAAACAGGAGGAAGACCAGGAGAAAGAACAGTGTCCCAGAAACCTAGTGAGAAGAGAGTATCAAAGAGGAGTGGTCAACAGCATCAAAGGTTGTAGAAAGGCTAAGAAGAATGAGGATTGAGAAAAGACCATTGGAGTTGTCAATTAGGAAATCATTGGTAACTTTGGAAAGATCATCATAGGTGGAATGATGAGGCCAGAAGCTGGATTGTAGCAGGGTGCAATTGTAGCAGAGGAGAGGGAGAGGAGAGGAAGAAGAGGTATTTACATAAGTGTCGTGACTCTTCATCCTTTGTCAGATGATAGAGCATTAGAGTCCTTTGTAGGGTGGGTGATGTCTCATGAAGGTTTTTGCCTTCCTGGGAATGTCACCAAGGGTTATTCCATCTCTGTTCCTGTGGCCTCTGTGGTCAGCACAGTCTGGTTACCTGGACCTCTGCCTCTTGCATTTCAGGCTATGCATTCACTTCTTCCTCCACTTGACTCTCGTGGCACAGTGGAAGTCAACAAGATGGAACTAAGAGTCATCTGCTTTCTTAGGTATTATTGTATAGTATTAGTCTGTATTAGTCTCCGTAATTGAGAATTCACTCTGACTATAATGTCAGAAGATGTTTTTCCTTTACACCGAGCAGAAGACTTGATAGATTGTAAGTTTCCTGTTCACTCTTATTACCACCATATTGTGTCTTTCTGTTTGCAAATATCTTTGCCATGTTGTTCCAGTCTGTGTTCTTTTCAGTCTTTCACAAAGCAAAAACTTCCTTAAAGACCTTCTACAATTTAGTCTGATGGGCTGGCCGTGTTGTTCAAATGCCAAAAGTACATTTAGCTAAAAGACTATTTTATGAACTCACACAAGGCAAAAACTTACATTGGAGGTTAGAAGAAGAGACACAAGGCCACTCTCAAGTTTCTCTGGAAGAACTTTGGAATTGATTGTGAGACATGGAAGACACTTGCACAGGCCCACCCAGCATGGCATACCCACATCAAAGAAGAGCAAAGCAGAATTGCAGAAGCTCAAAAGAAACATGAGATGTGCAAATTTAGAGGCATCTCCATTCCAAACGTTGGTGTGGACTATTTGTGTCTAATCTGTGGTAGAGCCTTCTGAGCTCATGTTGGTCTGATCAGCCACAGCTGGACACACTGTACCTTGACCCCAACATAGTGATGTCATTTTGGTCCTCTTTGAACATGAAGGACAACAACCAACCAACCGACATATATAACAACTAACTTAAACTTGCTGAAATACAATTTATATTTTGAAAAGAGCCCTAATTTTGCCTTATGGTATCTCTCCCACAGGTCTGAATTTGATCTTACCTACAGGAGAAGTATCATTTTCAGACTTAAATGTGGCTCTCAGTTCCACTGTGGGCATGCCTCCTATGCTCAGAAGAGAGCTGACTCTTTCTCATGAACTTCTCCTCCTTAGAGTATGCCTTATAAATTCGTTTCTCGGCACTGTCTTCTGTTGTCACTATATTGTTGTTGAATCATTTTTCAATGGTGTCTGACTCTTTGTAACCCCATTTGGGATCTCCTTGGCAGAGGTACTGGAGTGGTTTGCCATGTCCTTCTCCAGCTCACGTTACAGATGAGGAAACTGAGGCAAATAGGGTTAAGTGACTTGCCCAGGGTCACACAGCTAGGAAATCTCTGAGGTTAGATTTGAACTCACAAAGATGGGTCTTCTTGACTACAGACCAGGCACTCTATCCACTGCACCACCCGACTATTATTGTCAGTGAATTAGAATTGATCAAATGGGTCAGGTGGGGTGGCTAGGTGGCGCAGTGAGTAAGAGCGCCGGCCTCGGAGTTGGGATGACCCGAGATCGAAATCGGCCTCAGACAACGAACACCCACACATAAATAATGACTAGCCGTGTAACCTTGAGCAAGTTACTTAACCCCGATTGCTTTAAAAAAAAAATGGAAGGGGCAGCTAGGTGGCACAGTGAGTAGAGCGCCGGTCCTGGAGTCAGAAGGACCTGAGTTTGGATCCAGCCTCAGACACTTAATGCACACAAACAAAAAAATCTAGCTGTGTAACCTTGGGCAAGTTACTTAACCTCAGTTGCCCACCAAAAAGCAAAAAAAAAAAAAAAAACAAAAAAAACCAAATGGGTCAGGTAATTCACAGAGCACTTCTCAAGTGGCCTTCCCGGTTTTTATGTTATATATTGCTCTAAAAACCTCCAAGCTTTCACATTTCTTTGCAACATTAAAAAATATATCTTTAGCTTTATAAACTACATCTACTCTTCACATTAAAAGAGCTATACATTTCAGTACCCATAGACCACCACACCTTTCAACCACTTCAGCACCCACTTTTTAGTAGATTAAATGGAGTTTAAGATATTTTAAAAAGTAATATTATAAGCAGTAAGCATGCAAAATTATGACCAAAAAGCGTGTGATGAGCAAGGCTGCATGCATTTTACCAATGGCAAATAAACAATAAGGGAAAAGCCAAGTTGATGTCAACGCAACAAGAATAAACTCAATATCCCCAAACCTGCATCAGTACCTTTTTTCATGTGCCAACAGAGCATAAATAAATATACCAAAAAAATGAGGTAAATCAAAACATGTGTTCCCACTCTTAAGGAGCTTAACCCGTTGCCTCATCAATAGAGAGCATCAATGAATAGCATCCGCGAGATACTTCGCTGGAGGCTGGCAGCAGTTCCGCCTTCTCCCTCACCACTAGAGAAGTGTCAAAGTGCTGAGTTGCCCTTTTGTATGCATTCCTGATTCCAAATCAGCGGCAGATCCAAAGTCGCTCTTTTCACCACATGGTTAGCAGACCCCAAATGTCCGAGCCGCACATGTTCTAAATCTCACATGAGGATTATATCAGCTGAACACACTGCACATGTTCGTGAGGGCTGGGCTTGGCCAGTCCCCTGTTACAAGCATTTTCATTTTAACAGCAGATAGATTATGGGAGAAAGAATTGTCTTTGAGAGGCTGAGGACAACACTCACCAAAATGAACAATAAAAATTAGAAATAAAACAGAATTTTACTAAACATAATAAAATAGATACATTCAAAAAGCAAAAAAAAAATCCAACAAAAATAGAGAATGTATTTAAAAGGAGCAAGAGGAATAGATCGTTGACAGTAAAGGAAGGAGAAAATATAAAATAAAATTTGTGGAGTGGGAAAATAAAAATCCCAGTGGAGGCTGAACATGAAACTGGCAAAAAGTAAAACAGAACTTGAAATGTCACATGGGGGGGGGGGGTGGGAATCAATGAATTCTAAGATAAAGATATTTAAAATTAAACAAGTAAGACATAAAAGTACAAGAAAAGTGAATGAAACAAAATGTCTTTCATCTAGCCTCAGGGATTCATCTCAGTTAGATCTAGGAGTATGTATATAAAATCATGGTTCTCCAATTATAGAGAAACTAGTGCTTGCCTAGGGGCATGATATTAGTGAGCCTTCCTTGCTTTGGTGATTTCCACAAGGGATCAGTGACCTTTCTTCCTCCCTCTTGCTCCTTAGCTAGTGCTGGATGGGGGATATATCTCCCAACACTTTATAGGTATCCAACTTTCTCCCTAAATTTCTACCCAAGGCCATTATTTATTACTCCAAAGAAGGATCTGATGGCAATCAGATTGTCTTGTTTATAATCAGACACAGGACACATGACATTGCTAGGTGGGGGACAGGGCATGCCGAACCATGCATAACCCAGCTAGAAGGTTGGAAACCATAATCAATCACTGGCTGCTTTGACTACAGCTGTGGGGTGAGATCTTTGTCTTTTCTTCAGTGTCCTTCTCCTCTAACTGAGCAGAAATCAAAGCAGAGCTAGTGGTGAGACTCTCTCTCACCCATTTGGGGTGTCACTTCTTGGCCACCACATTCTGTCAGAGTACCAGAAGAGGGAGGTGGGTAAGCCAATGTCTAAGAATCAGAGGTGGCATAGCCCTGCCAGTGGCACTTCCTCCTGAGTAGTGCAAGGTGGACGGCTAAACTCCTCTTTCAGCTTCCTCTCCTTAAAAGACTTCAAAACCAATTTAAAAGAGACATCATCAAACTTGTGACTTCTGCAGTAGAATCTGTTCTCTACTTCTGGTCTGACCTCTCTATAACAATGCTAACCTGGCAGGGAGCCTAGAAATTCTGGGTTACAAAAATTGGGGGGATTTTTACCTTGTTTTCAAAATTAATTTTAAAATTCTGAATTTTTAGAGGAATCTCAAGCATTTCCATATGTACAGTCAAACACAAAAAAGAGGATTATATGTTAAAGAGTGAATCTCCATTTCATGCTGCTTGTATTTTTTTAATACCTAATAAATTCTACACGTCACTTTCAAATCTGTACTACTTGTTTGTTCTTCCTTCTCAACTCACTTTAGTTCTCTTCTGTGCATTTAAAAAAGGGTTTTGGTGACTCTTTTTTTGTTTACATTATTATTTCCTTGCCCCCTCCCTTCCCTGCTTCAAACTCTCAATTAAAAATTGAGAAAGAAAAAAAAATGCTTATAATAAATAGGAATTGTTGTTAAATCATTTCAGTCATGTCCAATACTCCATGACCTGATTTGTGGTTTTCTTGGCAAAGATACTGAACTGGTTTGTCATTTCCTTCTCCAGCTCATTTTGCAGATGAGGAACAGAGGCAGACAGAGTTAAGTGACTTGCCCAGAGTAACACAGCTAGTAAGTGCCTGAGGTCAAATTCGAACTCAGGAAGATGAAATCTTCTAGACCCCAGGCCCAGCACTTTATCTACTGAGTTACCTAGTTGCCCTAAAATCCTACAATGCTAGAATCTCTGTGAAGGTTGTCTGACATGCCTGAAATACCTTCTCTCATTTTCACCAATTAGAATCCTTAGGTTCTTTCTTTTCTTCAAAGCTCATTTCAGGTACCATATCTTATCAAAAGTCTTTTTGTTCCCCCAATTGATAAGTATTCTCTCAGATTCTAATTTTTTGTTTTTGTTTTCCTTTTAATCCATGGATCAGGAAGTTTGTTTTAATTGAGGCTCTTCCCTCCCTCTTAATCAGTGCTCCCTATTCCCACTATGCCTTCTTTTGTCCTATTTTGATAAGAATGGAGCTTACCTGATGCTCTGTCTTCTCACCCCTTCCTCCATGTTTGTATATTCTTCTCACACAACCCAATTATAAGAAATAGCAAGTTCCATCCCTTCTTCATCTTTCCTGCTCTAGTGTCTTCCTTTTTTCCTTCCTTTACTTTCTATCTTAAAACTCTCAGAACAGAACCAATCTATCCTGTTTCGCTCTCTCTCTCTCTCTCTCTCACTCACTCTCACTCTCACTCTTTCTCTCCCCTTTCTTACTCCCTCAACACACTGAGAAGGCATTAAGATTCTTACAAGATATTTGTTTCTTTTCCTTCACTAGAACGTTAGCACTCCATCATCACATAGTCTTTTCTGATTGTTCAAATAAATGGCCTTTCCACATTTCTTTGGACTTATGTGTTTGTATCTCAAAGTTTCTTCTCAGCTCTGATATTTTCATCAGAAATGCTTCAAAGTCCTAAAATTTAATAAAGATTGATTTCTCTTCTATAGAATTATACTCAGTTTTTCAGGGTGGGTTATTTGGGGTTACAAGTCTTTATCTTTTGCCTTTTGGAATATTATGTTACAAGATATCCTCTCACTTTTACTGCTAAATCTCAAGCATTCCTGACACTAGTTCCTTGGTACTCAAAGAAAGGTATCTTTCTGGATGTTTGCAGTATTTTTTTGAGCACTAGATTTTGGCTATGACATTCCTAGGACTTTTCCTTTTCAAGTTCTTTCAGGAGTTGCTTGGTGTATTCTTTCTGTCTTTGCCTCACCCTCTAGTTCCAATAGATCTAGGCAGTTTTCATTTATGATTTTTTGAAATATAGTGTCCAAGTTTTTTTAAATCATAGTTTTCAGGGTGTCTAATAATTCTTAAATTATCTCTCCTCAACTTGTTTCACCAGTCACTTGTCTCTGATATTATATATCTTATGTTTTCTTCTAGTCTTTTAATCCTCTAGTTCTGTTTTAATTTTCCTTGCTGTCTCATGGAAATTATTGATTTCTTTTTAGTTTATTCTAGTTTTTACTTGAGTAAGATTTACCATTTCTAAGCTATTTTCGAATTCTTTCTGCCAGGGCTTTTATTTTATTTGTTCTTACTGCAATGGGAAAGTCACAACTCTGACTTATTCTACATCTGCAAAATGAGCTGGAGAAGGAAATGGCAAACCACTCCAATATCTTTGCCAAGAAAACTCCAAAATGGTGTCATGAAGAGTTGGACATGACTGAAACAAATGAACAAATTACTTAATTTCTTCATGTATTCATGTAACCCTTATGGAAAATCCATTTTTTGTCCTTTGGGTCTCTGCTTGAAGACATTATGAAATAACTTTCTCCTTCCAGGCCTGGGTATCTCTATATCTATAATACATTTTTTTAAATTGGCAGTATCTTTTTGGTTTGTTCCTATCTCAAGATTTAGTTCCTGACCTGGGACTTTGTGCCAGGACCAGGTTCCACTCACTTCTACATGTTTGGGTGAGGTGATAGGCTCTGCTTGGTCTCCTCTAGATTACCTAGGTTCCTTCACTGACCTTTGTCTCCTGGGGTTAAGCTGTCTGGGACTTGGATGTTTAGAGTGCTGGGATTTTAGGCCCTCCTATTATGTCTCAGGACAGAGTGCAGGAGATCTTAGTCCTTTGGAACTTGAACTAGGCAGGTATGAGAAATTCCAAGACTATCCTGATTGCTACTGCTCCACAGAACTACTAAGGTCCCCCCAAAACTATCCCTGTGAGTTTCCAGTCACTCTGGGATGTTTGAGGATAAAAGTCCTCCACCCTTGCTACCTCTAGATGCAGAGCCTGTAGGCTACACATGTCTTTGGGTGGTTTCTAGTCATGCTGGGAGGCTGTGGACTTGTTTGCCTCTGCTAGACCTGGCTATTCTGGGGTCCTCCTTTCTTATTGCTCATGAGCTATCAGAGGACAATTTTTGAAGTTATAGGATATAAGTTGTACCTTGTTATAATTTCTTATTGATTTATCAATTATCATTTATTTGGACTGGAACAAACTTAATGAATTTTACTGGGGTAGATATGTGGCATCTAGGTGGTCCACCCTCATTCTGGTGACCAACTTGACCAGATGACCTTTTATACAAGTTATTGGAGGATTGTCATGTGGAGGAAGGGTTAGGATGGCTTTGTTTGACCCAAGAAGGCAGAACCAGGAACAATGTGTGGAAGGTACAAAGAGACAAATTTATACTTGATCACAGGAAAAACTTTATAGCAATTAGAGCTGTCCAAGAGTGTAATGTGCTGTCTGGGAAGTGAGCCCTCTCCTGTACCCCTCCCCCAAACTCAGAGGTCTTTAAGGAAAGGCCATTTTTCAGTTGGTGTTATTCCCTCTTATGATGGTGACTTCTCAGGCATTGAATGGATGCCAGTGGGCATTCCTTTAGGGATGTGCTGGACTGGGTCACTGCTGAGGTTCCACACAACTCTTAGACTCCATAGTTGTGTAAAATCATCTATTCTAATTCCCCAATTTACAGAGGGGTAAACTCAGCTCTTGGGAATCTCAAGAACGCTCCCAAGGTCACACAGGTGATAGAAATATGTAGGTTTGTTTCCCTACTGCTTTTCTTTGTTACAAAGGAGAATTCCATCATGGATGTTTAGGGGGAAGGAGGGGGTGTTGTGTTGGGATCATTAGGAAATGACATTTTTGGAAAACAGAAAGAGCTTCAACATTGTTTTTAAAAATAATAATAGGAAGGCAAGTATTCAAAGCTAGGTCTTCTGATTCCTTTTCCTGGATAGATTAAGTTCCTTGAAGATAGGGGGTGATTATGCCTTCTTGATATCTTCCAACTTCTTCTTTATCTAGCCCGGTGCTGAGCACATGGAGGGCACCTGCCTAATGGATTTTTAAAAGGACTTGTAGAATAAAAGTACTCTGGAAAAATGTGGTGAGCAACCATGATTAACTGGCATCTCTTTGGGCAAACACTGAGATGGCACATTCTTAAAGGGTATGTTGAGAGTTCCAGCTCTTCCATGGAGCATTCTAGAGAGTATCTGGGAAGTTTTAGAGACAGCACAAAGCACCAGGTCACCCTTCCTTAAGGTTCTGGGTAACCTGCCCCCCACCCCAAGTCATTCCAGCCTGCTTAGAGAAGAATACCAGCCATGGTGCTTTATACTAATTTTCTTCTCCTTCCTAGATATGCAGGTTCTCCAGCTGAACCCCAATGGCCATCTCACTGATTCCTGATTTGGGGCCAGTCCTGTGCCTTCCCTCCCCCACTGACTTTTCCTCCCTACACCGCTTTGTCTTCTCCTCTTTGTTCTGGCCCAGCAGCCTGGTCCATGGGAATATGATGGCCTTGTCTTTTCATGCCTTTGTCCACACTCTATTTGGGGTCCCTCCTCCACCCTCTTCCCTGGCCATTCAGATGGCCTTTTCATCTTCTAGCCTTCTCTCTCTTCTGTGGCTGGCAGAAGCTGCCTGTCTCTGGGCTCTTCCTGTCCTCCAGCCTCTGCCGTGTGATCCCTTGCATCAGCTGGTTTTAGGCTTTTATTTAGGCCATGGTGTTTTGTCTGTCTCTGTCTCTCTCTCTCCCACCACCCTCCCTCTCTCCTTCCCCCTTGTCTTGAAGTCCTTTGTTAGGACATTCACTTTTATCTCACTTTGATTTGTTCGCTTCTCTTTGTGGAAAAAGAATGACAGGCCTGCTAATTGTAGCAATAGGGCAGTGACGTGGGTGCCCCCCCCCTTCCCATACACTAGACATAGCCCTGAAAAGAAATGAGGACAACTTCAACTCCCATCTACCCAAATGGCTTAGCATCCCCTGGGACATCCCTTCTCCCTGTTTTGTGGGGAGGGATGAGACCTTGGGAGCTGAAACCAAGCCACTGATATCTCCACATAGTTTTGGCTTTCTGTCTAGATGCTCTAGAAAAGGGGGAAAATTCTTAACACAATCTTGAAGAAGAATGGGATGATTTACCTGCTCAGAATGAGCACATACTTCTGCCCCATCCCCAGACTCCAAAGATTATTCATTTCCCCATCCATGTAATATGAAATAAAATGTGGGAATTCAACGACTATCAGCTTGTTTCTTTTTTGAAAAATTTCATTTTCTTTCAATCAACAAAAAAAAAATCTATTTTCTCTCCCTCCCAACCTCCCTAACAACAACAACAACAAAAAACAAACACAAAAACTGAACCCTGCTAACAAATAGCTTAGTCAAGAAAAACCAATTCTTATATTGACCATGTCTGAAAAAATATCCATGTCTTCATCTGCACCTAGAGTTCTCTCTGTCAGGAGGTGGGTTAACATCCATCCTCTGGAATCAAGGTAAGTCATTGTGTTGATCAGAGTTCTCAAGTCTTTCAAAGTTATCAGCCCTTTTTACTAGTGCCTATAGCTCCTCTGAATATGGATTTAAAGGAGCCTTGCAAAGAAATGCACAGACATAGCAGCCCTCCTCTCCCACCTGCCAGGAAGATGACATGGAGGAAAGTTAATGAATCTGCTGATCCTACCGCTTTCCACATTTTCCACACTTCTGGCATTGCTGACCCCCTAGGTGAAGAGTGGAAATGTCTTGGGAAGGTCAGGGCACATTTATTCTTTGGGCTAAATTATGAAAATTGAAAACAATTCGAGCTTTGACCTTTCATTTCTCCATTCTGAATGCTTCTGAGAGGCTCATGGTGAGGAGGATTCTTTCTGCCCTTTGGATTCCTCTCACTCCCCACTCTCCACTGAAACTGTGCTTTTGAAGGTCTTCAATGTTCCAATGGTCAAAACCAGGAGTCTATTCTCAGTCATTGTCTTTCACCACACCAGAATCCTTGATAGTATTGACCATCTCTTGCCTTCTTGAAACCCTCTCTGCCACTGGCTTCTATGAGGCTACAGGATTCTGGTTTGCCTCTTATGGTCCTTACTGGTCCTTCTCTGGCATCCTCATTCTGACACCTAAATGTAAATGCTCCTCAAAGTCTAGTTCTTAGCTGGTACTTTTCCTTCTTATGGTGACTCTTCTCAGGGATTGTATATATTCTCAGAGTTTCAGTTATCACATTTATATTAATGAATCCCAAATCCCCATGTCCATCTCTCTCATGCTCTCCAGTCTCATATTTCCAACTACCATTACCATAAGCTCAGCAAGTTTAAGACTAAACTTCTCATCTCTCTTTAAAAACTTCTCCCTTTCCCAAACAACTCTATTTTGGCTCATGGCAATCAATCAACAAACATTTTTTTTTAATTCAGAAAACATTTTTTTGTTTAATAATATTTTATTTTTCCTCAATTACATGTAAATACAATTTTTAATCTTTTCTTAAATCCCTCTCTCCCTCCCTTTCCCCTTCCCTGAGATAGTAAGCAATCTGACATAGGTTATTATACATGCACAATTATGTAAAATTGTTTCTATTTTAGTCATTTATTAACAAACATTTTTAAAAGTGCCTACTATGTGCCAGATACAGTGCTAGGTGCTGGGGCTACAAGGACAAAAATGAAACACTCTATCCTCAAAAAATTTACATTCTATCTAAGAAGAAAATGGTACCATTATTCACAGTCATCCAGGTCCAAAAACTCAGTCATATCAAGATCGTAGATCTAGGGCTGGAAGGGACCTCAGAAACCATCTAGTATACTTCCTTCATTTTACAGATAAGGAAACTGAAACCAGGGAGGTTAAATGATCTGGCCAGGGTCATGTAGGAAGTAAGCATTAGAGATGGGATCTGAACTCATGGAATCAGAAAGGCCTGTGTTCAAATTCTGTTCCTAACACAGGCCTTTCTGATTGTGACCCCTGCCACCAGGGTCCAATTTTCCCTGTCTTTCCCAAAGAGAATAAGATCCCACATTCTCTGGAGATGGTCCTCTCTCTCCCAGCCTGGCGACATACAAGATGGGATTGTTCTTTGATTCATCACCCCCCATCAAAAAAATCCCCTTTCCCACCAACATCAGCTAATTCCATTTCTACTTTTCTTGCTCTGTCTTGTTGCTTCCCTAAACATCTTTGTCTGGCATTGGGGCACACACACACACTGGCCCCACCCAACCCTTCCAGCCTCATCTTCTATAATTCTGCTACACAGTGAGCCTCACTCTTCCTCTTTTTTCTTTTTTTTTTTTGGAGGGCAATTGGGGTTAAGTGACTTGCCCAAAGTCATACAGCTAGTAAGTGTTAAGTGTCTGAGGCTGGATTTGAACTCAGGTCCTCCTGACTCCAAGGTCAGTGCTCTATTCACTGCACTACCTAGATGCCCTGAGCCTCACTTTTTCTTCAAGAGTCATCGAAGTTCAGTGGGAAGACAAAAGTCAAGATGACTTTGTGCAATTCTCCCTCACTTAAATCCAATCTATGCACAAGTCAAGACGTCACCCCTTGCTTCCACTGGTCCTCTTTGAAAATTAAGGACAAAAATAACACAAACAGTCTATATCAGCTCTCTCAAAAGGCTGAATCTATTCCTTTGGTCATTTGAAATCCTACCCTTCTTTGAAAGCCCATGCCATGTCCCACTTCCTCTATGAAGACTTCCTTGATTGCCTAAAGTGATCTCTCTCCTCTCTGTTCGACATGTCTATTCTTTTGGCCATAACTTCTAGGAAAAGAGGAGAGTGAATGAAACAGAGCAAGGGGAATTTGAACTGAGCATCATCTTGGTTAGAGCTAAGAAACATAGAGCTACTGCTCAAAAGGGAAAATGTCAATCAGGTAGCCTTGCTGAGCTTATGGCACCTGGAAATATGAGACTGGAGAGCATGAGAGAGATGGACATGGGGATTTGGGATTCATTAATATAAATGTGATAACTGAAGCTCTGAGAATATATACAATCCCTGAGAAGAGTCACCATAAGAAGGAAAAGTACCAGCTAAGAACTAGACCTTGAGGAGCATTTACATTTAGGTGACATTTCTGATATTGTTATCCTAAAGGGTTGCTAAAGTCTTGTTTTGCTATGGATTATATGCTCTTTGAAAGTAAGCATTCTTTTCATATACTTCCTTTTAACTTATCTTCCAGATTTCATTCTGTAGCTAGCACAATGTCTGACACATAGTAGGTACATAAAGTGCCATATACATAATAGGGATAGTAATGTGGTACTATGGAAAGAACGTTTGGTCTAGAGTTAGCAGAGCTGGCCTCAAATCTCACTTCTAATGCTTATGAACTATGTGGCTTTGAACATATCGCTTAACCTCCCTAGGACTCAGTTTCTTTATCTGTAAAGTTAAGACACTGAACAGACCAACCTCTAAGTTCCCTGGGTTTGTAGCTGTGTTTCTATGATTGTATGATCTTCCTAGAACTCAACTACTAAATGAGGAATTGGCCTAGATGGCCATTGATGCCCCTTTTAACCCTAGCCTATTTATTAGCTTCATTTTGGTCAAGAGAAAGAAGGGGATACCATCTTTTCCTTCAGGAAGTTTCTCAGTCTGAAGGGGACAAATGTGGACTCTCTCTCTTCATATATATAGGTATAAGACTAAGAAATAATAGTACCAGGTAATATGATACAAACAATGCCTGTAAGTATGGAGAAAATAGCAGAGTGAGTGGGATGATCGGAGCTGGGGAGGATTTAATTGACCATCAATAATCACATCTTGGACACATCTAGTAGACTACAATATTACCACTGTGCAAAGATGCCAGGGTTTAATCAAGGAAGGATGCTTGCTGTAGGGGAGAAGATGGGAAAAGACATTTGGTTTGAAACTCAAAATTCTTTTTCTAGAAGAGGAAGCATTGGCCTTAGGATAAGGTACAAACTTGGGCATTCCAAGTCCTTAACAATCTGGCTCTAGACCATAATTCCAGGCACATTAGATGGCAGTCTCTGACACATATTCTAAACCCTAGTCAAGCTGGCCAACTTGCTGCTACATTCTGTTTCACCTCTGTGTCTTCACTCAGGTTATCCCTGCTGTCCTCTGACCCAACCCATGCCTAGTATGCTCTCTCTCCTCATCTTTGCCTCTTGGAATACCCTCAAGGCTCAGCTCAAATGCCACCTCTTTGAAGAGGCTTTTTTCTGAGCCTCCCCCTGCCCCCACTTGTTCATGCCACTTCAACCAGATCACTGTGTATTTACTTTGTATGCGTCCTATGTAACAACTGACCCACTGGGCTCAGGACATATTGGGCTCTAAGCATTTGTCTTTAAGGGACTTCCAGCTCTGGACTTAGATTTGTGGACCTAGGTTCAATCCTAAGGAAGCTTGGCCTCTAAAGGGGGACTCTTTTCTCTTATTATCTGTCTCTTTACAGATTTAATTCCTTAAAGCTCAGGTATAGGCCATGTCTAGGGTCTTCCCAAATAGCTCAGTAGAAAGATAGTTAGCAGACAATGTAGACCAGCTTTAAGATGATTATTTCTCTCATATGAAAGAAATGCTTAAGACACACAAGACTCCTAAGTACACTTTGACAGACTTAAACCATGATGCACGAGTTCCTAATTCCTGTTATACTCTCCTGGGAGGTTGATTCTTAAAATGTTAAAACATGGAGCCCTTAGTAGTACTATTGAACAGGCATTTCTCCTTCCCCCTGGCTCTGTACTGTCCAAACAAGTACCTCAGGGCTCATGTTTTCTGCTCATCCTGGTCAGGGACTTATCTTCCCTTTGTGCTCATCTCTAAGAAAAATATAGTTTCAGAACCTCCTTCCATTTCCAGTAAACTCTGATTGCGAATTCACCCAGAAGAACTTAACAGGTTTTCTCTAAGGCTGGAAATGCCCATTTCAGGATTGCTGATCAGTTGCCTATGTTCAAGGGGGAAAATAAAGTAAAAGAGAAAGCCAAGGGTTTGGGGCCCAGGTCAGTCTTAGCTAGGCAGTTCACATACACACTGCCCTGGCTGTTGGGGACTAGGAGTGGGAGAGAAAAGGACCTGCTCTCACTGGAAGTCCCAGGAAGAATGCTACATCTCATATATTAGAGAAAGGAAGAAGAGCCAGAACAGAAGTTATCTGTCCCTTAAAATCTACTAAGGGGGCAGCTCTTCCTGGGTCACTGGCCTGTTCTCTTTCATACAATTAGTACTTGCCTTGCTTTATCATGGGACCAAGGGGCCAATAATAGGGTGGCCTCATCATCACAAAGCACCAAATCCCTCAACATTAAGTAACCAGAGGAACCCAGCTAAGCTCTACCATGGGATAGCTCCATCCAACCTCCCCTATATCTGGACTTACTCATCCCTTAGTGGGACAGCTAGGTGGTACAATGGGTAGGGTACTGAGCCTAACTTCAGGAAGACTCATCTTCCTAAATTCAAATCTGGCCTCTGATATTTACTAGTTGTGGGACTGTGGGCAAGTCACTTCACCCTGTTTGCCTCAGTTTTCTCATCTGTTAAATGAGCTGGAGAAAGAAATGGTAAACTACTTCAGTATCTTTGCCAAGAAAATCCCAAATGAGGTCACAAAGAGTCAGACATGACTGAACAACAAAACAACAAAATTCCCTTAGCAAGATATGAGCTTCTGAGGGCCCCAGACCCTGGCATAACATGTGGCACTAAAATGCTAATTGAAAAAAAATGTCTCATTTTTTTTCATTTTTTAACATATTTATTTAAAGTTTTGAGTTCCAAATTCTATCCCTCTCTCCATCACCTCTCCTCCCCCCTCCCTGAGACAGTAAGCAATCAGATATAGGTTATATATGTGCAACTATGTAAAACATTTCCATATTAGTCATTTTGTACAAGAAAACTCAAATAAAAGAAAAAATGAAAGAGTGGAAAATAGCATGCTTCAGTCTGTATTCAATCAATATCAGTTCTTTCTCTGGAGACAGATAGTGTGCTATCATTAATCCTTTGGGATTATCTTGGATCATTGTATTGCTGAGAATAGCTAAATCATTCACAATCTTCTTTTAACAATATTGCTGTTACTGTGTACAACATTCTTCCAGTTCTGTTCATTTCACTATGTATTAGGTCAAGTAAGTCTTTCCAGGTTTTTCTGAAATCATATTGCTTGTCATTTCTTATAGCACAATAATGTTCCATTACAATCATAGGCCACAGCTTGTTTATCCATTCCCCCATTTTATGGGCATCCCTTTGATTTCCAATTCTTAGCCACCACAAAAAGAGCTGCTATAAATATTTTTGTTCAAATAGATCCTTTTCCCCTTTTTTGGATATCTTTGGGATACAGACCTATCAGTGATATTGCTAGATCAAAGGGTATGAAGTTTTAAAGCCCTTTGGTCATAGTTCCAAATTGCTTTCCAGAAAGATTAGATCAGTTCACAACTCTACCAACAGTGTATTATTAGTGTCTGATTTTTCCCACATCTCCTCCAATATCCAACATTTTCCTTTGTCATCATATTAGCCACTCTGATAAGGGTGAGGTGATACATCAGAGTTGTTTTAATTTGCATTTTTCTAATCAATGGTGATTTAGAGCATTTTTTCATATAACTATAGAGAGCTTTGAGTTCCTTCTCTGAAAACTGCTTGTCCACATTCTTTGACCATTTATTAATTGGGGAATGACTTGTATTTTTATAAATTTGATTCAGTTCTCTGTATATTTGGGAAATGAGGCTTTTATCAGAGTTAGTTGTTAAAAATTTTTTTCTTCCAGGTTTCTGCTTTCCTAATAGCTTTGGTTACATTGGTTTGGTTTGTGCAAAAACTCTTTAGTTTTATATAATCAAAATTATCTATTTTATATTTTGCAATGCTTTCTATATCTTCTTTGGTCCTAAATTCTTCCATTATCCATAAATCTGACAGATAAACTATTCCATGCTCTCTTAATTGGCTTATGGTATCACCCTTTATATGTAAATCCTCTGCCTATTTTGACCTTGTCTTGGTATGCAGTATGAGGTCTATATTTAGTTTCTGCCATACTATTTTCCAGTTTCCCAGCAGTTACCGTCAAATTATAAGTTTTTGTTCGAAAGCTTCGATCATTGGGTTTATCATATACTAGATTATTATGGTCAATTATGAGAATGTATTTTGTAGCTAATCTATTCCACTGATCCACCATTCTATTTCTTAGCCAGTACCAAATTGTTTTGATAATTACTGATTTATTAGCAGTTTGAGATCTGGTATGGCTTTCTTTCAAATTTTATTTTTGTAAATGTCTCTTTTAAAGTATTCTGTCAAAGTACCCACTTCTCTTCCCTCCACATCTTTTGGCAATGGGTGCTAGTGTGCATTCTCCATACTCAGTGGATGAGAAATTGTAGCCCAGAGAGGTATCCTACAAGTATTTGTTATAGAACAAGAAGGTACTTTAGAGGTAATTTAGTTCAACCTCATTCACTTTAAAGATAAGGAAACTGAAGTAAGGTGATCTGTCTGAAGTCACACAGAGAGAACTTAGGACTTCCAAACCAGTGCTTTCTTCTACACCATACTGCCTCTTAATCAGTGGGTTACATCAAGGCATCCAAGGCCCCTCAGGAGGAAGAATGAAGGGGGGGGCAAGGTAAAAAAAAAAACCCAATTGAGGGTGAAGAGGAAGAGAAAAGAAGTAACAGTGGTTGGAGAATAGGGAGTGGTTTAACAGGATGTGTCTGAAGTGATGGGACTGCAGATCCCAGAGGCGGAAACAAGGCTTTTAAAGGAGGAGGCTGATAACACACCTGCTCCTCAGTGAGGTTGGGGGTGAGGGGAAGCAGATAGATCTTGCTTCCTGCAAAGGTCTTTATGAGGACCTATTTTAAGTGAGTCTAAGTTCTCAACTTGATAATAAAATATATGTATTTATTTAATGTTAGAATAAAGCCCTTCCTTTCCCTCCTTAAAATTTCCTGCTCTTTTCCCAGATTCCTTTGAGAAGACCCATAGTTTTAGCTTAGGCACCTCTCTCCAATGAGCCAACGATTGGTGGATTGGGGAAGGGGATGTCATCATTCATGCATCACTAATCTGGTACTTTGTGTACTAGGATGAGGGGTAGGACCTTCATGGGTGTTATGGTGGAGCTGACTCTAACTGACTTGGGAGAGCTGATTGTTAAATTTTCAGTGTGAGAATTTACTCCTCAGAAATTCACAAATGCTACAAATCAGGCCTTGAGCTATTGCATTGTTGATTGTCCAAACTCAAGAAAGTGGTGGAGAAAATGTTAGCAATGTAAATTAAATGTAAAAGTGTGTCATACATATATGTTTGGGGGAAAACCATTGTTAAATATTTATCAGGAGACCTCTGGGTAGAAGTGAGAAATAAATATAATTTTCTCTTATTTCTAGGAGTCAAAGTAGTATAGTATAGACAGAATGATGCTCTTGTACTTGGTTTCAAATTCTATATCCAACACTTACTTAACCTTGGGCAAATAGGCTTACCCCTCAAGCTGCAGTCTGCTCATCTGTAAAATGGGGCTGATACCCATAACACCAACTCACAGGGTTGTTGACAGGCTAAAAGGTGATATTGAAGATCAAGTGCTTCATAAGCAACAACGTGCTTGTGTAAAAGTCATTTATTATTAGGAGGACATCCATACTATTTGAACTTACCCCATTCTAATTTGTATTACATGCAAAACAAACCAAAATGTTTTTGGAAATTATGGACTCCAGCTGACTGAGTATAGAGAATATGAAAATCTGTTGTTCCTTGTGTGTGTTTTAAAGCTCTAGAACCGGAAGAGCAAAATATAGTCTTGGAGGCTCTCTTTGGAAAAGACATTTCCCATTCATATAAAGAAAGGGAAAAAGTATTTATTAAAGTAAATGCTTACTGTGTGTCAAGGATTGTGCTAAACACAATAATATCTCATTTGAGCTTCACAGTGACTCTGGGAGGTCAATGCTGTTATACCCTTTTTATAGCTGAGGAGACTGAGGCAAACGGAAGTTAAGTGACTTGCCCAGGGTCATATAACTAGTAAGCCTTATAAGGGCAGTTTTGAACTCAGGTCTTCCTGCCTCTATCCTCTGTACCACCTAGCTGCCCCTAATACAGATAGGATTCCAGGTGGCAGCACCTCTATGACTTGGTCTTTGAGAGTCCATGGCTGAAAATGTCATCCCAATGTGGCCTTGGTAGTAAGTTCCACTCACTCACCTAAGTTAGTGCCAGAATGGTAGATATAACCCATCACCAAACCCATATTTGAAGTCAGCTAGGCGGCACAGTAGGTGGAGTGCTGGACCTGGAGAGAGGAAGACCATGTACACATGTGTGTGTATATGTATATATAAAATCTCATTTGGCCCTCATAATAATCTCTTATATACATATATGCATATATATGTGTCTATGTCTATCCGTGTATATAAAATCTCATTTGACCCTCATAATAATTCCTCACACACATATACATGTGTGTATATATGTGTGTATATAAAATCCCATAATAATCCTGCAAATGAAGGTACTACAAGTGTTAAATACTCACTATATAAAGGAGAACTGAGACTGAGAGAGGATAAATTGTTTTCACGTGGTCACTTAGCTAATGTCTCAAGATTCAATCCCAAGTCTTCCCTGTTCCAAGTCTAGGGCTCTAACCTAAGGCATCTGTCTTTGTCAAAGAAGGTGCCCTAAATAAAGACTAAACAAAAGAAGGATTTCCTATTGATGTCAAAGTTCTTTAAATGCTTCCATTGGCAGATGATATCATACTATTTGCATGGAACACTTGCATAATAAAAAGCTTCCTTTAAGGCAAGGATGTTCTTTTTTTTACTGGTATCCCAAGTGTGACCACAATGTGGCACAGAGTAGGCACAAGTCTCAACGTTTATCATATCTATAGTGCCATGAACCTCTTTAGCAACCTTATGAAGTCTACACACCCCTTCTCAGAATCTTTAGATATATAAATAAAATACAGAGGATTATCAAAGAATCCATTAACTAATTAATTAAACCAATTAATTGAAATAGTTACTAAAATATCTTTTTTTCATTCTCAGACCCCAGGTTAAGAACCCTTAACTTTTAAATGGTCTGGTCACTATGACAGGGTTATCCCCTTTAGGGATTCTCTCTGAAGCAGCTTCAGCATCTCAAGCTGGTTTCCTTCTGCCAACCAGCATGCTCCAGTGCCTGTCTTCCCTGCCTGCTATCGTGGGCTCACAGAATTCTAACATATGATGCATCCTACACACAGCTCCCAGATTAACTTCCCTAAAAGCACAATTCTGATCATGTCATTACCCCCGCTCAAAAGCTTTCACGGGAGGTTGAATTTGAAGAGACCTGGGCACCACCCCGGACTTCCAAGCTGCTATTTCCTTTCCCACTCAGAATGTTTTATATCTCTTGTATGTACCCAGTTTCTATATTGTCTTCCCAAATAGAATGTGATCTCCTTGACCACAATAACTGTTTGTCTTTTTTTTGTACATCTGGGGATTTAGCACAGTGCCTACCATTACTCTAAGTGCTTAATAAATGATTGTTGGCATACTCACTGACCTTTACCAGCCATATGACCCTAGGTAAGTCAATTAATATCTCAAAGCCTCAGTTTCCTTCTCTGTAAAATAGGGTGAACAGTCCCAGCCCATCTCACAGGGCTATTTTGAGGAAAGTGCTTTGTAAACCTGAAGGCATTAGCAAAACATGAACTACTACTACCCCTATTCCCCATTATCTATAGAATCAAGTCCAAGTTCCTTTGCCCTGCATTCAACACTCTCTATGCTCTGGCCCCCAACCTCTTTTTCTAGCCCTATCTTAAGGGAACTACCAGCTGTACTCAGTGGAGCAAAGCTTTGGTCTCCTTTACCTTTTGTTCATGCTGTTCCTCCCCCTTAGGATGGCTCTTCCACCACCCGTAATCCACTCACTTCTTTCATTAAATCTCTCCTGCTCCCCAACTCCGTCCTTTGGACCCAATAGCACTTCTCCAGTCCTCCTCCTATAATACGTTATGTTACCCTTGTGTTCATTACTCTTAGATTCGTGTGGACTATTTGTGCCTGACCTGCGGCAGAGCCTTCCAAGCTCCAGTTGGTCTGATCATCCACAGTTGGACACACTGTTCCTTGGCCCCAACACAGTGATATTATTTTGATCCTCTTCAAGAACAAAGGACAACAATCAACCAACTGTGATACTTAACGCATTCTTCCCATGTTCTAGTGGTTTGTCTTCTTTCCCTTTTTAGATGGGAAGCCCTTGAGGGCAAGTTATTCTTTCCCTCTTTATCTCCTTCCAAGGCTTAGCACTGTCTTGCACATCAGGCCTTTATGAAGTGATCATTATGTGCCAGGCAAAGATAAAAGCAAATAGTGCCTGCCCTCAAAGAACTTACATTCTAATGGGGGAGAATATATATGTGTGTGCGCACACACATATATACATATATACACATATATACCTATATGTATATGCACATACACATACATATATAGACAATATGTATAATGTGTGTATAGACACATGCATATATATGCGTATATATACACACATACATGCATACACACACATATATAGTGTTATGTACAGTTATAGAAATAATATCCTATGTTCTATTACAGGCAAAACAGTAGATACAAGGTAACTTTGGGAAGGAGTCACTAGTATATAGTGGGAACCAGGAAGACCTTGTGCAGAGTGAGCTGAGTGTTAAAAGCAGTCCAAGATTCCAAGAGGCAAAGGTGAAGGAGGTGTGCTTTTTCAGCTGTGGGAGAGAGTCAGTGCAAAATTATAAGGATGAAAGGTCATTTTGGCTGAACCATAGGGTCTGCAGAGGGGAGTAATGTGGACTAAGTAGGAGTGGGGGGCAGGTGGGGAAGAGCTTTAAATACCAGAGGATCACAGAAGTCATTAATAGGGAGCCACTAGAGTTTATTGTTTACAGGTGACATGATCAGCCCCGAACTTTAAGAAAATTACTGCAGCAGTTGGATGGAGGATAGTGGGTTGGGGAGAGACTAAAGGCAAGAAGACTAATTGGGAGGCTTGTTATAATAGTTCAAAATGGGGGTCGCTAGGTGGAGCAGTGAATAGAGCCCTGGAGTCAGGAGGACCTGACTTCAAATCTGGCCTCAGACACTTAACATTTACTAGCCGTGTGACCTTGGGCAAGTCACTTAACTCCAATTGCCCTCCAAAAAGAAAAAAAATAGTTAAAAAATACAGTGATGAGAGTCTGAATGAGGGTGGTGGCTGTTCAAGTGGAGAAAAAGGGATCTGAAAGAGGCTGTAGAGATTGTCATTGTTGTTGTTCAGTTGTATTCAATTCTATGTGACCCCCATGAACAAAGGCCATGGGGTTTTCTCAGCAAAGATACTGGAGTGGTTTACCATTTCCTCTTCCAGTTCATTTTACAAATGAGGAAACTGGGGCAAACAGGGTGAGGTGACTTATCCAGGGTCACACAGCTAGTAAGCGTCTGAGGCCACATTTGAACTCAGATCCCCTACTGGAAGGACCCTAATTCTACATGATGACTTTTCTTTGTCCTCTTCTGTACAAGATGGCTAGGGATCTTAGTAGTCATTTAATCCAATGTGAGGAAACTGAGGCCCAGCTTATGTAAGATCACACAGACAGTGAGTGGCGATGCCTAGAAAGTTGACCTAGATCCTCTGAAGCAAAATCCAGCGTTTGCTGCACCATGCCCTACTGCATTGGGAAGTCTTTCCATTTCTCATTGGTCCCAATTGGCGGTGTTCAGTGCCAACACAAGGCCAGTCCATGATGTTCAGCCCTCTAAAACGCCAGAGCTCTCAGTTCTTCTGTCTTTTCTCCGATTTACTCTTCTCAAGCCCCTGGAACACTATTGAAGCTTCTGGCCTTGAACCTGGAAAATAAACATTTCCTTTATCTCTCTTGCCATCTTTGGGTTAAGAAGAAAGAGATCCTAGGAAACTGCCGACTTTCCATCTACTTGGGGGCCCTGCGTTAGTGGAGAAATAACAGAAAAATGCCCATTTACACTATCTGAGGCACCAGCCTGTTCTTTCCCAGCATCACTGTTTGTATGGTTACACCTTACCTATACAGAACCCACTCATTTTTCATCTACCCTTTTCTAGTTTACAATTGAAAACACCTAAAATCAATAATAATGAAAAAAGCTTATGGAGAAGCCAGAACATGTGCCTCACAAGCCATCAGCTAAAAACCTTAGGCAACTTATTCATCGGACAGCCCCTCCGGCCTTCATTTGGAGACTATTTACTCTTGCTTTATGCACAGTTCTAATAAATTTGGTCATCTGGTTTTCAAGCCCACAGGAAGATTAGAAGTCAAAAATTAGAGCAAGAAGATGACAGATGGGAACCTGATAGCAAGAGAGGGACCAAAAAAATGATAAGAGCAGCATTTGTAGGGCACTTTTAAGTTTGCAAAAATGCTTTACAAATATTACTGCATTTGGTCCTTACAACCACCTTGGGTTGGCTTTATCCTCATTTTATAGAAGAGAAAATGAAAGCAGTCACAGAATCTAAAAAAGAATACAGTGAACTGGTAACCTTTATGGTTGTTGTTGTTCAGTGATTTCTGACTCTCTGTGATCCCATTTGGGGTTTTCTTGGCAGGGATACTGAAGTGGTTTGCCATTTCCTTCTCCAGCTCATTTTGCTAATGAGGAACTAAGACAAACAGGGTTAAGTGACTTGACCAGAGTCATACAGTTTATAGGTATCTGAAGCTATATTTGAACTCGGGTCTTTCTGACTCCAGGCTGGATGATCTATCCATCTATAGGTAGAGCCAGCAAGCTGCCTAAGGAAGGGCCAAATGACTCAGGTTGGAAACAGAAAAAGTGAGAGACCACTGCACTATCAGTCAGGTAAGAAAGGCAAAACTAGTCTTGAAAAACCAAACAGATAAAGACAATTTATGTTCATGGTAATTAGCCTGTCATTAAATAGGAATTAAATTACATGCATTATAGACAGTTTTGAAAATCAAGGAATCGTGTAATATATTTTAGAAGGATATGTTTCCCCCTCTTTCCCAACCCCTCTAAAACTGAAACAGTCTCTAAGGTGCTTTTTGGTTCTTAAATTATAGGATTCTATGGGATGAAACAGAAAGGTAAATACATAGTTGTTAATGATTGCTTTACCAGAAAAAGTCATAATATATTTTTAAATTATCTGCTTAAAAAAATTATCCAGGCTACAGTTTGACCCCTTGGGTGCTGAGAAGTCAGAATTAATACTTGATATTTCTCTAGAACCTTAAGATTTGTGAAGCTCTTCACATATATTATCTTAAGTTAAGTGACTCACCCAAGGTTACGTGGCTAGTTTTTGTGTTAAGTGTCTGAGGCCGGGTTTGAACTCGGGTCCTCCTGACTCCAGGGCTGGTGCTCTAATTCACCGCACCACCTAGTCGCCCCTCACTTATATTATCTTGTTGATTATTAATGAAGATCATGCTGGTGAGAAGGAGGCCTACCCCTCTGCATTTATATACACCCTGCCCAGACCAAGACTCCTGCCCCTTGGGACCATCCCTATTATTTGTGGCCCTCCTCCTTGTCACATCTAGAAGGCAGGAGGGTGGGGACAGGAGGTAGATGCTAGGGGTCAGTGGCCCAGAGAGCAACCACAAAGGCCGGAGAGAGGGAGCAGCCCCAAAAGCTGATTTTCCGGTTTGCCTGGCTGGAGCTTCCCACCCTTCTCTCTCTGTTATTCAGTCCATGTGGCTCTCCCCTTCACCCAGGCTCCCCCCTCAGTGGCTACCTTTTGTTCCATGGGATCCTGGATCCAAGAGGCTGACTAGAAGACACACTGCTCAGCTCCTGGGGGTGCCAGCATTTATGCACAGCCTCATTCAGGTGATTGGTTTCTGTAAGGCTGCTCAGGCACTACCCACTGCTGGCCTCTGGTTATTATTTTTACAGAGAGCAGTCAGGGACTTGGAGGAAAAGATGCCATAGCAAACATTTTCTTTGGCAGAAGTATAGGCTCTGAGGTTCCTCAGGGCTGATGGGGCCCTAGAGGTCAGTGAGCCTATTGTCTGTCCTGCCTCTGGCCGGGACCACGCCTACGGGAGCCCCTAGGTAAAGAAGAGGGTCGTAGATTTAGAAAGATAATAGACTTTCTACACCCTCTCATTCAACCAACTCATTTTACAAATAAGGAAATTATTTTAATCAGTGAAGTGACTTGTCCAAAGCTGAACTTCCAACCTAGATCTTTTGCTTTCCGGTCCAACACTCTTCTGTGTACTACACTTGCTAATCTGGTTGAGAATGCAAAGACTCTGGGGTTCTTCCTTTAAAGTCTTTTCAGGGGAATTGCATTCAATCAGTATTTACTGGGAATCCATTATACATCACTCTGTCTATAAGTGTTTAGCGAGTTCCTGCTCTGTGCCAGTCACACTGTTCTAGGCAAAGACTCTTAGCTCAAAGAGCTTATATGGGGGGTAGGCGTCAGGGAAGGAAGTGGAAGGGCAACCATACATATATAGGTATATAATCACCCAACAAGCATTTATTTTAAAGGCCTGCAGAGAAACAAGGTGATTTTGTGGCAGAAAGCCCAAGCAGCTGCGGAGGTTAGGAAAGGCTTCATTGTAGAAGGGGGCACATGATCTGAGTCTTAGAGGAAAAAATGCCTAGATGAGGAGGGAGTGTATGCCAGGCCTGGGGGCCAGCCGGGGCAAAGGCACACAGATAGATACTAGGCTGCTTGTGGGAATTACAAATAAGAAAAACAGTTGTTCATTTTTGTAACAGCTCCACAGATTTACACAGTCCCTTTCTCCCAACAAGGGAACTAAGTTAACACTTCCATTTTAGATAAGGAAACTGGGAATAGGACTCATTAACCTGAAATCGTGAAGACCTGAATTCAAATCCTGCCTCAGACACTCACTAGTGTGTGACCCTGGGCTTAACCTCTGCTTATCTCAGTTTTCTCATCTGTAAATGGTTAATAATAGCACCCACCTCCCAGAGTGGTTGTAAATAAATGCATTTATTAAATAAAACGAGATATTTGTATGGTGTTTCACAGATCTTAAAGCACCGTATAAAATAATAATAAATGGGATGGTGATGATGTCATGTGGTCAGGGCCAAGGGGGGCAGTAAGTGACCCAGCCAACTGAAGTGTCCAAGGCAATGAATGTCCAAGCAGGACACGGAATCAGGATTTTGAACTGGAAGGGACCAGAGAATCACAGATTTATAGCTGGAAGACCATTTAGGAGTCATCTAATTTATTTAACTCACTTGTTTTTGAGGTGAAGCCAGGGAAGAGTGTAGAGGTGGAAGTGACTTATGCAGGGCAAAAAGCAATCCTAGAATTCCAACCCAAAGGCCCCTGCCATCAAGGAGCTCAAAAATCTACTGAGGAAACAAGAAATATATGCAAACAGTTAAAGAGTACAAAGCACAAACTTGGGCAGGGGGAAGTGAACAATCATTTATTAAGCACCTACTATGTGTCAGGTAGCACTCACAAATCTTATTTTATCCTCACAACCCTAGGAGGTAGGCACTATTATTATCCTCATTTTTACAGATGAGGAAATTGAGGCAGGCAGAGGTTAAGTGACTTGCCCAGGGATGCATAGGTAGGAAGTGTCTGAGAACAAATTTGAATTCAGGTCTTCCTGACTGCAGACCAGTATTCTATTCCCTGAGCTACTGTAATGGAAATGCAAATTTAAAGATCTTCCCTGCCCCTAGCTTAAGTGCACCTGGAGCCTGTGGTGGGAAGAGGCTTGTTTTTTCAGGGAAGCCCACACCTTGATACTTTGTGATTGGGCAGTGGGTCTAGGAAGTGGTTACAATCTCTGAGCTAGGAGAAGACTATATAAACCCTGATGAGAGGCTTTGCTTTGGGGCTCACTTTGAGAAGTGTTGTGTGATTTGACCAGATGAGACTCTGGGAAGCCATTGTTGAGAGCCTCCCGGCTTTGAAAACCCAGATGTTGATGCTTCCCTCTCTGGTAACTGTGATTTGGTATTGATGCATGTAATGTTGGGACAGTTTGGAAGCCTGTCTGTTTGATCTGTAAGTTCTGTAACTCTGAAGTTTGGGGTGCTGACCTTTTTCCCCTGAACTAGGTAATGTATGTTTGTTTGATTAAAGTAAGCTTGTTAACCCATTCTGAGTTGCTTTCCTTTGGAAAAGCAGATCTAAGAACCTGTGTTGGCAGTCACCCTGGGGATATTGGGGTGCTTGCTGCTACAGCTACCTAGATGAGAAATAAGAGAATACCTTGTGTCACCACTTTCATTGTTCTTATTCTCAGTGAGGTCTCATTTTAATCCTCAAAGCCAAGAAGGCCTGGGTTCTAAAGCCTCCGACCACTTATTGGCTGTGTGACTTTAGGCAAGTCAACCACTCTGCTCTGGACCAGAGATGTCAAACCTTCAACCTGCCACACTTCTGAGTGCAGTAGAACCAACTTAAAATGTAATTGGGAATGTTTAACAAAAATAAATAAAAATACAATAGAATGCAGATAATGTTAATAGGTGATTTTTTTAAGTCAATATGAAGCCAAAAGATCCTTTCCTGTGGTTAGTGGCCCTGTTTCTATTTGACTTTAATACCACTGGTTTAGACAATTTCCAAAAAGGGCAGAGAAGTAACCAGTCTGTATTAATAGAGGGAGTTTCCTATAGCAAGAAATCATAAGGCCAGTCCCTATCCCTATATGTAGTTTGACTCTCATTTCTTCATGAAAGGTTTCATTGATGAAGAAAGTTGAGTTGATAAAAAGAGGGGCCTCATTTTACTCAGCTGACTTGCAAAACAACAACCTGACATTCAGAAATTAAACAAAAGAATTAAGTAAACTAGGCAAGAAGGATTGATCATTGAGTTAGGCTCTTAGGAGATTCTGGTATTTGGAGGAGTGGGCCACACACTATGGCAGGGGTGGGAACCTGCAACCTCAAGGCCACATGTGGCCCTCTAGGTCTTCAAGTGAAGCCCTTTGACTGAATGTGGCCCTTGAGGTTTGACTGGTTCTGTCAAAGGGTCGCATTTGAGGACCTAGAGGCCCTGCGTGGCCCACCCGTGCACCATGAGAAAACAAAGAAAAAAGCAGCCTTAAACTTAGCCAGGCCCCTCCTTTGCTTAAAACCTCATCTCATGCTGCCAACTGACAGAAAAGTTGTTAATATTATCACAGAAATAGTTAATATCAAATATAATATGGAGTGCCACTCCCTTAAATGATCCTTGTAAGGTCAGAATTTCAGTAAAGTCCCTACATTCCTACTCTTATGGTATAGCCTCACAATCAGGTTATGCTGAACCACAACCTAAGTCTCTCCTCCCCCAACCACAAGGGTTTTACCTTGTAGAGGAGCTTAGCTCAGACTGGATCTCTGCTTCTAATATCCTTGCCCCCTTCCATTGGGATTCATGACTTGAGGGGCAAAACAGTCAGAATGAAGAGGTTTCCCTTGCCCAGATTGCCAAGGACCACTGGAGTCTCACAACAGTCTTGTTCCTCCTCCATCCCTCCTAAAAGTAGAGTCTAAAGAACCTTTCCTGGGTATCTTGGTTGGGACATCCCCCAGGGTGGCAGATTTGTGACCCTGTTATCTCAATTAAAGATACTTTATTCCTCAGTTTTTAGCTTTGATTTATTTCAGAACTTGACACAACTTTATAAAGTATTCCCAAAGAAGGACTTGTGTAAGAGCAGGGAGAGGAGAGGTTAAGATGGGCCTGGCTAAGGATAGAGGCTGGAGTGAATGAACATGATGAGATATTCACATACTTGTCTTTCCCCCCAAACCCCCCCCCCCCATGTCAGGACAGTACTGAAGGGCTAGGGGCCGGAACAGGATACTGGATTGGAAGGAGAATGAGGAACATGAACATGAAGCTGATACTAGAGAGAGAGAAACTAAGAGCTGGGGACCCTGAGAAAAGAGGGGGAGGAGGAGGAGAGGAACTGTGTTTGGGGAGAAAAAGGTCAAAGGTTGGGGGACCATTGAAGGAAGGGCAGCAGCCCCTTTAACACCCAATGAATAGCAAGCAAATAATGCAGCCAAGCAAACTGCAGAGGACAGGTTTTTGCCTCAGGTTGTGTGTGTGTGTGTGTGTGTGTGTGTGTGTGTGTTTTGGGCTGGCAGGACCAGCCATGCCCTCTAAGCCTCCAACAGAAAAGCTGTAGCTCTGACCTGCTTCCCCACACTCCCCCAGGCACAGCAGAGCTGATGGAGACTCCAGGCATGGGACAATGCACTCAGCAGAGCTGATGGAGACCCCAGGCATGGGACAATGCACCCACCCACCTCTGGTAGAGCCAGGGGCCTGAGCTCCAGACCAGCGTCCCCTGGGGTCCTTAGCAAGAGGGGGCAGAAGAAAAGCGTGACTAGGGCTGGGGGTGGGGGCGGGGTGGTTGGGAAGGAGAATCAAACAGAAACCTTCTCATCTTTCTATCAGCAGCCATGCAAGGAATATTGTTCAGTGTGGTACAAAAGGAGTACTGAAAATAGCTGCAGCCCAAGTGGGGCTGCCAACCACTGCCTGAGATAACGTCTACTTGGAGACACTGGTGTCTTTGTGGGGCTGTCACTGTCCCTATTGTTCCGGAGCCTATTGCCTGGGGAATATTGTTCCCAGCTTTTGTCTCCCCTGGTTCTCTTCTGTTTGCCTTTACTTACCATTTCATTCTTCCCTTCTTTTGTGCTCTCCCTATTCCCTCCTTTGTCTCTCCCTCTCCTCCCCTGCCTGTGGCTGTGGATTGGTGCCCAGGGACACAATAGGACCTACCCCCTCCCACCCCATTGTCCCACCCCAAACCACACACACCCTATTGTCCCATTCTGGCCCTCTAGGGGCCGGAGGGCCCCCTGGGACTTTGGGGTGAGGCAGAGTGGGTGGGGGTGGATTTGCCCCTCCCTGCCTCTGACTAAGCAGGGAGGGAAGGGGGACACCAAGAGGGAGGTCTAACTGGGTTCAATTGGACCTAAGAAAGCTCTTGATTCTTTCAGGGAACTAGTCTTCCTTTGGCTTTAATGAGGGTAGTGCTTATATAGGGAGGGGATTTGGCAAACAGAAGTTACCTTTGAAAACATCCTTCAGCCCAATAGCATAGGTAGTTGGGGTGGGGAAAGTAGTGAGGAGGGGGCCGGGAGAAGAGGGAATTGGGAAGAAGGGAGGAGGGAGGAGGGATGCCTTCACTACCCTACACTCAGCAACCCTCTTTCAGAGCTGCTGGTATGCATTTCCCTGACCTGGACCCTTCATTCCCTGCCCCCTCCCCCTCAGACTATCCTGATCAAAGGGACTTCTGTTTATTTGCACATTCAAATACAGCCTGGCCTAGAGTAGCCCTCCTCCAGTAACTCGATCTCGCTCGGCGCCAGGGTGGTGAAGAAAGAAGTGGGGACCAACCCTCTCCACCCCACCCCCAAACCACCACCCTAATTTAGCAGCCCTGGGCAAAGGGGTGGAGGAGGGGGTGGGAGTGGGACACTAGGACCACAGCCTGGGCTCAGGCCGAAAAACTGGGCAGTGGCAAGTGAAAAAGACTGCAAGTCAATTTCCACAGTACCAGCTGGGCTCAGACCTCTGCCCTCTCACTCCATGGAGGAGTAAACTGGGGCATTATACAGGCAGAGAAATTCTTTCACATAGTAGGCATTTAATAGATGCTCTATTAATTGAAATCTTGTAATAGCTAATCAGATCTTCATCCCCTTCTTTCTCAGTCTCTCCCTCCTTCTTCCTCTACCTCTCCTTCCCCCCCCTAAACTCCCCCACTGCCACCAACATAGGAAGGGGTCTGGTCTTCCCGGGCAATTATGTGGAACAGTGGATAGAGCACTGGGTCTGGAAGATCTGAATTTAAATCTGACTTCAGACACTTAGCTGTGTGACCCTGGGCAAGTCACTTAACCCTCATTGCCTCAGTTTCCTCATCCATAAAATGAGCTGGAGAAGGAAATGACAAACCACTCCAGTATCTTAGCCAAGAAAACCCCAACAGAAACAACTCAACAACAACAACAACAACTGGTCTTCCCAGAAATGAAGTCCTGTGAGTTTAGCCATTAGTGACAGGCAGCATTGTCTAGAAGAAAAGTAGAAGTATTGAAATCCAAAGACCCCTCATATCTACATGATATATAGCAAGTCCTTTAATTTTTCTAAGCCTCAGCTTTCCTCAATGTATAATGGGCAAAATACTTGAAAGGACAGTAAGAGCATGAGCTGCTATGATAATTAATTGTAATATTAATGTTATTATAATTGACTTATCCTTATGCCTGCTTTCATTCTCCCGAATCTTAAGTGAAGAGAAGTGGCATCTTCAGATATCCTAAAGGAACTAAGTTTTTTTGGATAAGGACATGCTGCAGTATAGAAGAGGGAGCAGTGAAGACAAGGTCATCTGACTTCAAATTTAATAGAGCAAAATTCTAAGTCTAGGAGCCTAGACACAGGAAAGACACAAGCATATATTAAGCACCTATTATATGGCAGGCACTGTGCTAAGCCCTTTGCAAATATTATCTCATCTGATCCTCACAGGAGGTAGGTACTATTTTTTTTTAATCCCCATTTTATAGTTGTGGAAACTGAAGCAGGGGGTATTTAAATGACTTGCTGTAGCAGCAAGCACCCCAGCATCCCCAGGGTGGCTGCCAACACAGGTTCTTAGATCTGCTTTTCCAAAGGAAAGCAACTCAAGATGGGTTAACAATCTTACTTTAATCAAACTTATGTCATTTACCTAGTTCAGGGGGAAAAGTTCAGCACCCTGAACTTCAGAGAATACAAACAAGTTACAAGCAGAAGTTACAAGAAGACAGAAAACAGATCAGCAGACAGACTTCCAGCTGTCTGACCATTACATCCATACCTAGTCAGTTACCAGAGAGGGAAGCACTAACATCTGGGTTTTCAAAGCCAGGGGGCTCAATGGCTGTCCAGAGTCTCCTCTGGTCAAATCACATAATTCTTCTTAAAGTGAGCCCCAAAGCAAAACCTCACATCAGGGTATATATAGCCTCCTCCTGGCTCAGAGAATGTCACAACCTTCTTAACCCACTGCCCAATCACACAACATCAAGGTGTGGGTATTCCTGAAAAACAAACCTCCCACCACAGGCTCCAGGTGACCACATTCAGCCTATTAGGGGGCAGAGTATATTTTCAAATCAAGGAAGATTCTCAGAGTCACTTAAGCTTATCAAAGGGCCTAGGGGCAGGGAAGATCTTAAATTCCCATTCCCATAACATTTGCTGAGGTCATACAGCTAAAAAGTCTCTTTTTGGGCTAGATTTGAGCTCAGATCTTCCTGACTCCAAGCCCAGCACTCTAATGACTGCGTCACCTAGCTAGAAAAGCCACCAGAGTCCAAAACTTTTACTTTACAGATGAAAAAAACCAAAGCTCAGTTGAAATGACTAGCCTACAGTCAAAGAAGTATGAGGAAAGATCTGAACACAAGTCCTCTGACTCCAAAAGCCACAGTTCCTTCTCCCTTACCCTGAAAATCAAGTTCAGGGATGTAAGATGAAGGAGGTCTAGATAGGTAGCAGCTATTTTGAAAAAAGATCCTGGGGTTTTAGTGGATTGCAAGCCTAATGTGACTCACAGCAGTGTGATGTCAGTCAAAACAAAAGGTGTTGTGACCTTGGATAGCATTGAGGGGAATGTTTCCAGGAATAGGGAGGTGATAATCCCACTGTACTCTCTGTCCTAGTCAGACCTCATCTAGAGGACTGTGTTCACTTCTGGGCACATGGCTTTAGAAGGATATGGAGGAGCTGAATAAGATCCAGAGGAGGGCAACCAGAATGTTGAGGGGCCCATTGATTAAGAAAACTCTCCTGGTCAGAGAACCACAAAATATAGAGGTTTAAGGTTCAAGGGTGCTCAAGACCCCAAAATACCAACACACCGGGTCCTGCCCAACGAATTCAACTCAAGTCTTCTCTCAGCCAAAGAAAAGCAAAGTTTATTAAAGGGGTTTGCCATAATGAGCAGACACTTAAGGAGCCTCGGTATCTGTGATGCTTGTATTGGACAAGCAGGCCAGAATAATCTAACACAGAGTGAGTCTGAGCTAGGAAATTCTCTGGCTTTCTTTTTTCAGGAACGCAAGCCGGGCTCTTATATACAGAAAGGTTGTGGGAGGAATCTAGGGGTGGTCTAGAGGAGAAGTTTGGGGAGGGTCTTCAGGAGGAGTCAAATGAGGTCAGACCCTAGTGATGATAGATTAAGGGTGGGAAATAGCTGAAGGCTACCTGGAGAAGACAGACAATGGAGGGCTAGGCTAGTTTAAGGGTGTAACAGATTTGGCTACTGATATTTTGAGAGGATCAAGGGTGGAGGCTAACTGGACAAAGGAGGGCTAGGCTAGTAACAAAGATTGGATCTGAGCTATAATGAAAGGCTTATAGCCTCAGGCAAATGGAAAGATTCAAGGAGAGTTCAGGGGGGGTTCCCAGAGCCTGTACCTCATCAGGTATGTAGGAGCACGCCTCCTGAGAGGTCTTCCAGCAAAGGCTGGTGCCAGATTTGGTAGTACAGACCTGTAATCCCTGCTATAAAGGGAGGCTGAGGCCAGTGGACCTCTTGAGTTGGAGAATTCTGAGGCACTGTAGGGTTAAAGCCAACAGGGGTCCACACAAAGTTCAGCACCAATGTAGTGAGCTTCCTTACTCTCACCTGGAAGCAGGAGGTCACCAGCCTGCCCAAGCAAGGACAAGTGGAACTAGGTAGGAAACAGCAAATCAAAGCTTTCAAGTCCATTAGCAAACAGAGTAGCCACTTCCAGTCTGGGGCAGATAGAGAGATGCAGCCAGAGAGAGGGGGGAAAGGAGAGAAGGAAAGAGAAAAGGAGGGAAGGAGAGAGGGAGAGAGAGAGGGGGAGGGGGGGAGGAAGGGAGGGAGGGAGCACACTCAAAGCCTGGATGACCACTTGTTAGGTATTGTTATAGTGAATATTCAGAGGTATAGTGGATAGAATTCTGGACCTCCTAGAGTGAGGAAGACCTGAATTCAAATCATATCTCAGAGACTTACAGGCTATGTGACTTTAAGTAAGTCCTTTAATCCCTCTCTACATCAGTTTCCTCTACTGTTAAAATGGAGGTAGTAATAGCACTTACCTGTTGTGTGGCTGAAATGAGATAATATTTGTAAAGTGATTTGGACATCTTAAAGTGATGAGGTATGGGCTCTGGGAGCCCCCTTGAGCTCTCCTTGAGTCCTTGAGGTACAGGCTCTGGGAACCCCCCTTGAACCCCCTTTGATGAGACATTTGCATGAGGCCATAAGCCTTACACTGTGGCTGGGCCCAGACCTCTGTTACTAGCCTAGCCCTCCATTGTCTACTTCCCATCCTTGAGCCTATCAAAATATCAATCCCCCCTTGAACTGGCCTAGCCCACCATTGTGTGTGTAGTCTCCAGGTAGACTCCAGCAACTTCCCACCCTTAATCTCTCATTGATCTCATCTGACTCCTGAAGACCCTCCCCAAATTCCTCCTCTAGACCACCCCTAGATTCCTCCCACAACCTTCTGTATATAAGAGCCCATCTTGTCTCCATGTCTGTGAGAGCACCATAGAATGACCTAGCACAGGCTTACTCTGTGTCCAATCCAAGGGAACTTTTAATAAACTTTACTTTTCTTTGGCTGAGAAGACTTGAGTCGAATTCATTTGGCAGGACCCGGGGTGTTGGTATTTTGGGGTCTCCAGAGCCACCCTAACCCTCTTTATGGATAACCTCTTTGAAAGTAGCATACAAATGCCAGCTTTTATTATTATTCCTTTGGTGTACAGAGATTGAATCAAATGACTGCTGAGACATCTACCAACTTAGAAGATCTAAGATTCTCTGATGCTTCTCTTCACCCTTCATTCCACTGTCCTGGCATATTAAACTTTACTAGGGAGATGTTGTTAGTCCTTTGCTCTGGAAGAGGACCATGGCATCAGGGAGGTGATGCCCCAATGTGTAAGTGAATTGGATTTAAGTGAGGAAAGGCTGTGCAAAATCACTAGCCTCACCTTCTCCAGAGCCATCTGGGTCCAATGGCCAGAGATGGGATTGAGAAGGCAGAGGTGGAGTCAGCAGTTTGGAATGAGGAACACCATTGTTCTGTTTCTTAGTAGAATGGATCTAATCTCTTGAGATTCTATTGTTCCTAAAGCTGGAATGAAGGATGATATTCCCCACCCCTATTCCTAGCAGAAGAGAGTATTTCCAAAACAGTTAGATAAAACACCTTTGAAAGAAATAATTTTTAAAAAGCATTTTTAAGCTCATGCTATGCACCAGCAAGTCAGTCAGCAAGCCTTTATTAGTGCCTATTCTTTGCCAGAGGCTGACTTAAATGCTGGGGATGCAAAGAAAGGCAAGAGTCGGTCCCTGCCCTCAAGAAGCTTGCAATCTAATGAAGGTTAGTGTGAGGATGCAAAGACAAAAGTGAAATAAGGATGTGGAAAGGGAGTGGAGTCATAAGGCAATCTATTTTTTCCAAGCTTTTTTCACAATACTCACTTCCACATACTCTAGGCTCTAGTCAAACCAGAGCACAGATCTAGTTAGAAGCTAGTGTAGTACAGGAGAAGCAAATATGAGTTGGGAGTTGGACAGAGGTTCAAATTCCCTCTGTGAACTTGGGCAGGGAATGTAACTGCTCTGGGTCCTGGGTTCTTCATCTTTAAAATGAGGGGATTAGACTAAGGTCCATTCTATTTCTTTTTAAAGATATTTCTTGATCTTTTTAAAAAAATATTACCTGGATTTACCCCATATCCCTCCCTCTAGCCCTCACAGACAGCTAACCTTATAACAAAGTCAAGTGAACAAACATTTATTAAGTACTTGTCAGGCATTGTACTAAGCCCTGGGGATACAAAGAAAGGCAAAAAACTGATCCCTGCTCTCAAAAAACTCACCTTCTAATGGGGGAGATGGTATGCAAACAACTATAATGGTGGCTTTGCAAGTACCTAGATAACCCAGGATGGAGGCACCTTGCTTCTTGGAGAAGAATCTGCTACCATGGGAGCAGCAATAGCCTCTTTTGATTGGCTGCAGAGCCAGAATACATTGCTTCTTTTAAAACTGACAGCCTGGGACACTCATTCTTCCCTCAGAATCCAAAAAGGGCTATTAGATTTCTTCCTATCCATTCTCAGCAAAGGTGTCTTCCCGTCCTTCTGCCTTTTACCCTGTGACCCTGAGAAATTGGCTTAGAGTTTTGTTGTGGTTTGTTTTCTTTGCCCTTTTCAATTCTAGGCACAGGCAGAGGAATCTCCACTGGACCCAGAATGGTGTCATGGTGACCTTAGAGGTAGGATTCCAAATTGGACATGTAGGCAGCCAACCTAGCAGGGAAACCCTGAGAAGCCAGCATGCCTGAAATGTGAGTCCAAAGTTGGCTCTGGACTTGGAACTTGGAGGGTCTCCCTTATGTAGGAACTGAGTTAAGTTATAAACCAAATCACCTTCTCCCAAGAGAATGAGGTGGTTCAGGGGGAAATCATGCCTCACCTCCCCCGCTTGGAGGGAATGTTTATATGTTTATTCTATACTAAAATATGTGTGTGCGCTTGTATGTGTGTGCATGTGTGTACAGAGAGAGTGACAGAGAGAAAGAGGGAGGGAGGAAGAGAGAGGTGTCTCAGTGGTTAGAGTGCAGGACCTAGAGTCAGGAAGATCTGAGTTCAAATCTGGCCTCAGACACTTACTAGCTTTGTGACCCTGGGCAACTCACTTAACCCTGTTAGCCTCAGTTTCCTCTTCTGTAATATTTATTAACTGGAGAAAGAAATAGCAAACCACTCCAATATTTTTGCCAAGAAAACCCACAAAAAAGGGTCACAAAGAGTTGGACATGATTAAAAAAGATTAAACAACAAGATATTTAGATATATTTATATTTAATAATAAATATCAATTTATATTTAAATATAATATATATAATATATTTATTTATTGGGCAGGTAGCTAGGTGGCACAGTAGATAGAGACCTTGAGATAGGAAGACCTGAATCCAAATCCAGCCTCAAACACTTGCTAGTTGTGTGATTCTGGATCAAGTCACTTAACCTCCATTTGCCTCTGTTTCCTCATCTGCAAAATGGGTGTAATAATAACACCTACCTCGAAGGGTTGTTGTCAGGACAGGATGAGATAATAATCAGACAGGACTGAAATGATTCAACAACAGCAAGATAGTACAGCGCCTGGCACATGGTGGTATGTAAATGTTGGCTGTTATTATTATTGTTGCTATATTTGAACTAAATATTCCTTTGTAAAAGATAATCCATCTGTTTAGGGCTTAAATGGGACTAGGGTTGTGGGGACCTCTACACCATTGGTAGGGACTAGAACCAATGGCAGAGGACCTAGACGCCCCCAAACCCCTTTAAGGTAACTGGAAAATTCTGTGGGAGGGATAATTTATAGACTGATTTGGCCTTCAGGCAATGGCAGCCAGGATAATCATTACTATACAAATATGTATGAACAAGATAGAGAAAGGATTCATTAGAGATAACAACAGAGGGAAAGTACTAGTATTGAAGAGGGTCAAAAATGGTTTTTAAAAGAGGAAGAAAAATGAGCAAAGTTGGTCAATACATCAAAAATGTGATATCATATGTAGTTATCCATACCAGTGAACTCCAGTTTCTTCAGATGAACCAGGAGAGGCATCTTCTCATATCTCTTTGGGGATTCAGTTTTGGTTGTTTTGTGGGTTGTTTTTTCATTTACAATTTCATCTTATGTATTTCCTTTCTTCCTCTAAATCTGTAATCTATGTTCCTATGATCAACTTTGAGATAAGGATTACTATTCTGCAACATCCACAAGAATTCCTTAAACTAGAATATAAAAAAAAAAATAGACATTACCAAGAAAACACAGGCTCTCCACCAACTAGCACTGTACCAACCACACATGGAACCATCAGTTGCAGCAAATGGAGAAATTTCAAATGCCTTGGATAAGTTCGCCCTGGCAGTATACTTTCCAGGGATGTCCACACAGATGATGAGGTTGATGCACATGTTGCTGGACCTAGCTCAGTGTTTGGGAGGCTCTAAAAGAAAGTGTGGGAGAGAAATATTAGGCTACCTACCAAAATGAAGGTCTACAGAGCCATTCTGACTTCATTGTTGCATGCCTGTAAAATACGGAAAATCTAGCATCCTGTCAGAAAATTGAACTGCTTCCATTTGAATTGTCTTAGGAAGATTCTGAAGATCACCTGGCAAAACAAGATACTGGACACTGAGCTTCTCTCCTGAGCTGAATTGCCAAGCATTCAAACTACTGTAGAGAGTGCAACTCTGATGGGCTGGCCATGTAGTCCAAATGCCATATGTTTTTTACCTTCAAGGTCTCTCTGAAGAAATCTGGAATTGATTGTGAGACATGGGAAACACTGGCATAGGACTGTCCAGCATGGTGTGCCTACATCAAAGAAGGTTCTGTGTTCTACGAACGAAGCAGAGTCACAACAACACAAAGCAAATGTGAGATGTACAGATCTAGAGACATCCCAAATGTTCAAATTGTTTCTGACCTGTGGTAGAGCCTCCTGAGCTCATATTGGGTTGATTAGCAACACATTGTACCTTGATCCCAACATCATGATGTCATTTGGTCCCCTGAGTATGAAGGACAAACAACAACAATCTCCAATTTATCCTGTATATACTTTGTTTCTATGTCTTGTTTGTGCCTTGCCTCCTCCATTAGACAGTGAGTCAGTGAGTTCCTTGAGGGGTAGGGGCTAGTTTTTTGGCCTTTCTTTGTATTCTTAAGCACTTAGCACAGTGCTTGGAACACAATAGGAGCTTAATAAACGCTTATTTACTAATCTGACTGACTGGTGGAAGATCATAGAAGTAGAGCTATCTTAGTAATCATCTACTCCAGGGGTTCTTAACCTTTTTTGTGTCATGGGCCACTTGGGCAGTCTTGGGAAGACTTCTCAAAATAATGTCTGATTAAGAACCTCCAATCTGGTTCAATCCCTTCAAGAAATCTATTTATATTCAGAATTAGAAAAGGGGAAAGGAGTTAAAGTTGATATTGTTACCTTCCTTTTCTAGCCTGGCTAATGACAGTCCAGTCTTTGGGCATGCTCTGAAATGAGCTCTTCCAATTTGGGGCCCAAAGCCCCAAAGTGAATGTGTTGGGGGGGTGGGGACACAAAAAGTGCTAAAAAAAATAAAGATTATATTTAATCTAATGTGAATAACTTTTGGAAATTACTCATATAGAAGATTAGGGAAATCAAAGGATTAGGATCTTGCAGAGTGGGAGAGAAAAAGCATCATGCAGATCATGAATAATTTTTATAGAAATAGCTATAATCCTATTAAAGGTAAAATGATATAATTAGTAGAGAGCTGACCCCAAGGTTAGTAAGATCAAGGCTTAGGTCTCCCTTTAACCCCTAGTAGATAAATGGCCATTGGCAAATCATTTTAATCAATTAATCAATAAACATTAGCTAGGTGCCTATTTTATGCCAGGCGCTGTGCCAAGCACTAGGGTTACAAAAGATAGTCCCTGTGCTCTAGGAGCCTACAATCTAATGAGTGTAATTAATCTCTTGATGTCTAGGAACTCTTATCTTTGTGTTTTTCTTAATTTTCAGTACCTTTTGTTTTAATTTTTAATTTTTGGAGGGGGTAAGGAAGGGCAATTGGGGTTAAGTGACTTGCCCAAGGTCACATGACTAGCTTTGTGCTAAGTATCTGAAGCTGGATTTGAACTTAGGTCCTCTATTCATTGCGCCACTAGCCACCCCCACCTTTTGTTTTTCTAATACCCCCTATTTCCAAACACATCCCTCTAAATCCCTTCCTCATTGAGTTATCTCTTATAACCAAGGCTTTTTTGAAAAAGTTTAGCAAATCATCCAATATATCAGCCAAATGTGAAGACTCCATATTCTTAAGAGGGGAAGGAGGTGAATTTTTCCTCTTTTCATCTGGGTCAAGTTTACTCATTATAATTATACAATTTTCTGTTTCATTTTATTGTTATTCTTTCATTTACATCCTTGCAATTACTGTGTAAATTGTTTTCCTACATCTTCTCATTTTGCATTGCATCAGTTCATGTAAGTCTTCAAATTCTTCTCTTTATTCTTCATATTCATCATCTCTTATGTTGCATCACATACTGCAGTTTGTTTAGTTATTTCCCATTCAATGGTAATCTGTTTTGTTTCTCATTCTTGGCTACTACAAAGAATCCTGTTATTGATATATTGCTATATATTGAGATTCATGTATATTCAATCAACTCTCTTAGATTATCAATTGCAGAATAACTGCTTATTTGCATCTCTGGAAGGAACTTCCTCAGAACGGAAAATTTCACATGATGAAATTGCATATTAAACAACAACAACAAAAATCTTTACCCCTAGACTTCCACCCAGGAAAGCATTAGGAAAAGAAGGCTAGGTCCCACCTCTGCATGTACGCATGTGCAATATAAGTGAGCTAGTACAGTTTGAGCTTAGGGCACCACCTGGTGGTTCATACAGATACAGCATACCCCAAATGGAGAGGCTTAGCCACATCCCTCTAGTTGCTACCCAAAGCACTCTGTGTGTGTTGGGGGAAGGGAAGGGAACATGGTAAGAAAAGATGACAACTGCTCTATCATCTAAATTGTTTCACTCATTGGAAAGATTTTAAGATGTATATTCAAAATGAATTTCCCCTGAAGTGACTTCTCTGGTCCATAATTTCATTGTTTCCTATAAAATGAAGAATTCTATAAAACAAGAATAATATGGTAATGTTTGACTAATAAAATAAGTAGCTAACTTTTATGTAATGCTCCATGTATCATTTGATTTGATTACCTGCTTTAAAAGGTAGTGCAAATAAAAGGAAATAACATATATTAAAGCACTTGAAAATCTATAAAATTCAAGTATTTAGATGTTTCATAAGAATAAACTCCTTAATACCATCTCTAAAAAGAGCAACAGAAATGCCAAAAGAAGCAAAAACTACCAGAAACCTCTAAAGGATTTTTAAAGGGAAAAACAGTCAAAAAATGAATAAGCAAGAGTTCCAAAATGATGACAAAATATTATGGATTAAGAAAAGCAGAGGCAGAAATGCCAGAAAAAATACACTAAAGCACCAATATATGTACAAGAAATACCATAGGTATCTTTTCAGGACATAATAAAATGGATAATGGGCATATAAAAGAAAATTAAGAGGAAAATAAACTTAGCAAAAAATGTCATGCGATAAAATGAAGATCTTTATATGATCAAGAAATCTCAAACCAAGATACTGGTGGAACTCAACAGAAGAGAAATATCTGAAAAAAAATCAATGAAACAACTGACTCAACGTAAAGCAAGAGTCTATCACTGGAAGACACAATAGAAGAAACAACAGAGAAAAGTGAAAGACAAGCAATGGGAAGAGTGCAAGTGGAAAATAGATTCAGAACTGAAGCAGACAAAATTGTTAAATAAGGAAGATAAAACAAAAGAGAGAAATTTTAAGAATTCAGACATCCTAAAAACTGTGAAGAAAATATAATCTGACCATTATATTTCAGGAAATTGTATGGAAATTTTTTTTCCTGAAAAATATAAAAAATAAAGATTGTGAGTAAAAAATGACAAAAGAGGTAAACCCTGAATTCAATTAATCATGAAATATTGTCAAGCTTCAAGATTACAATGGCAAGAAGATTTTATAAATAGTCATGAAGGAAGATAACACATATTCTATTTAAATTAATGCAAATTACACAAGACTTTACTACAAAAATGAGATGGGTAGCTATAACATACTCAAAATTTTGTCATAAAACTAATTTTCCAAGTAAACCAAGCATTCTTTCTGAAGACAAAAGATGGTCATCTAAGATCCCATATAATTTCCAAAATTTGTGGATTTCGATACGTAAAACCATCAAGAATGCAAAACTGATTTTTTATAATATTTTAAGATTTACAAGGCAAATTAATATATATTGGCTCATTTGATAACCACAATAAGCCTGAGAGATAGGTACTATTGGTATTCTTAACTTTACAGGTGAGAAAATTGAGACTCAGAAAGGTTAAGTGACTTGATCATAGCCATGCAGCAACTAAGTGTCAAAGGTGGGATTTGAATCAATATTTCTCTTTACTCCAATTCTCTTCCCACTACATCACAAAAGCATCATCAAGATATATTCTGTCTGTGCATTCAGAAGACCAATAGGCTAGCAAAACACATATAATCTGCTATATGTTCTTGGCACAGCATAGGTGTTATGTAAATGCTTACTATCACTACTACTACTACTGCTGCTGCTGCTACTACTACTACTACTACTGCTGCTGCTGCTACTACTACTACTACTGCTGCTGCTGCTGCTGCTACTACTACTACTACTACTACTACTACTACTACTACTATATGCTTTCTTATACATGTCCTTTTGCCTCAAAGTAAATAATCAGCAGATTCTTCCTCAACTAACATTCTTTTCATTGACAGATGTCTTGTCATAAACATCATAGTGATGCTTTGGAGACATCTTACCATCTAAATAGATAAGAGTTTATTCTATCTTCTCCAAAGTTGGAGGGGCATTCTTTATTGTGCAATGCATTAGTTAGAATTCCTTGTCCAATAGGGTCTATCCACTGAAAAATAAAAGTACCTTCCCCCTGTTAGCCTCATTTAATTATAAACTAAGTAGAATATAAGCTCCTTGAGGGTAGAGACTATTTCACTTTTGTCTTTTTATCCTGAGTACCTACCACAGTGTTTTACACATAGTAGGTACTAATAAATATTTGTGGAATTGAATCGAAGATCTATTTCAAAGAATGTTACCCTTTGTTGTTCAAGAAAGATTCTATGTTCAAGATCACAGAATCATAGAACTTCAGGGGAACATGCTTTAGAAGTCATCTAGTATAACCCACAACTAGGAAAGGATTCCCTCTACAATGCTATTGACAAATGGTAGTCTGTCCTCTACTTGGAGATCTCCAGTGAGGAAGGTGGTAGGTGGGGAAGGGGGTAAGCATTTGTTAGACACTTACTATGTGCCTGGTATTATGCTAAGCTCTTTATGAATATCCCATTTATCTCTCATAAAGCCCTCATGAAGTAGATGCCATCATTATCATCTCATCAATAATGATAATAATAGCTAACATTAAGCACCTACTATATATATCAGACACCATGCTAAGCACTTTGCAATTGCTATTTCATTTGATCATCACAACAACACTGTGAGGTAGGTACTATAATTCTCCCCTTTTTACATTTGAGGAAATTGAAGGAGATAGACATTAAATGACTTGCCCAGGGTGACACAGCAAGTAAATGTTTAAGCCTGAATTTGAATGTGAATTGTTCTGACTCCAAATACATCTATTGCATGAATTAGCTGCCCGTTAATTTCTGAAACAGCACATTCCACTTCTGTACTGTTCTAATTGTTATGACATTTTGTAATGAACCTTTATACTGTTTTGAACTTTTGTACTGTTCTAATTGTTAGGCAATTTTCTCTCACATCATGATACAGTTCTCTCCTCCTTTTCCTCCCAACTGTATGTCTAATGGCAGCTAGGTGGTACAGAGGATAGAGTGCTGGACCTGGGGTGAGGAAGACTCATCTTACTGAGTCAAATCTGGCCTCAGACACTTACTAGCTGTGTGGCCCTGGGCAAGTCACTTTTGCTTCAGTTTTCTTATCTGTCAAATGAGTTGGAGAAGGAAATGTAAAACCACTCCAATTTCTTTGCCAAGAAAACCCCAAATGGGGTCATGAGGAGTCAGACATGACTGAAAATGACTGAACAACAGCAACATATAGCTAAAGGCTCCTCAGTTTTCATCCAGTTCCTTCCCCCAACTGTGGGCATCCTCCAAGGCCCTCTTCTAAAGCTTCTTCTTTTTTGTCTCTATGCTCTCTCACTTGGTGAGCTTGCCAGCTCCCATGGGCTCAATTAATATCTCTTCACATATTTTTCAGAGCTTTATATACTCTGTACTCTGTTCTCTCTCCTCAGCTACAGTCCTGCCTATTGGACATTTCAACTCACTATCCCATAGATATCTCAAACTAAACATGTTCAGGGGCAGCTTCTTCTCCCCAAACCCTCCTCTCTTTTGACCATTCATATTTCTATCAAGGGCACCACCATCTTCCCACTTATTAAGTTAACAATCTCACGGTCATCTTCAGCTCTTTACTCTTATCCAATCAATTGCCAGATTTTGTCATTTCTTTTTCCTTAATGCTTCTTGTATCCTCTTCTCTACATTCAAACAGTCATCACCTCAGTTCAGGACTTTATCATCTCTTACCTGAACTATTGTAATAGCCTCCTAGGTGGTCTCCCTGCCTCAAGCTTTCACCTATTCCAATCCCTTTTGCACACAGCTACCATAATGATTTGTTCCAAAGCATAGTTAGGACTGTGCTGAAGCCAGTTTGAATCAATCTTCAGATTGTTAAATTTTCCATATGAGTATAAATACTCATAAATACCTTAGAGATTGGCACAGCTACAAATTAAGGCTTGATTTATTGTTTTGTTGATTGATTAGACTTAAGAAAGTGATGGAAAAATGTTAATAATGCAAATGAAATTTAAAAGTATGTCCAACATACACAGGTTCGGATTTTTTTTTTGAGAGAGAGAGCTGGTTGTTAAACATTTACCAGCACACCCTTGCGCATAGGTCTAACTATGTCACCCCTCTCTTTACACTCAATAAACTCCAGTGACTTACTATTATTTCCAAGATCAAATACAAACTCCTGTCTTTGGCACTTAATGTTCTTAGGAATCTGACCCCTTCGATCTTCTTTCACATTGTTCCCCTCCACTCCCTCTACAATCCAGTCCTACTGCCCTATTTTTTAGATCACTTATCTCCCTGTCTTTGCTATGGACTATGGGCTGCACCCTGCCCCCATCCCTGTGTTCTCCATTTTCACCTCCATCTCTTAAAATCTCTGGCTTGCAGATAGTCTCCGTAGGACTTTCCAGGTCTATATCTATGATTCTATGATGCTTTGATCATGTGGCTAGTTCCTCATGACTACTCCATAAAGTAAGTGAATGGTTGTCCTGGGATATTGAAATTGAAAGGTTACTAAGCAGGAGTGTTGTGAGATAATGAATGCAAAACACTTTTAAAAACTTTATAGCACTATATAAAAGCCAGCTATTATTTAAAAAAAAAATCTCTGACGTGTCAAAAGTTACCTCAAAATCTATGTTCTGCCAGTGTCTTTCCCTCTGCAATTATCTTGTATATATCTGTCAATGTATATATTGTCTTTATGGAGAACTCATACTGGGCAAGAGCTCATGTGGTGCTCATAAAAAGGGATACAAGGACACTCTCAAGGTCTCTCTTAGGAACTTTGGAATTGATTGTGTGCTATGGGAGCCAGTGGCTCAGGATGGTTCAGCATGTCATGCCCTCATCAGAGAAGGTGTTGTACTCTATGAGCAAAGCAGAATTGAAGAAGCTCTAAAGAATCCCAGAATGTGCAAATTTAGAGAATTCACCCCAGACATTCACATGGACTATTTGTGCCTGACCTGTGGTAGAACATATCGAGTTTGTATTGGTCTGATCAACCACAGTTGAACACACTGTACCCTGACTGTAACATGGTGATGGCATGTTGGTCCTCTTTGAGAATGAAGAATAACAACCAACCAAGAATGTAAGCTCCTAGAGAGTTAGGATTGCTTTTATTCCCCCTTTGCAAATACTTTGTACACAGAGTATATACTTAATAAAAGTTTGTCTGAATGTTGAAGCAAGCTGAAATCTACTTCTCTGCACTTTCACTTTCTAGTTTCACTCACTAAGACCAAGAACAAATAGAATTTTTCTTCCATATAATGGCCCTTTAGTGTGAGATAGTTTTCCCATTCCTTTCCTCTCTTTTCTAGTACTCCTTTAAGCATCTTGCACTAGAATGTAAGTTCCTTGAAGGCAAGGATTATTTTATTTTCATTTGAATCCCTAGCACTTGGCACAGTGCCTGGAACATATTAAGAGCTTAATAAATGCTCTATCTTTCTATGACCCACATATCTTCTCTTTTCTAGGCTAAAAACCTCCAGTTTCTTTTTCTTTTTTGCTTTTTGGAGGGCAATTGGGGTTGTGACTTGCCCAAGGTCACATGGCTAGTAAGTGTCTGAGGTCAGATTTGAACTCAGGTCCTCCTGCCTCCAGGGCTGGTGCTCTGTTCACTGCTCCAACTAGCTGCCCCTAAAACCTCCAGTTTCTTCAATTAAATTTTTTGTCTTGTGTTCTCCAGATTTCCACTGTCCTGGTTGCCTTCTACTAGATGCCACCTAGCTTGTGAATGTCCTTCCTAAAATGTGGTGCCCAGAAATGAGCATAATACTTCATATATGGTCTTATCAGGGCTAAATATAATAGGGTAACCATTATCCTGGTTCTGAATGCTATGCCTCAGCTAGTGAAGTCTCATCTAGCATGAACTTTTGTCTCTGCCTGCCATGTCTCGCTCCACAATAGCATAAAGAAATGTCGGGATTGCTAAGAATCTCATAGTCTTTAGAATGTCTAAAATTCTAACTTATTGGTGTGTCTAAAAGTAAAACCTTTGGTCCAACAAAGAGTTGACACTGCTAGGTATGCATCCCATGCATATTGACACCACCAATAAAACCAGAAGACAAAAAGAAGGTACAGCTAAATGGAGGATGACTCACAGTTCATTCTTTGTGAGGCAAATAAACTAGGAAAGTGGGTCAAATTATTGATAAAATGGGAACTCTTTGAGGACAGAGTCCATTTCATATTCATCTTTGTCTCCTCAGAGTTTAGCATAGTTCTAGGTATATAGCAGGTTCTTAATAAGTGCTTATTGATCAATTATTCCCCAAAAAGCAACAAAAAATTATTTCACAGGACAATTGGTCATCCTGCTTTTGTCACCCACTATCTGTGTTACCTTGGGCAAATCCTTGAACCTCTCTGAGTCTCAATTCCCATATCTGTAAAATGAGGTCTCTAATAACTCTAAACATGTGATCTCATTATGCAATATTCATAGACAAAGAAATCACATTGCTTTGTAAATTTTGTAGCCTATGACTCCCATGGAAAATTAAGGACTAGAAAAATTTTCTGGGAAAATTGATCAGAGTATCTAAATCAACTTAATACATGGTAAAGTACAGACAGAGAAAGGCCAGGATAAACATGCTGGAAAAGTTGTTCCAATAAAATATAAACTCCTTGAGGACAAGGACTGCTTTGTTTTGTCTCTGAATCCTCAGCACCACCCATTGTAATTCTGTATAAGTTTTGTACTTGAGAAGTGCTTTTTGAATTGGATTTCAGGAAGAAGACATGAAAGAAGGACAAAGGTTTGGAGATTATTCAAAAGTCTCAAGAGAATCAAGAGCTGTTGAATAAGGAGAGCACCAGGCAATACCCCCAAAACATTTTTTTATGACCTGATTGATATTGATGACATTGTTGAATAAGGTTAAGGGTCTTGTCTTTAAAGGAGCCTTGTATAATTTTGACATATGTCAAAAATGGAGAATAGCTCTTAAGGAAACATTTTGCTCTACTAAACCAAAAGTTTTATTTTATTTTTTTTTAATGGTCAATAAAAGATAAGCACAGTGAGAGCTTGTATATTCTACATTTTCTCATTCAATTTTATAATGGTCAGTATGGGGTCTGCCATGTAATATCACTTGCAAAAGCCTGCTTGTCCTCTGTTTGCTTTCTAATGGAATTTATTAATGCTTTTTTGTTTTTGCCTCATGGTCATTTCTGTATATAACATCCACTCCTTTCCCCTTTCCCTCTGGAATTAAACTCTCAAAGAAAAACAGCTAAGCAAAAACAACCACTATAGTGACCAAGTTAAACAATATGGGTAACATTCTGCCCCTGGAAGACACCTGCCTCTCTGCCAAGAGGAAGGAAGTATATTTCATTGCTTATTCTCTTGTTCCTTTCTATTAACTTTCATCAAAGATGCCCTTGATAGTCACATAGATTAATTTCATAAAATTTATATATAATCTCTGAAATAGCTTCTACTTCAGATGATAACTGGGTTTTCCTCCTGGATCTTTAAAGCACCAGAAGATTAGGAAACCTGTTAGGGCCCACCTTACTGGGCTGATGCCAAACTCACCTCTCCAGCTGCCTCTACGACACTCCAATCGCCTTCCACGATTCTTGTCGCCCCTACGACACGGGTTGCCTCCTCAAACCCTTCTCCAGCTGCCTCTACAGCTCTGGTCACTCTGGTCGCCCCTATGACCCGGGGTCGCCCTCACGAACTCCTCTGCGGAGCCTGCTCCTCCAGAACGGACAAATGAGTCCTGACACCAAGATGTGAAGTATCTTGCTGTTTAATCTCTTTCTCATTCACAATCCCCTCTTCTCTTCCTCTTCCTCCTTTTACCTTGCCTCCCTCCTTTTATCTCCTTTCCCCTCCCCCGACTCTGTTCCCTCATGTGCCTCAGTGGTAGCAGGCTTCTCATGGCAGGGGAGTGCTCCCCTGTTAGTAGCACATGCTCAATACCCCAAAATCACGGGGCAGGACATACGCTCAGGTGCCTCTAACCCTAGCCTGAATTGCTCTATCATTTGCCTGAGTTTTCCGTGGGTTCTCAGAGTTCAGGTAAAGTCTTAAAGGACCCCAACAGAAACCCAGGGTTGAGATGATTTGGGGGCATTTGACATAAACAGAGTGACTGAAATTGTTCTAACAGCATAATATAAGCAGGGTACTAAAAAAGAGAGTTTCATATTTTATAATGGAAGAGTAAGAGACTTCCAGTTAAGATGACAACCTGAAATATCATAAAGGAGACCAGCTCTCCCACAGATACCCCAGAAAACATCTGAAGGTGGTCCCAGAAAGTCCCAGATAAAGAAATCTGAGAAGGAAACAGAAATAAGGTCCCCTATCTCATCCAGAAATGCACAAAAAGATATACTGAAGAAGGTAGAGTCTAGCAGAAAAGTCATGCTATTAAAGCCAATTCCAGCTCAGGTAAACTCAGAAACTAAAGAGGTCAGGAGTACATGCTAGGGAAACCAGTAAGAGCTCTGTTTCTAAGCTAGTAGAGGCAAGGATAGGAGGGGAGGCAGTGCAAATGTCAACAAATAGACCTGAAGTCAGCCAGTATTTTGAAAAGGGAGTTTCACAAGCCAGTGACCACTCCTGAAGTCAGATCCCAACTCAAGCCTATCAGAACAGAGCACTTCAATTATAGATGACTAGTGTTGATCAAATTCCTTCTATTCCTCCTCTCCTGCTTTATAAAGAGGGAATAGGGAGGGAAAAGAAGAAAAAAACATAAGAATATATGACAGAGGGAAGTCCACAAAAATCAGAACAGTGAAAGTTAATGGGAAGAACTCACCTGTAAAACCGAAGAGAGAGAGCAGCATGGATAAAAAGTGTAATCCAGCAATATGTTGTTACAAGAAACATATTGGAAACAGATAGACACAGAATTCAAATGAAGTGATGGAACACAATTTATTATGATTCAGATGAATTAAAATAAAAACAGGAATATCAAACATGATATCAAATCACAATAAGAATAGACACAATTCAAAGAGATAAATGAGAAAATATCATATTCAAAATCATCATAGATAAAATAGCTTTACTATACATATATGTGTATGTATATATGCATGTATATACATATATCAGCACAGATGCTCTAAATATATAGATGAATATATGTGAATAGATATAGAGATATAGCTCCATAGATAGACATAGATTTTAAGTGAGGCAGAGTTACATGAAGTTGTCAGTCTCACTCTTTTCCAGAGTCATCAAAGTCCAGTGGCAAGAGAAAAGTCAAAATGAATGGTAATGACCTGGAATTCAGTAGATGTCCTTGGCATCTTCAGTGCTGACCATTCTTTAAGTGTTCCAAAGTGACTGTTTCAGCCTCCTCATGGCCATTGGAACAAGCTGTTGTCATCTACTTATTCCTCTGGGGAAAGTCTTCACAAACTTGAGGTCGACATCCTTTAACTGACTGGTTGGTTTGAGGCCTGTCAGTGTCTCTCAAACTCACTTAACCTATCCGCTGAAACAGTTTTACCAGGTTGTGGATACTACACATGCTACAACTTCTTAATACTTTCATCAAGAAAAGGGAGAAAGAACATATCAATAAATTGAACTTGTAACTATAAAAATAACTATTAAAAACCAAATTAAAACAAAAAATAATTTCTGAGATAAAAGAATAAATAAACAAAAAACCTCTATGGAATTGATAAAGAAAACTAGGAGCTACTTTTTAAAGAAAACATTAATTAAATAGATAAACCACCAGCTAATCTGATTTTTGGAAGTTGTGTGGGGCAGAGCACCTTAGAAGTGCTGTTTCTACTCTGCCATCTTGGCTCCGCCCCCCTAATCTGATTTTTAAAAGAAGTATGCAACAACCAATGTCAACATCAAAAATGAAAAATGAGAACTTACAACAAATACAGAAGAAATAAATGAAATTATGAGAAACTAGTCTACCCATTATATGCCATCAAAATAAATTTAAACTAAATGGAAAAATAATTACAATGTAAAATACTCAAATTACAATGTAAAATACTCAAATCATCACAATAAGAAACAAGGAATCTCAGAAAGAAAATTGAACAACCCATAAAGGAACTCCAAAAGAAAAATTCCCCAGGAACAAATAGATTTATACGTGAATTCTATCAAATATTCAAAGAAAAAATTTCAGTAGTAGCTAAATTGTTTATAAAAATTAGAAAAGAAGGATCTTACCAAATTTTTCCTCTGATCCAAATATTGCCTTGGTACCTAAATCAGTGAGAAAGAAAACTATAGATCAGTATTTCTAATATTTATCAATGAAAAATTTTTAATAAAATATTTGCAAAGAGGCTACAGTAACATTTTAAAAGATTATAAACTATAGTTTATAATACCAGGAATGCAGGATCAGTTCACTATTAGAAAAATTATAAACATAATAAATCATACTAGTATCAAATGCAATACAAATTACACAATTATATCAATAGATACAGAAAGTTTTTCACAAAAATAACACATTTAATGTCAAAACTATAGAAGGAATAAGAATAAATAAATCTTTCTTTAATATGGTAAATAGTAGCTATTGAAAACTAATTGTTAGCATCATCTGCAGTGAAGACACAGTAGAGGCCCATCCAATAAAACCAGGGATAAGGCATGGATATCTAATGTCATCTCTATTTTTTAGAATCTTCAAGAAAAAATTGAAGGAATATGCAAAGGCAAAGAATAACTAAAATTATTGCTGTTTGAATGTAATATGATTTACTTAAAGAATCAAAATTTTAAAAATACTAAAAATAATCAATAAGTAATTTCTCAATTGATAAATGGTCAAAGGCTATGAACAGGCAGTTTTTGGATGAAGAAATCAAAGCAATCTATAGTCATATTAAGATGCTCTCAATCAAATTGATTAGATAAATGCAAATTAGAACAACTCTTAAGTACCACCTCATACCTATCAGATTGGCTAACATGACAGAAAAGGAAAATGACAGATGTTAGAGAGGATATGGAAAAATAAGGACACAAATTCATGGTTGTGAACTGATCCAACCATTCTCAAGAATAATTTGGAACTATGCCCAAAAGGCTATAAAACTGTGCATAACCTTTAAGCCATTAACAAGAGATCAAAGAAAAAGGAAAGAACCCACACCTGCAACAATATTTATAAGAGCTTTTTTTTGGTGGTAAACAACCAGAAATCAAGGGGATGAGCATCAACAGGTGAATGACTGAACAAGTTGTTGTATATCATTGTGATGGAGAAATGATGACCAGGAAGGTTTCAGAAAAATCTGGGAAGACTCACATGAACTGGTGCAAAGTGAAGTGAGCAGAACCAGGAGAACATTTTATATACTAACAGCAATTTGTCAGGATGATCAACTATGAATGACTTAGCTATTCTCAACAATACAGTGATCCAAGACAATTTCAGAAGACTTATGAAAAAAAATTCTATCTACCTCCAGAGAAAGAATTGATGTAGTCTGAATGCAGATAGAATCATACTTCTAAAAACTTTATTATTCTTGGGGGTTTTTTGGTATCCATTTTCTTTTGCAACATGACTTATAGGGAAATGTTTTACATGACTGTACATGTACAATCTACATCAGATTGCTTGCATTTTCAAGGAAAGGGAAAGCAGAGGGAAAGGGAGAATTTGGAACTCAACATTTTTTTTTAAGTTGTTGTTTACATGTAATTGAGAAAAAATAAATTAAAATGAATTGTTTAACAATTTCATTAAATAGCAGAATTTTAAATATACCTACCAAAATAATTAGCCTTTCTGTATGTTACTAACAAAATTCAACAGAAAGAGATAGAAAAGGAAATTCTGGTCAAAATCACTACAGAATGCATAAAATATTTAAGAGTATATCTGCTAAGATAAGAATTATATGCATAAAACTACTACAAAACATTTTTTTACCAAAAGAAAACAAATAATTAGGGAGGAATTTATTGCTCCTGGTTAGATTTTATTAATATATTTTAAAAGACAATACTACCTAAATTAATTTAAATATTTACTACCATACCAAACTATCAAACACTAGAGAACTAGACAAGAATATCATAAATTTCATCTAATGGAACCAAAGGTCAAGAATCTCAAGGTAAATGGTAAGAAATGAAGAGAGAAAAAGGAGGGTAGGCCTAGCACTACTATATCTAAAACTTTACTACAAAGTTTTAAGCAGCAAAACAATTTTATTGTGGTTAAAAAATAGAAAAATTAGAAATGAAAGTAGAAAATAAAGGTCAATGGAACAGATTAGGCATACAGGATGCAGAAGCAATTGAACCCAGTAGTTTTGTTTGAAAAACCCATGGACACAAATTACTAGAGTAAGAATCTACTATTTGACAAAACTTACTGAGAAAATTGGAAAGCAGACTGGGAAAAACTAGGCTTATATCTTGCACTATATCTCATATAAACTTCAAATGGATATATGACTGAGATTATAAAAGGGCATGTTTTAAACAAATTAGAGAATACCAGACATCTTTCACAACCAATGAATAGAAGAAAGTTCTTGAACAAACAAAAGATAATCAGAGGAGAAAAAGAAATTTTTTTAATTGACTATCAAATTAAAAGATTTTTATACAAATGTAAAATTGATTTAAATTATATTTTTAAGTCTAATTCAAACTGGCATAGGTTTAATACTCTGCCACACCTTGTGAGTTTAAACTCCTTACCTCTGTAACTTCACTCTTCACCTACATTCCAGAGAAACTTGCCTAAAAGTCAAGCTTTTGTCTGGTAATTACCTCCACCCTTTATTCAGGTGACCTCTCTATTATTGTAATTTGTATCTCCACCCTGGTATCCTCCACCTGGGTAACCTCAACCAACAGTCATCTAACTCAAATGCTAGTTCCTTTGTAACCTCCCACTCAATCCAAATTCTAGTTGATTCAACAAAAGCTGAAACCACTCCCTTTGTCTATAGCCTAATCTTATTATCTGAAAACTATTCTAGTTTTCTGAATGAGGAGTTGAAGTGATTCATATCCCACCTCTCCTGTCTATCAATTGGGATTGTCTTACCTTTGCCAGAGAAGGTCTAAATGATGTATGGTTAGGTCTATCTGAATGAAGAGGTTTAAAAGACTCTGTATCATTTGGCTGAACTGAGGCAGACATCTTGACCTACTCTGTTAACTGATTCAAGCTCTGTTAATAAACTGATAAAACATAAGATGGAGTCAAGATGGTGGAATAATCCAACATCCCTCAAATTCCCTTTCAAACAACTTTAAAATAATATCTCAAAATGAATTCTAGAGTTGAAAAACCAATAAAAGGATGGGATGAGACACTATTCCAGCCCAAGACAACTTAGAAGGTGACAGAAAAGTTCTGTCTCACTAGGAAAAGAGAGGAATGTAGTCCAGTGCACGCCATGCCCAGTCAGCCATTAACAAGGTCCCAACCCTTTTCACAAGCCAGTAGTGAGGCCCCACTAATGGGGTGCAGGCTCTAGTGATAAGGTATGGGCTCTGGGAACCCCCACAAGCTCTCCTTGAGTCCTTGAGGTACAGGCTCTGGGAACCTCCAGAACCTCTCATTTGATGAGGCATTTGCATTCTCATGAGGCAATAAACTTTACAGTGTGGCTGGGCCCAGACCTCTAGCCTAGTGTTACTAACTGCTACCTACTAGCCTAGTTACTAGCCTAGCCCTCCATTGTTCATCTATTTCCCACCCTTGAGCCTATCAAAATATCAATACACCCTTGAACTAGCCTAGCCCACCCTTGTCAGTAGCCTCCAGCTATCTCCCACCCTTAATCACCCACTGACCTCATCTAACTCCTGAAGACCCTCCCCAAGCTCCTCCTCTAGACCACCCCTAGATTCCTCCCACAGCCTTCTGTAGATAACACCCCATCTTATACCATGTGTTGTGAGTGCCATAGAATGCCATAGACTAGTGAGAGTGCGGTAGCATGACCTACCACAGACTTACTCTCTATCTAATGCAAGCAAACTTTTAATAAATTTTACTTTTTTTTCTGAGAAGACTCCAGTCGAATTCATTCGGCAGGACCCGGCATGTTGGTATTTTGGGGTCTCCAGAGCAGCCCTAACCCTCTTAGTGGGTAACCTCTTCATTTTTATGGTTCTCTGACCGGGAAGCACTGCTAATCTCAAGCTCTTCTCCAGCCGGGATTGGGAGGTACCTAGTACCTTCTTTCCCTACTACCCTGGAAGTGGTTTTTTTCCTTCTGATTTTGTGTGTGTAATGCTTTTTTTTTTTTTGTGGGCCTGACCTCTCAGGTCCCATTAGGTCAGACAGCTAGGAGGCTGTTTTGTGCTCAGCCTGACCTCAGGTTCTAGGTCCTATTTGGTTATTTTGGAGAACATGGACATGTGCACAGTTTCTGAAGAATGGAAGATAAGGACAGTATGAGTCATATTCTTTCAATTCTCTCGGCTCTAGGGAACTGGGAAAACTTCAGGTATTTTTTGGTGGGTTTTTTTTTTATTTGTTTTTTGAGGTTTATTCTCAAACCTTCCTTTATGGAGGAAGGGACTTCCAGGCCCTATGCCTGTGGCTCCCAAAAGTTTGCCGTTGGGTTCTTTTACAACATTGGAAAAAATGCAGTTTCTCTGGAGATCTTAAAAAGGAAAAGTTGGGTTTTTTTTGTTTTTTTTGTTTTTTGCAATATCGTTTGGCCTAGGTATAGCCTAAAAGACGGTGAATTGTGGCCTGTTTTGGGGACTTTAAAAGATAATACTCTCTTGCAGTTAGAATCATACTGTCACAGAGAAGGAAGATGGATAGAGGTTGCCTATTTAATGGCCTTTGTTGAACTTTCTCAGAACAAGGTTCTCAGGAAAGATTGTGAGATGCTTGAAGCTAGAGCCCCTCCACAGAGGGGCAACAGTTAAATGACCCCTTTCCTATGGCTTCAGCCCCAGCCCCTCCCCGCTCAGCAACTCCTGCTCAGGTCACTGAGGCAGCTCCTCCTGCTGTACCCCAACCCTTTTCCCCTTGGTTCCCCTTCCCTTTTCCTCTAGCTCAACACCCCTCATTTCCTGCCTCCTACACCATCCATATCTCTTACCCTGCATCTCCAGCATGACCCCCCCCCCCTCGGGGACCCCTGCTCAGATCCCAGCCACTGGTCAGGCTGAAGTGCCTCCCTCTGTGGCCCCTCCCTCTGAGGTAACACCCACTCAGGTCTCAGGCCCTACCCTGGAGGCAGTCATAGAAGTATCCCCTCTTTTGACCCCTTTCCCATCTCATGTGCTGGTTGACCTTCCCTCTTGCCAGCCAGATCTCCCAGTCTTGCAGTCTGATCCAGTTCAGCCAGAACCCCCCAGTCACTCTCTCACAGGTAGTGGGACTTCCGAACTCCCTTCCCAAGCCCTTGTCCCCATAGCACCCTCAGGACTTTTTCCCTTAAGGGAAGCACCTCTCTCGTTGGGTGGCACAGCTAGAGTGCACGTCCCATTCTCCATTTCAGATCTCAATCAAATTAAAGAAAAGTTGGGTAAATTCTCTAAAAACCCAACAAAATTTACTGAAGGCTTTTGGGGCTTATCCCTGCAATTTGAGCTTTGTTGGGGTGATTTGCATATTTTCTTCTCTACCTCTTGTTCCACTAAGGAGAAGAGAATCTGGGAACAAGCCCAGAAATTTGGGGATCATTTGGCTAGCAATGACCCCAGAAAATGCCCCCCAGGAACAGTTGCTGTTCCCACTAGTGACCCAGGATGGGACGATCAGATCCAGGAGGATAGAGAAAAGAGAGACCATATGGTACTTCGCCTATTAGAAGGCCTAAGAATCGCATTTCAAGAGCAAGTAAATTATCAGAAAATTGGAAAAATTTCTCAGACAAATCAAGAAAACCCCACTCTTTTCCTAGATAGACTTATAGAAGCTATTAAAAAGTATACAAATTTAGATCCTGACAGAAGGGGCAGCAATTCTTAACATGTGTTTTATTAGTCATTCTGCCCCAAATATTAGGAGGAAACTGCAGAAATTGGCATTGGGACCCCAAATACTTCAGGCTCAATTACTGGAGATGGCCTTTGGAGTCTTTAATAACAGAGACCTAGTTGCAGCAGAGAAGAAAGAATGCAGGGAATGAACCAGAGGCAGAGAACATGCTCAGTTCTTGGCTGTTGGCATGGCCAGGGAAAACCCTTCGAGGGGACCCCCTTGAAGGAAGCCCAGTCACTTGGGCAGGGGGAAAACATGCTTTTGATGCTACAAAGAAGGTCACTGGTCCAAGGAGTGCCCGCCCAAAGAGAGTACCCCCCCAAAGAGAGCCCCAAGAACCAACACCTCTAGAACTGTGCCCATCTGACCAGGAGGGACATTGGAGGAAGGATGGTCACTAAAGTAAAAGTGGTAGAGCCACCTCCTAGTACCCTGTCCTTCTGTCTTCTCAAGACTCTAAATGACAGGGAAGCCTGGGGCTTGGCAGTGCTCCCACCTTCATTTCCCTTGCTGAGCCCTGGGCAAGCATCGAGGCTGAAGGTAAGGTTACCCACTTTATTATGGCTAAGTTCTCTGTTCTAACCAATTGGTTCTACCCTCCCCTTGACCAGTCAGGTTAGGGACATGGAAGGGGAAACTAAGGGATGTCGAGAGACATACCCAGTCTCTTGCCAACTTGAGGATCTGTTGTTTGAACATTCCTTCCTTATGCTTCCCTCTTGTTGGGTTTCCCTTCCTTGTTGGGAAGGGACCTGTTGGTGAAATTGGGAAGCCAATTTTCTCTAAGCCTCCCAGATCTCCCCCTGTTCCCTCAGGAGTGTGGGAGATAGTTGAATCAATAGTTGGGATCAGAAAATTCCTGGGTGAGCTACTTCTGCCATGCCAACATTTGTTTTTGACTCCTAGATCCTAAAGTGTTCCTCCAGAGTGGTCTATATCCAGTTAAACCCAAGACCTGGGAGCAACCATTAATTGCTACTCAAGGCCCAGACCACCAGGTGAAAGCTTTTGAGAATTTGAAAACTAAATTGACCACCACTCCAGCTTTATCCAATCTAGGTAAAACCTTTCACTCTCTATGATGATGGAAGGAGAAAACAGGCTTTGGGAGTTGTTGCCTGTTCTTGAAAACTATTAGATTCTGTGGCTTCTGTTGTTTTCCATGTGCTAAATGTCCATGGAGCAATTTAGAAAGGAAAGGGATATCTGACAGTGTTCTGGCCTTGCCACAGTCATTTTTAATTCCAACCAGGAAAATTGTCTTTTCTCTATTTTTTTGGTGCCTGTTTGTTTTTTGTTTGCTTAACCTCCTTGCCAGATTTATCTCCTCCAGGGTTCAGGCCATCAACCTCTGGATGACCATTAAGGCTATACAAATGTCTGACTGAATCTAAGTTCTCCAGCTCACTGGACCTGGTATCATCCACGTTCCAGAGTCTGACACCTTGAATGTGAAGTCTGACCCCCTTGAATGGGACCCAGAGAGGCAGGGACAGCTCAACGCCCCTTGCCAGCAGGAAGAACTTTCAGAAGCTGAGACCTTTGCCCTTTACCCCAAAGGAATTTGGGTCCCATATGTTTGAGCGGGGAATGATGAGGTATGGGCTATACCCAAATCTAGTTTAGCCCTCCATTATCTGTCATCTCCAGGTAGCCTTCAGCTATTTCCCTCCCTTAATCCCGTTCCTGAAGTCTGACCTCAGTCTCATCAAGACCCTCTCCAAACCCCTCCTCTAGACCATCCCTAGATCCTTCCCATAGTCTTTCTGTATATAAGATCCATCTTGCCTCCATGAAGGTGCTGAGATCCAGTCTAGCTCAGACTTGGTCTATGGCAGATTGTTCTGATCTGCTTGTCAATACAAGAGTCACAAATATATAGGCTCCTTAAGAGTCTACCCATTATGGTGAATCTTTAATAATTGTTTTACTTTGACTGAGAGAAGGCTTGAGTTGAATTCATTCAGCAGGACCCAGTGTGTTGGTATTTTGGGGTCTCAAGCACCCCTAAACCCCAAACCTCAACACCATGTCTTGGCACAAATCAGCCAGAAGCAGGCGTTGGGAGCAACTGAACCTAAGCCAATAGCAAGTCTTTTTGTTGTTGCAAATAATTGAAAATTGAGGGGATACACATCGATTGCAGAATGGTTAAACAAGTTGTGGCATATGACTGTAATGGAATACTATTGTACTATAGGAAATGATGAGTAGGATGGTTTCAGAAAAACTTGGAAAGACAAGAACTTATGCTAAGTGAGCAGAACGAGAACACTGTACACAGTAACAGCAATATTGTACAATGATCAACTGTGAATGACTTAGCTATTCTTAGTGAAACAAAGATCTAAGACAATTCTGAAAGACCTATGAGAAAAAATGCTATCCACCTACAGAGAAAGAACTGATGGAATTTGGATGCAGATAAAAGTATACTGATTCTAAAATTTTCCTTATTTTTCCTTGGGTTTTTTGTCTTAGTTTTTTCATAACACAACTAACATAGAAATATATTTTGCATGACTGCACATGTATAACCTTTATCAAATTACTTGCTTTCTCAATGAAAGGGGAAAGGAGGGAGGGAGGGAAAGAATTTAGAACTCAAAATTATACAAAACGAAGGCTAAAATTGCTTTACATATAAGTAGGAAAAAATAAAATTGAAAAAAATAAACATGAAGCTCAGAAATTTTGAACATCAGCCTGCCTTTATTTCTATCACCACACAAATAAGTAAACCAGTTAGAATCAGAAGGGAAAAAATGACTGGGAAAAATATTTACTACAAATTTCTCTGATAGAGGTCTAATATGTAAGATTTATAGGGAATTGTTACTAATATATAAGAACAAGAGCTGTTTTGCAACAGGTAAATGGTCAAAGGATATGAAGAGCCATTTTTCATGGTAATAAATCTAATTTATGAATAACCACATGAAAAGTGTTCCAAATCACAAAGACATCAATCAATAAAAGAAATGCAAATTTAAATAACTCTAAGGTTTCACTGAATATTCATCAGATTAGCAAAGAAGACTTAAAAAATGACAATTGTTACGGCAGTTGTGGAAAAACAAGCATACTATTATAAAAAACAATTTGAAAACATAACAAAAGTTACTAAATTGCACAGACCCTTTGACCCACTAATATCACTAATTGACATAAACTCCAAAGAAAACAGAGGGAGAAGATTAGTAAGTCCAAAAATATTTATAGCAGCACTTTTTGTTATGGTAAAGAATTATTAAAAATTGGGTACTCATCCATTTGAGAATGGTTGGATGAATTATGAAATATGTAATAGAATATCATAGCATTTTAAGAAATGATAAATGGGATGGATTCAGAAAAACCTGGGAAGACTGTATGGACTGATGTCGAATACAGTGAACAGAACCAGAACTATTTTTACAATGATGCCACCATTTTAAAGGAATCCAACTTTGAAAGACACAAGAAGTTGTATCAATGCAATGACCCAGCAGAGACTCCAGAAGACTGATGATGAAACGTCACCCTCCTCTTGGTCGGGATGTGATGGAATGTAGGTGCAGAATGAGATGTACATTTCTGGGTTCAACCAATGCAATACCAATTTGCTTTGCTTGACTATTTGTTAATGTGGTAGAACTTTTATCGGGAGTGAGAGGAAGGGCTGGGATGTACTGATACAAAAACAAAAGAAGAAAAGAAAGAAAACAGTGTCCATGAAATATTTTAAAGGGATAGAAGAAAGCAGAAAGAAGTTCAGAAAGGGAAAAAGACAAGCAGGGAAATATAACACCACATGATATTCAATATATGTTTTTTAAAAATTGTAATACATTCACTGTTTCATTTGCAAATCTTTTCTAACTTCTGCATATGGTGATATTCACGCTTTTGATAATTTTCTAGTTCATTATTATTTTTTTAAAGAGTTAGATAACAGGAAAAAAAGAACAGAAAAAATGCCCAAAGCCTTTGGAAGAAGACGCCAAGATAGCATCTTACTTGACTCTCTAGTAACTAGATGGCAAAGGAGAGAATCCTTCTGCTTTGTCTGGTTAGTGGCTAGAAAGACATTGAAAAGCCTTTGAAGGCATCAAACTGATAGGAGTAATCAGATGGTAGGTGTGAGTTAATTCTGCCCTACACCATTTACCTTTGAGAGCAAAATGCTTGTGTATGGATTCTCTACCCTCTTTGAGTATCCCTGGGAGAAATGGAGTGGGGAAAAAAACAAACTGGGTGAGAATAATTGAGCTTTCATATTTTGCCCAGGAGTGGGCCCATGGCTCTGGAACTCTGTCCCCAGGCCTTCCTCATTTCAGTTCTACTTTAGAAAATGTATTTGTGAGTGAGTAATCTTTTTAAGCTCCTACCCATGTGGGGAAAAAAGACTAGACTCTTGAAGGTATGGGGGTCAGATCACAAGAAACCTAGGAGTTATATTTTGAGTTAGTTATATCTCTAGATAGAGGTCCTGGGAAAATACAATGTAGGCAAATACGGGTTATTGATGCTTGTACCAGGAGTGAGGGGCTATAGTTAAAACTTTGAGCATCATCTAATGGCTTGATTTAACATAGAAACCCACTATCATGGTTATTTTGTTCTCATATGCCCAGACCATGGGCCAGGGGCAACTTAAGCATAAAGAGTCACGTGGATGGCTGGCCGAGATCAAGATCTAGCACTCTGAGTAGCTACCTGGGGCCACAACCCCCAGTGTTATTAATAGTTACAACACCAGTCCTGACTGTGACCAAGTAAAGTAAAGGGCATCCTTTATATTGGTAGGAAAGTAGCCACACAGGTTGGTATATATGAATATTTTCTAGGTTGCCTTTTTTTGGGTAATAATGAATCCTAAAAGTTTTTTTTGAGGTGTTTGGTATCTCCTCCTCATTCAGATATCCCTTAATGTTTTCAAAATTGTGCTGCCCACAGCACAGATCTCTTTATATTTGGTAATAATAATAGGTAGCATTCATACAGTACTTTAAGGTTTGCCAAGTATTTTATAAATATTGCATCATTTGATCCTCAAAACAGCCCTTAGAGGTAGGTGGTATTATTATCCTCCATTTTACAAAAAAAGGAAACTGAGGCAGTAGGTGATTTGACCAGAGTCACACAGTTAATAAGTATCTGACTCCATGTTTGAACTCAGGTCTTCCTAACTCCAGGATAAAGGTGCTTACCATATATCGGCCACTTGGTCTAGTCCAGTGCTTTTTTCCAGCTTTGTTTTCTTCAGTACTATTTCCACATCTTCAGGAAGTACATCTGGAGTGCTATTGTTATAGAAAAATGTGGTGGCTCCATTGTCTTTGATGATAAAGAGTTTGTTATAAAAACAAATTTTATAGATCTTATACAAAGATACATGGCTATGAGTCATGGAATGCCAACGAGCTGAATCTGAGGATAATTCAAAGGACAATGGAAAGGGCTATAGTAGGCACAAGCAGGTTAAAACATATTAATAAGAATGCCATAGAAGATATGATATAAAGGACATCATCAAAGAAGTGTATGAGTTAAAAAGGAAGAATGAATAAGAAAAGATCAATCCATGTGCTCCATTGTTATCTTTATGGTGCTACAAGCAAGAAGGTCCCTGGCATGTTGGTTGAACTCTCTGGGCTAATTTATGGAAAGACAGGAGTAAGAATTACATGGGATGGACAGGCATGGATGGGTTGAGGATTGACATCATTAGAGGGAATACACAAACTGATGAAATCATACCTTCATTGGAGTACTAGATGATCACTTTAGAGACACTGATATTATTCTGTACTTGGATTCTGGAAAAGCTGAGTTCAGACTGCTTCTGAAACACACTTGCTACGTAACCATGGACAAACCTTCTAGCCTCTCTTAGTCTCAGGCAACTCTGTAAGATTTATTTACTAAATTTTAGCTAGGTTGTGATTTGTCCTTGGTATGTTAATATTGACAAATCCTCAGACATGGGAAAAGATTGGTTACTGACATAGAAGTCACTTCAGAATTAACTGTAGTTAGATCATACATTATTTAGAGTAAAGGTAAAAATTAGTAAAAATCAAAAGAAAGGATGAAGACAAGTAACTATGGGTAATTATAATATTTCTTTTTTTTTTTTTTTTGCTTTTTGGAGGGCAATTGGGGTTAAGTGATTTGCCCAAGGTCACACGGCTAGGTTTTTTTTTGTTTGTGTGTGTTAAGTGTCTGAGGCTGGATCTGAACTCAGGTCCTTCTGACTCCAGGGCCAGCGCTCTACTCACTGCGCCACCTAGCTGCCCCAATTATATTTCTACCAAAACTATTTATTTTGTTTGTATTCTTATTTATTAAAACTTAGTAACCATAAAGAAAGACAAACTATCTTCTATGAGAGGTAGCTAGGTGGCTCAGTGGTTAGAATGCTGGACCTGGAGTCAGGAAGACCTAAGTTCAAATCCAGCCTCAGACATTTACTAATTGTGTGATCCTAGGCAAGTCACTTAACCTCTGTATAACTCAGTTTCCTTATTTGGAAAATAGGAACAAGTAATAGCACCTTTCTCCCAGGGCTGTTGTGAGGATCAAATGAGATAATATTTGTAAAGCACTTTGCAAAACTCAAAAGAAATATAATATACAGATGCTTGCTATTATTATCTGTGAAATCATAAAGCTGGAAAAAAAAACAACCCTGGATTTGTTAAATACATAGAAGGAACTGAAAAGGAAAAACAGAAAAATACTTTTAAAAAAATACATATAGAAGTTGATCACTAAGGTGCAAAAACAAATCAAAAGGGCAAAAACTATAAACAATCCGTTTATAGACCATATTGTACTAAAAATGTTAAGCAACAAGGAGAATATGATAAAAGGCTACAGGTCTTTACAGAGCCTCAATAATAGCTCACTGGATAATGCCTAGGTTAAAGAACATATTAAATAATAACAGACTATATTAAAGATAATGAAACTATAAATACAACATAATAAAATTTATGGGATATAGACAAAGCAGTACTCAGAGGCAAATTTATACTCCTGAATGTTGATATTCATGAGAAAATGAATGGAGTTTATAGTTAAACAAATTTTAGAATGTCCAGGATATTATAGAAGGGTTATCTGATCAACTACAGTTTGGACTGCATGCCATCTACGTTCTCTTCCCTATCTGCAATTATATGATTTTTTTTGACCCTCTCTCAACACAGCACATCCCTTGGCTACTGTTGGTATCTAAATCTTGATTTAGAAAAAACATGGCTCTGATCCAATGGCAAATTTTAGGCTCCTTATGGAATGACTCCTACTCTAAATTTTTTTTTTTGAGAAAATATTTTTGAATGGAGGAATAATATTTTAATAATTTAATGGATTTGCGATCTCATTGATGTGGTTATTTCCTCCAATGAGGACATTCATTTTTCACCTGACTTCAGTCTTGTGGACTTCTCTCACCCCTCACCTACATTTTCAGTTTCCTTTTATCTATTGTCTTCCTCCATTGAGTTATGAGCTCTGATAGATACTTTTTCTTTATTGTATTTGCACTCCCCAGTCATTAGCACAGTGCCTGGAACATAGAAGGTGCTTATCAACTGACTGGTTGACTGATTGACAATGATGTAGATTGCAACTCATTCATGCCTGCGCAGTCTTGTGCAACTTTCTTTCATGTTCTCCCATAAACTCACCATAAGTTTACCCAATGTGCAAGGGATTTTCCTTGAATATTCTTGATATCTTATGGACATCAATCACACAGCCTGTCCACCAGATAGTCCTCATTCTCACCATATCATCCCATCTTTTTGAACCTTACAATTCTTAGATGACATTTTTTCAGGACCACTACTATATAAATCCTTGTTTGTAATGTGTTGCAATTTGTTTGTGTCCACCATGTATCTCTCCATTACTTTTGCAAGATCCTCAACTTCAGTTCTTCAGAGATTATAGGACTTCATGACTCAAGTCATAGGACATAACCAGGAAAATATTTGTATTAAAAATATTTTAATTTTTTGTTGAGTATAAAAACGTATTTGATTTTGTAGAATCAACCATCCCCTTAAAGGGGATATGTCTCCAGCACTGTGTCTTCTATGAATACGTCAAAATTATATGAGATTCTTTGAAAGATAATCTCATTTGGTGATTCTCTTCATTAATATTAAGCAAAGCATAAAACAGGGGGATGAACTCTGGGGCGGCTAGGTGGCGCAGTGAGTAGAGCGTCGGCCCTGGAGTCAGAAGGACCTGAGTTAGGATCTGACCTCAGACACTTAATACACACACACACACACACACACACACACACACACACACACACACACACAAAACCTAGCCGTGTGGTCTTGGGCAAGTTACTTAACCCCAACTGCCCTCCAAAAAGCAAAAAAAAAAAAAATCTATCTATCTATCTATCTATCTATCTATCTATCTATCTATCTATCTATCTATCTATATATATATGGGTCTCTGTTTTGGAGAGAAGCGTGGGATCATTAGGAGAATTTTGTAACTTTGCAAGCCTAATCTAACCCATTCTTCTCTTCATGTTCAATTCCAAGCCCAATTCATTGTCTATTTTTCTGCATCTTTTCAAGATAGATGTACCCATAGATGAGTCCTACAGGTTCTCCATCCAATTGTATTTCGTAGCCTAAACAATTGGCATTCTTCTTCCATTTGGTTTTTCCTATTTGCATAGGTAGGATAAACTATTTTGGATGAATATGGATTCCATTTAGCAAGCTCTATAATGTTATGGGGCTTGCTACTATCAGCACAATATTTTTGGAAAACATGAACACTTGGAAGTCCTCACAATCTCAAGGGGAATTCCCTTTCAACTTGAACTCCATTGAACTTCCTCCATGACCATGGTGCACACCTTTGGTGAAAGTTCATCCCCCTGTTTTATGCTTTGCTTAATATTAATGAAGAGAATCACCAAATGAGATTATCTTTCAAAGAATCTCATATAATTTTGACGTATTCATAGAAGACACAGTGCTGGAGACATATCCCCTTTAAGGGGATGGTTGATTCTACAAAATCAAATACGTTTTTATACTCAACAAAAAAATTAAGCCCAGTGGGTTTTTATATTCTATACATCTTTCAGTCAATTATGCAAAGATAACAATGTGTTGTAATCTGGAATTCTGCTTGTTGAAATGTGCCTGTTCCCTTCTACTATCCTTGACAAGGATATTTTTGATGCATGTACAGATTATTCTCATAATAAATTTTATATAGGTAACAAAGTAAGCATATGGATCAGGAGTTATCAATGTTCTCTAGCATGACTTTCTGTGTAATAATAAGGTCTAATATTGTTCCTTTCTTAAAATGCCGTAAGCACCGATCCCTTAGTGCCTCAATATTGTATCTCCTCTAGCATAGCCGTCCTTTATAAATATACATGATCTAGAACTACAGATTTTCCCACCTTTGTTTTCTTATGGGCCATTTCCATTTCCTCTCAAGAACCATCCAGATTGGGATGTTACAGTCCACATGTGGTGGCTCCATTAGTGAAAAGTTGTTTGTTTTTTTAAATAAATATCTCTATAGACTTTGAAAAATCTTTTTATCTCTTTATGATCTTCCTTCCAGTTTCATCTTTGAATATTATCAGGATGACTTTGTTCAATTGGATCTCTTGATATGTTTTCTCAAAACTTGTATTCCCTTTCACGGCTTTTTGGTGTTTTATGAGGAGATCCTGATTATATGTCACCATCTTTCTCTGTAAGATTTCATAAATTAATTTATATTCTAAATTGATGTTGCACATGGCTACCATATCTCTCTGCTTGGCAAATAGGTCAAGTGTTTGCTGATTAAGATGGTTTTTAGGCTTTTTTGGTCTCCTCATTATAGCAATTGATTTACTTTGGTTAACCTTCTATACGAAATTGTTCTAATTGGTGTCAATGTGCTTTCCTCCATCCACTTCCATTTTCTCAGCATCAACAATTATTTAAATAGGTCAATGTGGAGTCACGCCAGTGCATACAGTATATTTTTCTCATTTGTATTATGTCTGCTAGCATGTATTAATTTTTATGCTAACAAATTAGTGATCTGACTATGCACAGAGTGCTTATTCAGGAATGAGTTATTTCCTATTATTTCATTTTTTTGTGCTGTTATTCATTGCTCTCTAAAAGAAAGTCTTTTCCTATCCCCTCATTCAATATGAAAAGAACATCATTCAACAGAGTTGATTTTGTTATTATGTCTTTCAAGGAATCTTGAATGATTTAGGTGAATGGATGGGAGATACTTTGTTGGAAAAGAGCTGCTAAGGTGGCATTTTGCTTTACAGTAGCAATTTATTTTTCTCCTCTCATAATCCATAAACAATAAGCTCAACAAGATCTTATATTCTCTATAATTTTAAATCAATTGTGAAATGATAAAGATTTCAAACATTATTGAGTATCGCTTTTGAAAGCCTGCTTGTTTTCTATACAATCCTTACTGAGGACGCTTTTGATTCATGCATGAAGATTTTGGATAGGTGGAAAAGTAGGCATATAGAGTGGTAGTTGAGGGGTTCCTCAGTACCCTTTTTAAAGACATTAATAAGGTCCAATCAACATTTTTCCATGCCTTGGTATCTTTCCTTCCTTCAGATACCTTACATACTGATCCATTGGTACCCTTACAATCATGCCTCCTCCAGCATGGATCTCCTCTCTCTATACTTAGTCTTCTCTGACTGCTTCTCCTGACTTTGCTCTCTTGAGTGTCATTAATATATTCCCTATATGCACATTTATGGATGTAATAGTTGAGTCCAAGTTTAGTGAGTCCATTATCCTTGATGGTGAAAAGTTTGTTATAGTAATCTTTACAGATCTTTTCCATTCTTCTTCTTGGTTTTATTTTTCCCTCTTTGTTTCTCATTTTTCTAGGCAATGAGATGGTGCAGTTGGTAGAGTACTAGGTCTGGAGTCAGGAACATCTGAGTTAAAATCTGATCTCACACACTTACTGGTTGTGTGACCCTGGGCAAGTCACTTGACCTCTTTCTGCTTTAGTTTCCTCAGATGTAAAATGGGATAATAATATCACCTATATTACAGGGTTGCTGTGAACAACAGATGTGATACTTATCAAGCAGCACTTAGCACACATAGTGTTTGGCACATAGCAGGTGCTTAATAAATACTTATTTCTCCCCTCTACCCCATTTTGATTTGCTTCTTCCATTTTTATCCTTGAGATGACTTTTCTTAGTTATAGCAATTGCAAAAGCTTTCTTTAAACTGGTCTTATTCTCCATTGATTGTCTCTACTTTATTAATAGGATATTGCTCATACTTGTCTATCATCCTTCTTCAGAAGTATAATTCTGCTGCCCCTCAAGCCTCAAAAAGTCTTGTAGTGTTGTAATACATGCTACATGCCACATGAAGAGAAAAATAACTTCTGATTGGCAGAAGGAATGCTGAGCTCAATCCCGCATGCCTGCATAAGGAACTTAATGAGTTGTTTCCATATAGTTTGTAGGAGAAACTGGTGGTTAAAGAATGGTCCAGGGAAGTAGAAGAAAAAAGAAGTGGAAATGGTAAACTTGTATGAAATGGTAAAGTCTGTTAAAGGGAGCTCCTTTGGATTACAGTGCTCTTTCTCTCCTGGTTTAAGCTTGTTTCTGGCTAAAGAGTTCATTCTTGATTCTGTATTCTTTGATGTATTCTAATCCATATAACTTCTCTGATTTCTGTTTGCTGTTCTTGTGAATAAATGGGTTTATCAGTTATTCACTATTTGCGATGATCTTTTGTGTAACCAGCATTTAGTAGAAAAGAGCTTGGCTGGTGAGTGTAAGCTAATTGATAATCCCTCCCTCAAGGGTGACCAGGAAAACAGTTTCCCTTCAAAACCTAGATTAATACCCCTATACTAGAGACATTGAAGGGTTCAGATATATTCAATTCTAACCCAATACCCTTTATGAAGCTTAGTGAAAGGAGAGCCTAGCCCCATCTGTACTTCTGGAGCCTAATCTTTGTCACTGACCTCCTACTCTCAACAATGGTGCAGGCCCTGCTTTGGTTTGTCTTCTCTCCACAGTGGCCAGCTAGGTCTAAGGTAATTTTTATTCATTCCACCTACAAATGGCATCTATATATTTAGAAAAATTATGTGGGTGTGTCTATCTCACATATGCTTTCAGAACAAGTTTATATTCCAAAGTTGTGCTTACTGTTTGGCTGTCACTTGGAAAGTAAACAGAATATTTACTATGTTTGCTAGCTAAGGGACTTTTGGGGTTCATAGAGTCTTCTTGTGGCAATGCATTTATAGCAGTTAAACTTCTAAACAAAATAATTGTAATTATGCAGTGTCAACATAATTTCTGACATCAATTTTCCATTTTTGATTGCTGATTATTTACTTAAAGAGTTCTGAATTGAATAATATCAATTGTATGACACATCTTTTTCTCACTTATTCATTATTCTTTTTTTAAAAACTAAATTAGATCTTTGTCCTGATAAGTCAGTGGTCTAGCCAGTTGAATTAAGGATAACTCATTATCAAATCTTTTCTTGTTTGTCAGAATATAATCTTTTTTCTTTTGTATTATTTGAGGCTTACCATGACCAGTACCTACTAATTTTTTTCTCAAAAATAATAAAAAAAAAAGGAGGCTGCTATATAATCTGTAAGTCTTTGGCCTCTTTCATTTCTTTTTCCCCGTGAACCATGATGCTTTCCCATCTATTTCTCCCATCTTCACCTTTTCCCACTTTTACATTAAAGTCACTGACTATTGGAGTGTATACTGATTTAATTCAGAGGATCTGATTGAGTTCTTCACTGAATTTTTCCACCACTTCATTCTCATTGCTATTGTGTATAAGTTACCATCAATTTTCATAGAGATTTTTTGGCAAATACTTATCAATACTTCAATATGATATCATCCACATTCTATGTTTGTTCTTGCCTTTAAATGCATGATAATAACTTGCTACACCAAGACAAAGATTCATCCTTTCATAACTTCTCTCTTTCTGTATCACTGATAGCATAAATGTCAAGATTGATATGATTGACTTCCTCCAGTATTATGTACGCTAAGTAATCACTCAATAAGGATTTCACATTTAGAATTAGCTTAAAGTTAAAGATAGTTGAAAAAACATAGATTATAGATAGGAAATAGAGTTTATGTGTAGTTAATCTACTATAGATAATTTATCTTTAACTATAAGCTATAGTTTATCTCTCTAACTACTAGAGATAGTTTAAAAACATGTAATCCTCAAAACCCTCTTTTCTCTTTTCCACCAATCTGACACCATTACTGTAGAAGTGGAGGGGGCATCAAAGGACCAAGAGTAATTCAGTGATTTTCTTGGTTTCAGTTCAAGTCAAATGGTACAACCAAACTGGCCTTCTTACTCTTTCTCATGCACTCTGCCTTCTGTTTCTTTGCTTTTTTTTTTTTTTTGGTCTTTTTGGAGGGGGTCAAGGCAGGGCAATTGGGGTTAAGTGACTTGCCCAAGGTCACATAGCTAGCAAGTGTCTGAGGTCACATTTGAACTCAGGTCCTCCTGACACTGTGTCACCTAACTATCCCTGTTCCTTTGCTTTTGTATCTCAGGATGTCCCCCTGCCTGTAATGCTTTCCCTCCTTACCCCTGCCTCTTAGAATATGTAGTTTCTACATTTTTTATTTTAATTTTAAAAAATCTGTATCTAACCAACATCAAATAAAATGAGATTTCCATATACAAAATTGGGGGAGGGAGGAAGGGAAGATGAGTGTACATGAAGCTACAAACCTTTACTGTGTATAGCTTGCTTTTCTTTTTAGAGCATACAATAAATTTAACGTGCTAGTTTCAAAGCTGTTTTATTTGTCTATGTTTTCCTAAATATCTTCATTTTGTCCTCTTCTCTGTCTTTAAAAATATGCTTCAATGATTATTTTTTCTTATTTTCCTTCCCTTTATTTTTATAATCCCAGTGTTATTCTTCCTCAGTACTTCTCCCAAAAAAATTGAAGAAAAAAAAGAAAAAGAAACACCTATTATCAGATATACACAACTGAGCAAATCAAACCCCCAAACTAGTTATGTCTGAAAATATATGTCTCATTCTCATCATCCTATTGTCAGGAAGTAGATAGTGTATTAAATCACTAGTCTTTTGGAATTATTGTCGATCATTGTCTTGATCAGAGTTCTCAAGTTTTTCGAAGTTGTTTTTCTTCACACTGGTTTTATTACATACAGTTTTCTTCTTGTTCTGCTCACTTCACTCTGCATCATTTCATACAAGTCTTCCCAAGTTTCTCTGAAATCTTTCCTTGTGACATTTATTATGGCACCATAACTTTCTATTACATACATATACCATAACAAGTTCACCAATTCCTTAGTTTATGAGCTTCCTTTGTTTCTAGTTCTTTGCCACAACAAAAAGAGCTGCTATAATTTTTTTTTTTTTGTAATATGGGTCTTTTTCCACTTTCTTTGATCTCTTTGGGGGCCTCATTTCTCTCAAAACTCAGTTTAATCACCACCTTCTTTCTGCATGAGCCCTTTCCTGTTCCCTCTAGCTACCCCCCCAATTACTTTATATTCACTTTGTGTACTCTTGTATGTACATATGTTATCTCATTTTTCAGAAGTTAGCTCCATGATAGTAAGGAGTCTTTCACTTTGTCATTTGGGCACAATGCATAGCACGTAATAAATGCTTCCTGTGAGTCACCTATCCCTCCCAGCTTTAAGTCATTTGCAAACTTGATAAGCATGCTAAATTTGTCTTTATCCAAGTAATTGATAAAAATTTCAGGCAACATGGGGCCAAGCACAGGTGCCCAGGGCATTCCCCAGAGATCTCCAAGCTGATTTTGAACCATTATCTTCGAGTCAGGTCATTCAACTACTTACAAATCCATCTAATTCTATTTTCATTTAGTTCATATTTCTCCATTCTTCCTATAAGAATAGTATTAGACACTTTATCAAATGCTTTAGGTGCATTATTTTTACAGTATTCCTCTGATCTTCCAGTTTAGTAACCTTGTGAAAAAAAGGAAACAAAGTTAGTCCAGCATGAATTGTTTTTGTTGAAGTTAGCTGGGTCTTTGTGATCAGCACTTCCTTTTTCCAGATGTTTGCCAGCCACCTCTATAATGATCTATTCTAGAAGTTTTCTATGAATCAAAATCAAGCTTACTGGCCTACAGTGAATTTAAAGATTCCATTTTCTTCCTTTTCTTGAAAATGGGGGCATTGTGTGGTATGCGATTGTGATGGAATACTATTGTGCTATAAGAAATGATGAGTAGGATGCTTTCAGAAAAATCTGGGAAGACTCATGCAAAGTGAAATGAACAGAATCAGGAGAACATTGGACCCAGTAGCAGCAACATTGTCAGGATGACCAGCTGTGAATGACTTAGCTATTCTGATCAAGGCAATGATCCAAGAAAATTCCAAAGAACCCATGATGAAAAAATGTAGAAAGATAACTGATGAACTCTAAGTACACATTTAAACTTTCTTTATTTTTATTGTTTTATTGCGTCTGTGTTTTTTTTTTTTGCAACATGACTAATATGGAAATATGTTTTGTATGACTTCACATGTAATAATTGATATCAAATCATTTGCCTTATCATGGAGGTGGGAGGGAGTGGAAGGGGGGAGAGAGTCTGTAACTTAAAAAATGTTTAAATGATTGTTAAAATTTTTTTCATGTAATTTGGAAATATTAAAATAAATAAAATGTTTTTAAAATGGGAACATTTGCTTTTTTCCAACTCCATAGTCCTTTTCTGTTTTCTACAACACCTCAAGTGTCACTGACAATGATTTAAGAATTATTTTTCCCAAGACTTACGTGAATTGATGCAAAGTGAAGTGAGCAGAACCAGAACAATTTAAATAATAACAGCAATATTGAAATCATCAGCTGGGAAAGACTTAGCAACTCCAACCAATACAATACAATGATCCACCACGACTTGAAAGGACTCATGGTGAAGAATGCTTTCCATCTCCAGATAGAGAACTAGTGGATTCTGAGTGCAAATTGAATAGGTTAAGTCAAGTGAGAGAGCTAGACCTTTAAAGAGAGGGGAACAAATGTTTTTTGAACTCTGGAACATTATGCCCTTTATTCCAGAGTTCTGGGGAAGATCTCCAAGATAAAGTTTAGGTATGGTTATTTTTCTAGGATATTCTCCAAAGGGATTAATAAGGTCCCTCCTAAGAAATTACTCAATGTACGAAGAAGTAGATATCAGATACAGGACAGCTATTTATTTCCTCTACCAGAAAAAAACAAAACAAAACAAAACAACAACACCAAACTTAAAACACAAAGGACTCAAATACTGACAAATATATAAAACACTAAACAATAATCCATAAGTTTCATTATACTCTCCCAGGAGGTAAAGACTATTAGGAGACTTGTGGGACTGCTGAATTGATTTCACTTTTATCTCTAACCTGTACTGACTGCAATTCACAGGTCTGAATTTCCTGGCAAGCTAAATCATGGCTTGGGCTTTATTAGTCCTTTCATTTATCTCATACTCCTGACAGTGGTTATCTCTTTCTTCAAAAAGTTTTTGCAGAGATTAATTCCTTCTGGGCAACTAGTCCCTGGACCCAAGAACTCCTTACCTTTCAAGCTTACAAGTCGGCATTTACCTGGCTAGAAATATCCATCTCAGGACAGCTGTTCAGTTACCTGAAACACAAAGAAAGACACAAAACACAAAAGAAACACAAAGTAGAAGATCCAATATTAGGTTCAACTAGGCAATCATATGTGCTTGCTAACATGTGAGTACAGTTGCCATTGCTTATGGGAGGAGGAGTGATAGATCCTTGGAATTCCCCCCCTCCCTCTTGTTACCACCACCACCACAACCATGAAGTCTGAGGGAAAGGCTGCCTGAGTCCCAACACACACCAAAGAGAGGCAGAGAAAGGATGGCATCATTCCTCTTAAAGTCTACTGAGTGGGCAGTTACTCCTGGCTCAATTACCAATGCTCTTTTTGGCAGAGCCTTCTCCCAACCCCTGCCATCATGGGGAACATGAGGACAGCTTGAAGCCTCTAGTCACAAATATCCTTTAGCAAGAGGTCAAAACATGTGTCACCAGCAGTGACCAAAGTCTCCTCCCTGTTACATGTACAAATTGGATCGTGATTTCTCTGTGTGTCTCCATCAGTGTCTTCTGAAAATTCCCATTTGTCTTTCTCATCAGATTTGCTTTTCTTTGTGGCTTTGAATAGAGTTCTCAAAAGGAGAACTGTTAACTATTAACAACCACATTAAAGATTGCTTCAAATCACTAATAATAAGAGAAATGCAAAGCAAAACAACTCTGAGGTTTCACTTCATGCTTAGAAAGTTGGCAAGTATGACAAAAGATGATAACTCTTGGTGGAAATATGAATTGATCCAACCACTCAGGAAAGCAATTTGGGATTAAACTAAGAATATTCATTCCCTTTAACACAGAAATACCATTGCTAGACTTCCAAGGATGTCAATGATAAAAAGGAAGGCGCCATATACTCCAAAATATTTATAGCAGCACTTTTTGCTGCAGCAGAGAACTGAAAACAAAATTTATTTCTATCAATTGGGAAATAGCTAAACAAGTTATGGTACAGGAATGTAATATTAATGTGATATAAGAAATGATGACAGGAACACTATATTCTGCCTGATAACTTGGAGCACTGAAAAGGTTTTCTTCAAGTCCCTTCACCATTTCTAGAATAGAGAGCAGTCCAAACTTAGAACAGAGATAATACTTCACTGTGGTATAAATATATTGATTGTATTGTATTTTTAAAAAATAGAAAAATTGTCTTCATATATTTTATGAATGTACTTTGTTTTTATATCAGTCATTTGCCACCTTTTCCCCAGATTGAACCCTCTCTTGTGACAAAGAAAATAATACAGCAAAAACAACTGATGCAGAGAACTGTGTCTGCTAATGTCTAATGATCTGCCCTAGTAGTCCTCCTCACCTCTCTGCCTTTAGGAAGGAAGTGTGCTTCATTCTCTCTCCCCTGGGATTTTCAATGGTTTCCATTATTCAGAAGTGAAGTTCCTTTCCATGAGCTTTTCATTTACATGATCAAAGTCACTAGGTATGTTTTTCTCATGCTTCTACTGTTTGGTCCTCAGTAATTCATAAATTTCTTCCCAGGTTTCTCAGAATTCTGCATATTCCTAATTTCTTACTGTACAATAATATTCCATAGCATTCATATACTATAGGTTTTGTAGTTGTGGTTTTTAAGACATTCACTGCTTAATGGGTACCTACTTTTTTTTTTTTTTTTGCTTTTTGGAGAGGGGAAAGCAGGGCAGTTGGGATTAAGTGACTTGCCCAAGGTCACACGGCTAGTAAGTCTTAAATGACTTGCCCAAAGTCACACAGCTAGTATGTCAAGTGTCTGAGGATGGATTTGAACTCAGGTCCTCCTGACTTCAGGGCAGGTGCTCTATTCCCTGCACCACCTAGCTACTCCTGGGAACCTACTTTCTAAACTGGTTTTTCAAACTGCCTGTGGTGTTTATCCATCACCTCCCAAACACCTTATTAAAACTTTTATAACCTTTTATCACCTCTACATACTTGACAGCTACACCCATTTTTATTCATTTCTTTCAAAGACCCAGAGATTCACATTCAATTTTTCCTTTTCTCTTGTTTCATTTACCCATTTACTTTCCTTTTCTTACTTACCTGGCCTTGCCAATTCCCTCTTCCTTAAGTCCTCTTTCTCACGTCTTTACTTCTGGGACACCTATGGACCACACTTCGCATCTGTGGGTACTAGATGTAACACTTGGGGCTTTTCAGTTTTTTTTTTGTTGTTGGTCCTTACTTGATTTTTTGTGCTGCCATCTGCAAACCTATAGAAAAACAGTGTGCCATGATGTTAATTATCCATTGAGAAAGTATAATATCTGACTTGTTCATAGCTTTATAATCAAAGTATCAGCCAGATGCAGTTTTCTGGTGCACATATGGGTAAGTAAGCTTCCCATACTGCTATGCTACCTGACTTTAAGCAGCTGAACTACTCAAAACCCATGGTGACTGGGTTTTGAATTTATACTAGGAAAGTGATATGAAATAGTACTCCAAATTATTAAAAATGAGAAATCTTTATCTCCCCCTCTATCCATATCTGGACTTTCCCCTCTAGGCTGAAAAGGACCCTACCCTCTACCTCTATTCACTGGATACAGACAATCAACACACTGTGGCCAGTTGTTTATTAGGCATAAGACAAAAGAAAGAAAACTCAAGTGCTCCCCACACATAGTCCTCCTCCTTCAGCCATTCCAAATGCCTCTTTTTTATTCTTCCAGATATTTGGGGTTGCTAAGAAAATATCCTAAATCTTGCACCTGGAAATTATAGGCAGAATTAAGAAGGGCTCTTGTGTCTATGACCCTTCTCAGAGTAAAGGACTTATAACAAATAGAAAACAAGAGAAGCATGGTAGAAGAGGGGTGTTTTTCCTACAGCTCAACAGCCTAGGGGAAGCATTCCATGCATGGAGCTACAAGATGGAATGTCTTATTTGTGGAATGGCTAGGAGGCCAGTGTCACTGGATCTAAGACTAAGTGGTGGAAACTAAGGTATAAGAAGACTGGAAAGGTAGAAGGGGGCCACATTATAAAGGACTTTGAATGACAGAGGGTTGTGTATTTGATCCTGGAGGTGACAGGGAGTCACTGGGATGTATTTGAGTGTGGAGATGACAAAGTCAGACCTTTACTTTAGAAAAATCATTTTGGGGAGGGGAGGATGGATTAGTGTGGGGACAGATTTGAGGCTACTGTTTAGTGGGACTAATGATATGTAAGAGCTGTGCTAAACTGCAAGCCTAAACCCCATTCACTCCCTAAAGACTGAAGTGGAATTGGAGTGTTGGGAGGGTTATATCTCTGAGGGGAAATGTTTGTATTTTTGTTCCTGCTAGATCTTTGAAGTAAATATCCCCCTGTAAAAGTGATGCCAAGTGATCAAATAGTCCTGGGGTGCTAATCACTGGGCATCTAAAATGGTGGGAACACAATTGGTTGGGATTCCAGTTGATGATGGAGAAAGCAAAGACTCCCTAACCCCTTCAGTGTAATAGAGAACACAGTGGGGAAGAGGAAAGGGAGGCAGGGTTTAGAGGGTTAAAATGTAACAGACCTGGCCCTCAGACCCTGGGGCAAGATTCAACCTATGTTACAAATGTAACATGCTAAGTGTTTTGCAAAACTTGAAGCATTATATAAATGTCAGATGTCGATTATTATGGATGTTGAGGGTGGGGTATAATGGAATGAATGGACAGAGCAGCAGGAAGTTAAATTAGGGAACATTTCTTGGAAAAGGTTAGACTATTATGAGGGAGAAAAGATCTAAGAGATGTAAAAAAATCTTGAAAATTTTAAATATACAAAGTATTATTGCTATTACTTCTTTGTATACTATAGAACCTCATGGGTAATTGAATGAAAAGGCATTTTTAAAATTAAGAAAAAATTTTGAGTTACAAATTCTCTTCCTCTCTTCCTCCTTTTGCACCTCCTTGAGAAGGAAGCAATTTGATATAGATGTGCAGTCATACAAAACTTTTCCATATTAGCCACATTGCAAAAGAAAATGTAGATAAAAAAATCACGAAAAACAAAGAAAATAAAAAGGCATACTTCAATCTGTACTCAAACTCCATCAGTTTTCATTGGAAGTGGATAGCATTTTTCATCATAAGTCCTTTGGAATAGTCTTGGATCAATTTATTGCTAAGAATAGCTAAGTCATTCACAGTTGCTGTTGCTGTTACTGTGTACAATATTTTCCTTGTTCTGTTCACTTCACTTTGCATCAGTTTGTGTAAGTCTTTCCAGGTTTTTCTGAAAGCATTCTGCTCATCATTTCCTATATCACAGTAGCATTCCATCACAATCATATACCACAACTTGTCCAGTTATTCCCCAAATGATGGGCATCCCCTCGATTTCCAATTCTTGAAAAAAACATTTATTAAACACTTACTATGTGCCAAACATAGTAAATAACCTTTTTGTACAGTTACTAAAGCAAAGACAAGCCCTGACCAAGAGGAGCTACATTCTAATAGGAGACAACTGATGGTGGTCAGGGAGAAAACTTTTGTTTTGAAAAGTTACAGGGTGAGGAGGCAGCTAGATGGTGAAGTGAATAGAGCACCAGCTTTGGAGTCAGGAAGACCTGAGTTCAAATGCGGCCTCAGACACTTAACACAAAAACTAGCCGTGTGACCTTGGGCAAGTCACTTAACCCCAACTGCCCTCCAAAAAAAAAAAAAAAGCAAAAAACAAAACAAAACAAAAAGTTATAGGGTGAGTAGAGACATAGGGGAGTAGATTAACATATCTTCACAGAATTATTTGATTATGGTTACAGATCTGGAAGGAGTGGGTAGAGAGAGGAAATACTGAAAAAGGAGGGGTAGAGAGACATAATGGGAGAATCAGGTAAGAGAATGGGGCCTAAGGGCCAGAGTTCTAAGTATGAAAGGGTGAGTACTCCAAAAAAGTCCAGAGAGTGACATAGTAGGGATTCCGTTAATCTGGCTGAATGGCCCTCTACTATCTGCCTCTCCAGTCTTATTTCAGTCTATTTATTACTCAAACTGTCTTTCACCCAGCTACTACTCTGCCTCTTCAAACACAGCATGTATTTTCCCTATGTGTTTGTTCATATCTTCTATTCTCAGAATCCCCTTTCCTTATCCTCTAACTCACCCCAGTCTCCTCCATCTGTTGGAAACTTTTAAGACCCAGCTTAAATGTTACCTCTTCATGTAGCCTTCCCAGCCAGAAATGTAGGCATCTGAAAGTCCCTGACCTTTATTTCCCAGGGTCTTTGCATTCTCTTAGTAGCTTTTAGCATGTCCAACTTGAAAGCAGAAGGGGAATCTCATATTCAAGGGAAAAGTGGGCTGGATACCTGGGTGGAAGAGGCAGAGACAAAGGGGAGAAGAAAACAGGAGCTGAATTTAGCTCATGTGAGTGGTACTGTATATGGCGTGACTTCTCAGCTATGTCCAGTTCACACCAATACTAGCAGTCCAAGAAGAAAAAATGGGAGAAGGGGATCTCATAACCCTCTCTCCAACTCCTCCTAGAAGGAATCAGGAGTTTCTGCAAAGTTTCAGCATTCACTCTTCATTGGGAGAGAAGTATCATCTTCCAGGTATTTAGGCTTTAGCATTCACAGAGTGGAAATCATTTAATATCTTTTCTAGTTCCGAGAACTGCTGGGCCATAGTGAGGTGCAGCTTAAGGGATGGAGAGGAATAGGCTTTATATCTCCAGTCTCTGGATGTTTGGAAGGTGGTGGTTTTGAGAAATGGGTGGTGGGAGCATTATTTTATTTTATTTTATTTGTTTTTTGGAGGGCAATTGGGGTTAAGTAACTTGCCCAAGGTCAGACGGCTAGGTTTTTGTTTGTGTGTGCGTTAAGTGTCTGAGGCCAGAACCGAACTCAGGTCCTTCTGATTCCAGGGACGACACTCTACTCACTGCACCACCTTGCCGCCCCTAGGAGCATTATTTTAAATAAATATCTTTTGCTCTTCTATGATGTAACCTGTTTTGTTCCAGCTTGATAAAGAGATTCAGTGGAAATGGGGGCTCATGAGCTATGGATTAAGAGAGAGAGAGAGAGAGAGAGAGAGAGAGAGAGAGAGAGAGAGAGAGAAAGTGAGCTACTCTTTGAGTGTCAGAGACTGAAAAGTATCCAACATTAGGAGACCTTACTGCTCCTTCTACGTTTTCTTGGCCATTGATAACATTCTATTTCCTGTTATATACTGATTTGGTTATTAGGGCAAGAGTTCTTTAATCATGATATATCTTCCTCATCATCCTGTGGTGCTTTCTTACGCAGTACTATCCTTGATTGCATGCATGCATGCATGAATGTTAAGTTGTTTTTTTTTTTTCTTATCCCACATCCATTTGTGAGGATGAACTTTATTAGAAAGAGATAATATTTAATGCAGGTAGTTATGGAGCTTATGAACCTTCTTGGTTTTTGACAGGGGCCAAAAATTTCCTTCTTTTAGATCAAGGAGGAGCTGCTGTGTAATCTCATATTTCTCTTCTATGTTGAAAATCTCTTGTTGGTGTACAGCCCACATAGATTCTTCTAGAAGAAAACCACAGTGAAATGATTTGAACTTGAATTGTCAACCTTAGTAGAGGTAGCAATCACAAATGTCTGATGGCCCCTTCACAAAGGAACACAGTTGAGGGTCCAGTTACAAGTAGCAAGCCAACTAAACCTGTGGCTTCAGCAGCAGCCAGTAGGGCTGATCAGAACTGTCCCAGCAGTGATCTGAGAGTAGCACAGCCTCTGGATAGAGGCCATAGGGCTTTTGCCATGACAGTAGCTTCAGAGGCCCATACTCAGTAGGGGAATACAGAACCGTTTTGTGAATTTTAACCTGTTGGGTACCTCAATTCTTATCACCACTAACTGGATTTGAGATAGTAACAGGAACTTCCTCTCTTTTTTTTCCTTTTAATTCATGTCTTAGTTTTAGCAATACTCTGTTTCTATGTGGCTCTCCTGGAAGATGTTGCAGATTTGGAATATCTCCAAATTCCTCATTTCAGAACTGGGTTCTAATTCCAATGCTGTCAGGCTTCTTGGCCTTGGAATTAGTCACATTTTCATGTCTGTCTATCTATCTATCTATCTATCTATCTATCTATCTATCTATCTATCATCATCATCTGTCTGTCTCTCTATATATGCATATATAATGTGTAATATTATATATGCATGTATACATACATATCTGTATGTATGTGTGTGTATATATATATATATATTTTTTTTCTTTTTCACTCACTGCAATGAGAGAAGGGGGAGAATTTAAGCAGGATTTCTATGGGGAAAAGGCACATACTTTGGTGGAGAGGTGGGGGGAGTGTGGTGGGGGAAGACAGATGAGGAAGAAGATGCTTGGAGTCAGCTGTTGTGTATCAGCTTCAAAGCCTTCTCACCTCCTGTTTCCTAGGAGGACCTGGGGAAACTCTGCTGTTGGCCCACCACCCATTACCCAAAGCTTCAGATTGCGGTAGCAGAGGGCAGGATACTCCATATCAGGGTGGGCCATTATTGTAGCAGTTATTTCTGTGCGGCCTCACACAGAGGTTTGATAGAGAACCTCCATCACCATATGTACAGGGACACAAGAAACCAACCCAAGCAGCTGCCTGTGGTAGGAAGCAAGCCTTCCTTCCTACCCGAGCTGGCTCTGTCCCCCTTCCTCAGCCACAGCCTGCCTATACCTCATGAGCTCAGCAGGAACTGCCGCGATGGTATCTGGTTTCCTAGATTAGCGAGAACTCTCTCAACTGTAGATCCACGATAAATCAACTAAACTTCAAGTAGGCCCAGTTTGAGTAGAGGGGGTAGGGGGGGCAGGAAGAGGTGAAGTGAGGGGTCTGGGCATCCTGAGAAGGAGCAACCACCATCTCCTGTAATAGTCTCCCCATGACCACCACCCCACCCCCACTAGCTGAAGCATTCCCCCACCCCCTTCACATACACCAGGTGCTGCTGTGATTTCCCAGAGTGGAGTCTGCAGGTGTTTAATTAGCAGTCTTCCTTCCTACTTCCTTGCTCCCGATTTCCACTCCCATCCCTATCCCCACAGGCTTCTCCCACAATAAGGAGGGCTCCTTCTCTAACCAGCTAAAGACTGGAGGAGAGACATGAGGAAGCCATTTCATTCAGAGTTCCTGGATGATGCCACCATATTGGAAACCTCCATCTGACCCTCCCTTCCCTTTCCCCCAAGAAATGGCTCTGCCTTCTGCCTGCCTTCTCATTTCTAAAATATACATAGTCCTGACCCATATGTGATTCTGCTTGTTGACATATGTTCCTGTATGTCTTCTTAGACTATAATAACCTACTCGGAAGGCAGGAAATTGGCTACTGGATCATAGTCCTGGATGGAACCTTAGTGGCTATCTAACACCCTCATTTTACAGATGAGGAAACTGAGACCAAGGAGGTTAAATGATTTGTTCATGGTCATACAGTTAGTATGAGAAGCAGGATTTGTATCCATGTTCAAAGCCAGTGTTCTTTCCATTCAACCACACTGTTTCCTTTTAAAGGTTTTACTGATGCCTTTTTCTCTTTACCAAGTCATTTTCCAACATACTCTGCCTCACCCCCAACTCAATCCTCCCTTGTTTTTTTTCTTCTAAATAGTATGTTATTTTTTTCTAATTACATGTAAAGACAATTTTTAAGTCCCCCCCCTTGTTAACAAGGAAAAACAGTACAGCAAAACTGATCAACATAGCAACCTCATCTGATAGCACCTTTCTCCAGAGAGGAGGAAAATGTGTTTAATTATCTAGCTTCCAGGACAAAGGGTGGTCACGGCAATTAATCTGAGTTCCCCCATTATCAATATTGTTTTTATTTGTATCATTGTAGTAATTGTGTTAAGTTGTTCATCTACATCCAGTTTCATTTCATACATGTGTTCCTATGTTTGAATTCTTCATAATTGTAATTTCTTACTGGGTAATGATATGCTATGTAACACTCTACGGTGGCCAAATGCTTCTTGTTAATGAACCCATTTCATAAACAGGAAAACAAGGACCCCAGTGGAAAAGCTCCCAATTATCAGACACCCTCTACTGTAAATTTTTCCTCTGAGCCATCAGTTACTGGAAATGTTTAGGGTTAAGTGGAATGGGGGGAGGGGTTGCCAGTGGGGGAATGGGAGGGTCACTTTATTTTCCTCTTAGGATTTGTTTCCTAAAGTCAGGATTGGTTAGAGTCAAGAAAATACCAGCATTGCATTAAGCCAACGTATCTTGGCTTTCTCTCCCCCAACTCCTTGTGTTCAGGGTTGGGCATTCCTTAAAAACTCTGAGCTTATGGTTCTAAAACAGGGAACAGTTCTACTTTACTTTTCATGCTTACCTTACATCCAAACATTAAAAAGGCTCCACTAGCCCATGGGCTTTCATATACCCTCCCTCTCCCAGTTGGCATCCAGACTTTCCATCCCTCCATGTCAGGTTGGGCCCACCCTGCCTGGAAAAAATTCTTGGCTGGGTTCTTTTGCCCTTTTCCTTGTCCATATCATTGGGGCCCAAGGTCCCTGGCAGCTTCATTCCTTAGTGCCTATGTTAGGCTGATCACCAGTGAGGGAGTTTATCTCTCAAAGCTGGGAAATAAAGGGAAGCCTCTGGGAAATCTTCCTTGTCTTTCCCAGAGGAAGGGAATTGGGGGTGGGGGAAAAGACTGAAGCTGAAACTCATGTGCCTTCAAGCTCATAGATCCCAAACAAAGGCAGCAGTCTGGGGAACTATCTCACAATAGAACTCCACTGGAAACCTCAGAAATAACTCCTGTGTCAAGGGAGCCCATCACCGGCAGGAAGGGGGAATTTTCCAACCAATCCTCTTTTCCCCAGAACACCAGGCAATGTCTCAGATGACTTATGTGTTAGAGCTAAGGTGGGAGAATCAAGGGAGGAGGGAAAGGGATATGGTGGGCACCACATGGATTAGCTAGATGCAGAGAGAACAAGGCCCTTAGTGAGACAAGCAGGGAGAGAATCCCTGCTAATGACAGTTTTGGATAGGATCAGGTTGTAACCAAGACTCTGAACTGCTGAATTTAATTGTTGATCTGGTTCACTCCTTCCCATCACAAATGACTCAGGAGGGTGAGCACAGGCCTAGGTCCTCTGTGGCTAAAGCAACACACCAGGAGACTCTGAGGATTCCAATCTTCTTCCAGTGCCTTAATAACAATAACAAACATTTCTATAGACCCTATGTGCCAGGCACTGTGCTAAGAATTTTACAATTATTATCTCAATTTGAGCCTCCCAACAACCCTGGAAGGTTGGTGCTATTATCCCCATTTTATAGATGAGGAAACTGAAGCCAAAAAAAAAGGTTAAGTGACTTACCCAGGGTTACATAGCTAGTAAGCATTTGAGGCTGGATTTGAACCCAGGTTTTCCTGATTTCAAGCCTGGTTTTCTGTCCATTGTATCACCTAGCTGCTCCTTGTGTAATATGCTGTGAATTTCTGGTCTTCCATTTTCATCTAGGCTTAGTCTCTTATACAGACAAGTGAGCAGCGGACCAGGAGACTTGTTCCCTGTGTGCCAGACAAGCTGCTTAACTGTGTCATGGACCAACAGAATCATAGAGGCCTGGAAGGAGCCTCAAAGTTCATCTAACCCATTTCCTATTTGAAATATGAATATGTACTACAAGATCCTTGACAAGTGATCATTCAGCATCTATCTGAAAACCTACATAAGAGAGCTCACTTGCTCTAGAAGGAGCCCATCCTATTTTTGGACAGCTATACTGTTCGGAAGGTCATCTTAACACTGAGATGAAATCAAGAGAAGAACTTCCCAATACAATTTCCCCCAATGCTACGACGGAAGAGGATGAATGCCTTCTTGGTGTCAGTGCTGAGCTCCTTGGAAGGGGGCTACAAAGTATATGGGAGGTCTCATTTATGAATACCAAGTTTCTAAGGTTAGAGAAGTAACAGAAACATAAAGGCAGAAACGTTCCTGACAGAAAGTGTCACAGAGCAATAAATAGAAGCATTCCTGAATAGTGTGTGCCTTCCCACTGAACAGCTCAAAGGGCTTCTCATCAATGAGTTAGTTGGCTCAGTGGTCCGCTCGGATTTTTGTTTAAATTTTTTTTTCTGAGACAGAAGTACATTTTTTAAAAATTCCCTAAAATGCTCAAATAAGCTCCATTTTTTAACTTTCAGAATCATTACCTTGAACACATTTCTTCTTTGAGTGAGTCAATAGGGTAGAGAGGAAAGACTGACTGAATGGAGACCTGGGTTTTTGGTTTTCTGTTTTGTTTTTACCTCTAAATCTCTCTCTATATTCACTATGTGACCTCAGGCAGGTTTTCTCTGAAACTCAGTTTCATTATCTGTAAAGGAAAGTTGAACTAGATGAATTCTAAGGTTCCTTACAGCTTTTCATAACATTATGTGACCTCTTAAATAATGAACAACAATATAATAGAATAACTACAGGTAGGATAATAAATCGAGGCCTGGAAGGATATTCAGAGATCATCTAGCCCAAAGCTCTCAATTTTACAGATGAAGAAACAAGCCCAGGGGAGTTTGTGATTTCTCTAAGATCATAGAGTATTTGGACCCAGTGTTCATTACTACTATACCATACTAGAAACCCTTTCTAACTCTCATCTTAATAAGGGAGAGTTTGCAGTTAGCTGGGATACTTCAGAAGACTTCCTAAATAAAATGAGTTGAGTTGAATTTTGAACAAAGGAAGGGGTTTAGTTCAGTGGATAGGAAGAGGAAAAGCATTATGGTATGAGGAAACATTTTTTGCAGAAGGTCAGAGGCAGGCATGTTCAGGGGAAAGAAATTTCCATATTGACTTATGTACAATAGAAAATAAAGGTCAAACAGAGAAGTAGGAAATATTAGGGTCTTGAATACCAGACTGACGTGTTTAGATTAACTATTAAGGAAGAAATATACACTGTTTTGAAGGAGGGGCTAATGTCCACAGAGGAATAGTTTAGCAAGATTAGTCTGGCAGCAGTATGTAGAACATATTTGAGTGAGGAGAGAATGGAGGTGGGAGTATAGACAAGTTCAGATATGAACAAAGGGTAACCCTAGACTAGATCAGTGACAGTGAGCATAGAAAAGGGATGGAGGACCATTTCCAGTTATCTTGTTCTATATCTAGCCACTGGACCCAGATGGCTCCAGAGGAGAAAGTGAGGCTGGGGACCTTGCATAGCCCTGCCTCACTTCAATCCAATTCACTGCTGTCATGGTCCTCTTTGAGAACAAAGAACAAACAATCACAACAACAGAAAAGGGGTGAATTTGAGAAATGTGATAAAGAAAGTGTCAACAGGATTTAGAATCATTGAATCTTATAATTTAAAGGGAACCCTTAAAGTCACCTCATCTAAACCCCCACATAAAACAGTACTCCTTTCTTGAATGTCTCTTTCATCCAGCCTCCCTGTAACCATTTCCAGAGAACTTACTACCTTGTGAGACAGTCCTGTTCTCTTATTGGGATGTAAAGGTAGAATGAGTCAAAAAATGATTCTGTGGCTTCAAGCTCAGGTGATTTAGGAGAACTGAGTTGTTATTTACAGATACAGAGAAGTGTGGAAAGAGACACTGAATTGGGCAAAGAGGAGCCATTTTAGAAAAGTTCAGTTTCCAGTAACAGAGGGACACCAAAGTGAAAATGTCTAGTAGGTAACTCAGCAGATTAGAGGTAATGGTTGAAATCCTTTGAATGGATGAGCTCTCTGAAGGAGACAGGATAGAGAAAGAAGAGGAGAGGAGAGAGGATTAAATCTTAGGATAAATTCCCATTAGAAAGGAGAAAAATAAAACTGAGCCAGAGAAGAAGGAGGAGGGCCAGAGAGCTAAGACAAGAGCAGGAGACAATTGAGGAAAAACTTACTTTGTGATCTCATCATAGGTTGACATGCAATATTCCGTATCTGTAGTACTCCCCCAACCTCTTTATTTAAAAAAAATTAATAAAAATATTTTCTCTTTCTCCTACCCCCCATACTATCTTATCTCATTGAAAAAAAAAGGGAACAAATTTCTTTCCTTCTTTTTCTTTTTTTTTGCTTTTTGGAGGGGGCAAGGCTGGGCAGTTGGGGTTAAATGACTTGCCCAAGGTCACATGGCTAGTATTAAGTGTCTGAGGTTGAATTTGAACTCAGGTCCCCCTGACTCCAGGGCCGATGCTCTATTCATTGCACCACCTAGCCGCCCCAAGAACAAAATTTCTTGTGACAAATATTCACAGTCAAGCAAAACAAATTTCCACATTGACTGTGTACACACACACACATATGTGTGTATGTATGTGCACATACACATACATATATGTATATATCTACACAGATACACATACACATACGTGTATGCATGCATGCATATATGTGTGTGTGTGTGTATATATATATATATGTATATATATATATATATAAAAATAAATAAAATTCTGCCCCCTAAATTTATCACTTCTCTCTCTGGAGGTAGAGAATGTGTCTCATGATCAGTCCTCTGGAATCATGGGTGATCATTGTATCGATTATAGTTGTTACACTTTTTCAAAGTTGTTTGTCTTTACAATGTTGTTTTTGTTTCACTTGTTCTCCTGATTCCGATCATTCCATTCTTCATCAGTTTATGTCTTCAAAATTTTTCATTTTTGTAATGATTTTATTCGATATATTCTTCTTTTTCTGCTTATATCTTTGTCATTTCAAATTTTTCTGTGTTTCTTCAAAACAGTCTATTTCCTCATAGCACAATAGTATTCCTTACATTCATAGACCACAACTTATTCAGCCATCTCTAAAGGATGTAAAAGCATTTTTTTTTCTGACCTTAAATCAGCAGCAACTATGCTAATGGATCATCTTCTTGCCCCTCCCCCTTAAAAAAATCACAGGATCACAGAATTAGTGCTGAAAGCCTTCCTAGCCCAGCTTTGCAGCTTAGAGACGTCACAAACACCTTGTTGGAAGAGAACCTTAAAGGTGACATTTTGCTTTCTCAAATCAAAGGTTTTTAAAAAATAGTTCACAATAAAAATGACACTCTATAGCATTCAGTTCATTGCATAATGGTAAGGATGTGGTCTACTGTGGAATGTCACTTGTGAAAGCTTGCCTATTCCCTTTTAATACTGTCATCATGAAAACGCTTGATGAATGCATAGATTATTCTCATAAATTGGAATGTATATCTATAGGTCAATAGTTATTAATGTTCTCTTGGTTGTTGTTGTTTTTTCCTAATAATAAAGTTTTAGATGATTTCCATGTGTTTGGAGTTCTTTACTTTTGAGAATCAATCCCTCAATGCCTTCAAAACTGTGCTGACTTCAGCACAGACATCCTCCATTTATGAATATTAGCACCCTTTGCCCCCCTTTTCTGCCACTGCTACCATCAGAAACTGAAGGGAGCTGCATGGGACTGCGCATTTATATTTCACTTTGTTTCATGGTTTGCCATGGCAAAAGAATTCATCACCAGGTGGCCAGGCTACTTGTTAATATAAGAAAAAAGAGGAGGGGAAAGCATGGGAAGGCATTATTGTCTGGGTTGAAACTTGAAGGAAGACAAGAATTCTAAAAGCACAGATGAAGAGGAAATACTTTCTAGGGATAGAAAAAGGTTTGTGTCAATGCAAAGAGAGGGAGATGGAGTATTGTGTTTAGAAACAGCTAAATGCCCAGGTAGCTGGAATGTAGAATTCATGAAGGGTAGCATGAAATAAAGCTGGAAAGGTAAGTCAAAGTCAGATTTTGGAAGGCCTTAAATGCCAAGCTAAGGCATTTGCATTGCCCATAGGCAACAAAGAGCCAATGACCTTTTTTTTTTCTACCTTTAGCAAGGGAGTAACATTGTTAGACCTATACCTTAGAAAAATTATTTTGGCAACTACATGAAGGATGCATTAGAGACGGGAGAGGCTAGAAACAGGTAAACAAATTAGAAAGCCTTTACAGTCATCCAGGTGAGAGGTGATGAGGGCCTAAATGAGGGTTATAATTACATGAGTAGAGAGATAGGGGAGAAGTGAAGAACTGTGGAGGTAGAACTGACATGATTTAGTAACTGACTGGATGTGGGAGATGAGGGATAGGGAAGAGTCAAGGATCATAAAAGGCAGAAGGGAATTTTTCTCTCAATTAATACAACCTCCTTGACAGGCATTATCTGCTAAATGCTTCTAGTGAGGAGGAGTTCACTTTTTCATGATGAAATAATATTTTATTGTTATAAAGTTCTTCCTTATATTAAGGTGAAATTTGCCTCCCTCTAACTTGTATTGATTGAGCCTGGTTCTGTTCTCTGAAGCAAGAGTGAACAATTCTATACCCTCTTCCACATGGAAGCCCTATAAATACTTAAAGACAGGAATCATGTCCTTCTTAAATATTCTCTTTAACAGACTGTCTCTGGTTCCTTCAACCATTTAATTATAGTAGTAACAATGGTGGTAAGAAGGTTGTGTTCTGTTTTGTTTTATTTTAAATCTGTGTTGGAGACCCAGCTCTGACACTTATTAGCTTACATTTACACTTACATTTACTAGTGTAATCTTGGGCAAGTTACTTAAACACTCTGGGGTCCCAATCTGTTTGGGTCAATTTCCTCACCTGTAAAATGGGGATGATACACCCTTTACTTACTTATCCCACAGGATAAAGCTGAGGAAAACACTTTATAAACCTTCAGGCACTTAGAAATGTGAGTTGCAATGATGTGGCAGTATTTGGAGATCCTTGTACTTGGTTATTCCTTTCTGGGTCCATTGTGTACATGTCAACCTCCCTCTTCAGTTGTAGGGCCTAGAGCTGGACATGGCATTTCAGATGTGATCTGACTAGGAGAGTTCAATGTAATTACTACTTCTCTTGACCTGGACATTCTACTGCTAATCCTGGAAGTCTAGGACTATTAACTTTTTGGTACCCACATCACACCACTGCCTCATTCTTAACTTGTGACTAACCAAAGCCCTTGACCTTTTCATTCAAATGGCTGTTGAACCAGTTCTTTTCCATTCCATATTTTTATGCTATTGTTTTTTTAAACTAAGTATAGGACTTGATATTTATGATTGTTAAAATGAATCTCATTTTGATTTTATTTTAGTCTGTGAAGATGACTCTGAACCTCAATCTTTTTAATTTAATAATGATATTTATATGTTCCTTTTAGATTTATAAAACCCTATATGTGTACACGAATAATACATATGTATGTATATATGTGTATCTATACCTATACATATATAAATATATCTGTATATATGTATATACAGAGAGCAGAGAGTCACAACAATACTACAAAGTAGGTCCCACATTGTTATTCCTATTTTATAGATAAAGAAATAAGGTTCAGAAGTACAGTGGCTTGTACATAGACACATATCTAATAAGTGTTAGAAGCAGGATTTTAACTCAGGTCTTCATGACTACAAATTCAGCATATATATGTATATGTATACACACACACACACACACACATATATACACCTTCTATGTCTTCATTCAATAATAAAGATATTAAACAGGATAGAGTCAAGCATAGAGCCTTGTGGTAGGTCACTAGACACCTCCCTCCATGTTGCTTGATGCACTTGTCAGTACTGTTTGGATCTTTTTCAACTAGTTATAAATCCACTCAACCATACCCTCATCTGATGTTCATCTTTTCTTTTCTTTTTGGAGGGGGGGAAGGCAAGGCAGTGGGGGTTAAGTGACTTGCCCAAGGTCACACAGCTAGTAAGTGTGTCAAATATCTGAGGCTGTATTTGAATTCAGGTTCTCCAGACTCCAGGGCCAGTGTTGTATTCACTGCACCACCTAGCTGCCCCCTAGCTATATTTTCTTTGTTTTTTCTTTTTTTATCATTGTTTTACTGATCATTAAAAAAATTTTTTAAGTTAAATTTTATGTTTATTTTTAGTTTGCATCATTCATTTCCACAAGATTTTGAGTTACAAATTTTCTCCCCATCGTTCCCCTACCCACCACTCCAAAACAGCAATCCCACTGTATACTCCCTCCCCCAATCTGCTCTCTACTATATCCTCCCCTATCATCCCTCTGTCTTTCCAGTAGGGCAAGATGAATCTCTATACCCCAGTGCCTGTATATCTTATTTCCCAGCTGCATGTAAAACAAATAATTATATATATTTTAAACATTTGATTTTAAAACTTTGAATTCCAGATTCTTTTCCTTCCTCCCTTGTCACCTACCCTTAATGGGAAGATAAGCAATTTAATATAGGTTGTACATGTGTAGCTGTGCAAAACATTTCCATAATGGATATATTGTGAAAGATTGACTATATTTCTCTCCAACCTATCCTGCCCCCATTTGTTCTATTCTCTACTTTGACCCTGTCCCTTTTCAAAAGTGTGTGCTTCCAACTTCCCTTCCCCCCAACCTGCCCTCACCTCCATCATCCCCCCTCTCACCCCTTCCCCCCTACTCTCCTGTAGGGTGAGATACCCTATTTTGTGTATATGTCATTCCCTCCCTATGCCAAATTGAATGACAGTAAGGTTGACCCTTTTGCCTCCCTTTGTTTTTCCCCTCCATTGTAACAGTTTTCCCTTGCCTCTTCTATGTGGGATAATTTACCCCATTCTGTCTCTCCCTATCTCCTCTCATTATATTCCTCTCTCACCTCTCGATTTCACCTTTTAAGTATCATCCCTTCCTATTCAATTGGTCCTGTGCCCTCTGTCTATGTATACCTATACACACACACACATCATACACACACACACTCATATATGTATTCATATACTCATATACCCTCCTATATAGACATATGTATGTATGTATACATGTATAAATAGACATTTATATTCCCTTCAACTATTTTCATACTGGGAAAAGTTTCATAAGTTACAATGATCATTTTTCCATATAGGAATGTAAATAGTTCAACTTTGATAAGTTCCTTATGATTTCTTTTCCCTGTTTACCTTCTCATGCTTCTCGTATCTAAATTTTCTATTTTCTATTCAACTCTGTTTTTTTTATCAAGAATGCTTGAAAATCCTCTATTTCATTGAATAACCATATTTTCCCCTGAAACATGATACTCAGTTTTCCTGGGTAGGTGATTCTTGGTTTTAATCCCAGCTCCTTTGACCTCCAGAATATCATATTTCAAGCCCTTCAATCCCTCAATATAGAAGTTGCCAGAACCTGTGTTCTCCTGATTATGTTTCCATAATATTCAAATTGTTTATTTTTTGCAGCTTGTAATATTTTCTCCTTGATCTGGGAACACTGGAACCTGGCTATAATAGTCCTAGGAGTTTTCTTTTTGGGGATCTTTTTCAAGAGGTGATGGGTGGATTCTTTCAACCTCTATTTTGCCCTCTGGTTCTAAAACATCAGGGCAATTTACCCTGAGAATTTCTTGAAGGATGATTTCTAGGGTTTTTTTTTTTTTTTGATCATGGCTTTCAGGTAGTCCAATAATTTTTAAATTATCTCCCCTGGATCTATTTTCCAGGTCAGTGGTTTTTCCAATGAGATATTTCACATTGCCTTCTATTTTTTCATTTATTTGGATCTGTCTAATAGTATCTTGATTTCTCATAAAGTCACTAGCTTCCAATTGCTCCAATCTAATTTTGAAGGAATTATTCTCTTCAGTGAGCTTTTGAGATTCTTTTTCCATTTGGCAAATTCAGCTTTTCAAGGCATTCTTCTCCTCATTGGCTTTTTAGGCCTCTTTTGCCATTTGAGTTAGTCTATTTTTTTTCTTTTTAGAGAGCAATTGGGAGTAAGTGACTTGCCCAAGGTCACACAGCTAGTTTTTGTGTTGTGTCTCAAACTGGATTTGAACTCAGGTCCTCCTGATTCCAGGGTTGGTGTTCTATTCACTGTGCCACCTAGCTGCCCCTGAGTTAGTCTACTTTTTAAGGTGTTATTTTCTTCAATCAGGTTGTTGACTCTCTTTTCATGGTTTTCTTGCGTCGTTCTCATTTCTCTTTCCAATTTTTCCTCCACTTCTCTTATTTGGTTTTCAAAATCCTTCTTAAGCTCCTCTATGGCCTGTAACCAGTTCATATTTTTCCTGGAAGCTTTTGATGCTTTTTGTCCCCAACAAAGGAATCCAAAGTTGGATAGCTATGCTTCCTTTGCTTGCTTGTGTTGCTACTCAATTATTTGACTTTTGAGTTTTTTGCCACAGTAGAACTCTTCTTTGAGAGAGGAGAGCTTTGTCCCAAATTGCTGGGGTTTTCACAGTTGCTGGATCTATTAGTTGGGTGCCTTCTCTAAAGCCTCCTCAGTCTCTGGCACCTGGTCACACACTGTAGAACTTCTGCCTAAGACAGTGATCCAGATCCAAGCAGGTTAAAGCAAGAGCCCTCAGACTGGTTGCTTGTTCCCCCTACAATCTGCAGGCCAGGAACTCTGAAGCACCCACATGGCGGTGGCATGCCTCAGCTGCTTCTCCCTCCAGGGGCAGAGGCTGGACCACACTCTCAATCCCCCTGTTCCCAAAGTCCACACTGGTCTTTTACTTTGCCTTTAGCATTTATGGGTTGATAAAACTGGAAACCACTACAACTTCTGGTGATCCACTCTCCCAAAGACCCTCCAGCCCCAGCTGGTCAGGGCTACCCTGAGGCTAAAACCATGGGCTCACTCAGGGCTAGACTCTGTTCCCAGTGTGCTGGGATGGACCCTTCCTGCTGGCCTGCCGGGTTGCTTTCAGCAGGAGGTTTGTTTCTGTCTGTCACTTTGTGGGTTCTGTAGCCCTAAAGTTTTCTTAGAGTCATTTTTATAGGTATTTGAGGTGGTTATGGGGGGAACGCAGGGAGTTTTCCTGCTTCTATGCTGCCATCTTGGCTCCGCCCCTAGCCATATTTTCTTAAAGGACACCATGAATCATTAGATTATGAAAGAATGTCTGCTAAAATCAAATATTGTAACATGTTTTACAATCAATTATGACTCCCTTTTTAGTCAGTGGTTTTCCTTTGCCTAATGATTGGTATGGTCCCAAAAGGGAGCTGTGTCATTTTTTCTTTCTTACTGTCACTTTTCTAAGCTTAGAGCTTGGAAGATCTGACTAGATGGGAAATGTTCTACTTTTACTTTTTCTTACATGGCTCTCTATTGCCTAAGAGGTAAAACCCCTCAGATCCTGGAAAAGCTCTGTAGTTCCCAGGCTTAGGGTTTTTCTTTTAGCCAGGAGAGCTCAACACTATCTTGTAAGCCCAGAAATGGCTCCATTTGGCAAGAGAAAACTGACCAAAAGGAATAACTGAGCCCATCAGAGACTTGTGGTTTTCAAGTACATCAAGTCCTGATAGTCTAGAGTTGTGAGTTGCCCCAGGCACACATTTCCTGTTCATATGCCTCCATGCTATTGTTTTGTAATGTACACTTTCCCCATGGACACTGTGTATAATGGTAGAAGAATCTGTCCCAGATTTGTGGATAGAATGCTATGTTTTAATTATTCTTCCTTTGCCTTCTATTTAGTAAACATTCCTAATTAAGAGTTAAAGGGGTCATTTTGGCTGATTTGTTAAACAGAAAGCATATCAGTGGGGGCTCGGGAGTTATAGTTTCAGTATGAGTGTACTCACTCTAGCATGATTATCTCTAGAATACTGAGGATGAGTTGTAGCAGTATGTCCACTCTTCTATGAATCCTGATATCATGAATATAATTTGGGTGAACCAATCAGCTGCAGTACAGGGAGGGAAAAAAGAATAAAAGAAGAGAGGAGAGAAGGGGAAAAGGGAGAGAAAAGTAGGGAGAAGCAAGAGAAGAAAGAAAGGAAGAAAGGAAAGAAGGAAGGAAGGAAGGAAGGAAGGAAGGAAGGAAGGAAGGAAGGAAGGAAGGAAGGAAAGAAGAAAAGTTCCTTGGGTTGTGTATCACATAATTTTTGCTATGTACAAATATACTCTACGGATCACCCACCCCCAAAACCTCTTTTTAAAAGAAAGAGTATCAGCAAAAAAAAAAAAGAAAAATGATTGTATAACTTTACTGTACTAAAATATCTATTTGAAGAAGTATTTTTTCCAAAGCAAATATTCCTTCTTTAAAATAATGACATCTCTGGTTAGCCATCACTTTGCAATTCATATTTCTTGGCTTTGTCTACAGCCTCTAATACTACCATTCCTTCTCTCTGTTGCATTCCAAATCCAACAGGGGTGAAACAAATACTTCCCCAATCCATCCCTTTCTTCCATAGCTTCAGCCTTTCTATAGCATCCTCCCAACTTGCTCTGCCAGTTTACAACTCACCATTTCTACCAGGGCTGACCAAATACCACATTGCTGGGAATAAGTGTAAATTTGTTCTGTCCTCACTCTTTCTCACAGAGTGATACTAAGTTACATAGAGCCACCTCTGTAGACGACAGAGAAATAATCTACAAGTCTAAGCCTGAGTGGCAAGTTCAATTCAATACATTTAATCAAAGAAAATACCAAGTGAAGACAAATAGAATCTTTTTTAGGGAATACTCTCAACAGTCCCCTCCCACTATCTACCCATAAGTTCTCTCTAACCTTGGGCAATCAGGGAGGTGATTGATGGGTTAGATTTCTGTCTCTAAGGTACTTGAGCAGAAATACAAGTAACAGCATCAAATCAACCATTCAACACCTTTTATGTTTCAGGTACTATGCTAAGTGATAGATTTATCAACAAAAAGCAATTCCTTGCCTCAAGAAGCTTACATCTAATGAGGGAGACAACATGTATATAGAACGGTAAATATAATGTTCATACAAAGTAAATTTAGAAGTAAAAGCACTGATAGCTGGGGGTGGAGAGGAGGAAAAAGACTACTGGAAAGGTCTATGAAGAAGGCAGCATTTGACGTGAGTCTTGAGGAAGGCTGGGGATTCTAGGAGATGGTGAGGAAGGAATGTGTCTCAGGTATGGGGGACAGCTAGTTGAAAGGCAGAGATATCATGTGTTAGGAACAATAAGTGGGTCAGTATAGATGGATTGTAGAGGATGTAGAGGGAAATAATGTATAAGAAGACTAGAAAGATGGGATAGAGCCAGGTTATGAGAGTTTTAAATGCCAAATAGTTTCTATTTTATCCTAGAGGTAACTGAAGCCACTGAAGCTTACTGAGGAGGTTGACATGGTTAGAATCACACATCAGGAAAATGACTATGCAGCTGTGTGGAAGATGGTTTGCATCTTGGGGAAGACTTGAGTTAAGGAGACCAATTAAGAAGCCATTGCAATCATTCAGAGGGGAGGTGATTCGAACCTGAATTAGGGTGGCAGCCACATGATGAGAAAGTGAATATATATTAGAGATGTTATAGAGATAGAAACTACAACACTTGGCAACTGATGGAATATGTGGGGCAAAACCAAGGAATTCATGACTTGAAAGTCATAAATGTGGGTACCTGGGATGATGGTACAGTCCTCAACAATAACAGGTAAGTTCAAAAGAGGGGTGGGTTTTGGGGAAAATATAATGGGTTTGAGTCTGAGATGTTGTCAGGACTCCAGTATGAAATATCCAATAGGTAGTTTTTAATGTGCAATTAGAGCTCAGGAGAAAGACTAGAGATAAAGATCTGTGAATCATCAGAACAGAAATTATAATTGAAGCCATAGTAACTGATGAGATCGCCAAGGGAGAGTATATAGAGAAAAGTGGGCTCAGGACAGAGTTTTGGAGAGTACCTACCATTAATGATCATAATACAAATGAAGATCCAGCAAAGGAGATGGAAAAGGAGCGGTCCCATAGGTTGGTAGGACAGCAAGAAAAAATTATGCCAGGAAAACCCAGAGGAATAACTTCAGGAAAAGAAAGTAGTCAATAGTGTCAAATATTGCTAAGGCCAAAAAAAAGATGAAGATTGAGAAAAGCCCAGTGGATCTGGCAATTAAAAGATCATGGGTAATGTTGGAGAGGGCAATTTCAGTTGGATGATGAGGCTGAAAACTAGACTACAGAGAGTTTAGAAGAGAGTGAGAGAGGAGGGCATCTAATGTAAATAGCTTTTTTCAAGTTTAAATGAAGAAGGAAATGAGGATGAAAGGATCTAGTGAGGGTTTTTAAGGATGGGGAAGACATGGGTCCCTCTAGAGGCATTAGGAAAGGAACGAGTGGAAAGGGAAAGAGTAAAAATTAAAGTGAGAATGATAGTGTGAGAGAGTGTGTGTGTGTGTGTGTGTGTGTGTGTGTGTGTGTGTGTGTGTGTGTGTGTATCAAGGATGTGCAAATTGGTGTTGGCCTTAGCAAGAAGGACCAGAGGGTGGAATGAAGAGGAGAATGGAAGATAATTTCAGAGGGACATGAAATAAGAAGAGGAAAAAGATGGAACTTTTGGCAAATACTCTCCATTATTTTTGTGTGTGTGTGTGTGGGGGGGGAGTATGAAACAAGGTCCTCAGCTAAGAGAGCGTGGTCAAGGGGATGCTATGGGAGACTTGAAATTAGAAAGACCAACTGCATACCTAATCTCGCAAGAATCAGCAATAGTAACATGTAAGGCTTTCCCAAATAGGCTCCTCCTGTTTCTGAATAAGTCAATGGGAAATTTGTTATTGTTGCTGGGAAGACCACCATGGTTGAAGTTGTTTCTACCAGAGATGATAAATTAAACTGTTTTATAAAGGGAAGAGAAAGTAGTCCAGCCTACACTGAGATCATTAGAGTACACTCCCTGAAGAGGAGAGATGGAGAAAGGGGTTGATAATGGGTTCCAAGGAGAGAACTTTCAACTGCACCAGCATTATAAAAATATTAAAAGGCCTATTACAAAAAGGCAGGCTTAATAGATCCAGAGTGAAGGACCTAGAAAAGTTGGACAACAGACCCTAAGTGGATAGAGATGAACTTGGAGTCTAGAAACCCTGGTTCAAGTTTCACATTTTATTGTGCGACTCTGGGCAAGTAACATAACCTCATTGCCCCAAGTAGCTCTGTAATAAAAAGAAACTACTATCTGCAGAGCAGAGGAAGGTCCTCACCTGAACTTCCCACAATGATGATGAAATCACAGGAAAGTTAAAAAAAATATATCAGCATTGAGAAATGAAAAGTACCCATGGCTCAACACATTTCATTGCACGGAAATCTCTTGTTGTTGTAGATGTAGTTTTTTTGTGATGAATTAAAAATTTTCCATTTGCATTTTTGTCACCCACCATTATTGAGTGGCACGTGAAGTGTGAGAGTCTCTGATATATAGCACTAATAAAATGTGTTATGGTTGAGGGGGGGTAGTTGTGAGAAGTCACTAGTTAGTTTGTCCTTACCTATGAATATGCCCTTACCAAGTGTGGCGTAAAGTCCCAATTAATGTGATAGGGTGGGGCATGTTCATATGAATTCAGTTATTCAGTGAAACTCTGTCTCTGTCTCTCTCTGTGTCTATGTGTGTGTGTGTGTGTGTGTGTGTGTGTGTGTGTGTGTGTATCTGTTCTGTCAGTTGTATGCCATTTAATAAATGTCATTATTGTTACTAGACCTATTTTCTGAAGTGTTTGTGGTTGGTAGATGTAGTGGACATTACCTTAAATTCTTGTTGTGGCTGGTATGTATATGAGTTATCCTAACAGTTTTTGTTGTGAGTACAGTGAGTTAACTCAGAGACAAAATTTTATTCTCTATGTAAGAAAACATGTATTGTTTTTGTTGCAAAATAGATGATTAAAATAAGGATTAGGGTCTTCAACTGTGCTAAATTACTCATTTTATTTTGTTTTTTGGAGGGGCAAGGCAGGGCAATTAGGGTTAAGTGACTTGCCCAAGGTCACCCGGCTAGTTTTTATGTTAAGTGTCTGAGGTTGGATTTGAACTCAGGTCCTCCTGACTCCAGGGCCAGTGCTCTATTCACTGCACCACCTAGACACCCCTAAAGTACCTATTAAAGTTGGTTGGTTGTTGTCCTTTGTTCTCAAAGAGGACCAAAATGACATCACTATGTTAGTCAAGTTACAGTGTGTCCAACTGTGTCTGATCAGCCCAAAACAAGCTTGTAATGCTCTACCACAGGTGGTGCACAAATAGTCCATGCGAACATTTGGGGTGGATTCTCTAAATTTGCCCATCTCACGTTTCTTTTGAGGGACTTCAATTCTTCTTTGCTCATAGAGTACAGAACCTTCTCTGATGAGGGCACACCATGCTGGGCAGTCCTATACCAGTGTCTCCTGTATCACACAATCAATTCCAAAGATGAGTGACCTTGAGAGTGTCCTTGTATCGCTTTTTCTGACCACTATGTGAGTGCTTGCCCTGTGTGTGAATTATCCATAAAATAGACTTTTTTGACAAGCATATGTTTGGCATTTGAACAACATGGCCAGTCCATTGGAGTTGCACTTTCTGCAGTAGAGTTTGAATGCTTGGCAGTTTAGTTTGAGAAAGGACCTTAGTATCTTATCCTGCCAGGTGATCTTCAGGATCTTATTAAGATAATTCAAATGATGGGGCCGCTAGGTGGCGCAGTGAGTAGAGCGTCGGCCCTGGAGTCAGAAGGACCTGATTTCGGATCCGGCCTCAGACACTTAATGCACACACAAACAAAAACCTAGCTGTGTGACCTTGGGCAAGTTACTTAACCCCAATTGCCCACCAAAAGGCAAAAAAAAAAAAGATAATTCAAATGGAAAAGATTGTTTCCTGGCATGGCAATGGTAGACTGTCCAGGTTTCACAGGTATACAACAATGAGGTCAGCACCACAGCTCTGTGGACCTTCAGTGTGGTAGTCAGTCTAAGAACTCTTCTCTCCCACACTTTCCTTCAGACCCTCCCAAATACTGAGTTTGCTCTGGCAACGTGTGCATCAACCTCATTATCAATGTGCACATCCCTGGAAAGGATACTGCCAATGGAAGTGACCTTATCCACAGCATTCAGAATTTCTCCATTTGCTATAACCGATGGTTCCACATATGTACGATGTGGTGGTGACTGATGGAGCACCTATCTTTTCTTGGTGTTAATTATTAGACCCAAATTAGCACAAGCAGCAGAAAACAGAGCCATACTTTTTTGAATCTCAGCTTCAGAGGCTGCACTGAATGCACAATCATCTACATCATAAACAAAAATCTATGCATCAACACTCCCTCCACTTTAGTCTAAATTACTTGTTAAACTAGGAACTGGTTAAACACATGGATCTTGCCACATGCTGTTTGCAGTTCATAGGATTGGAAGCCCATAAAAGTCCATTAAACAGATTTCGATTTTTGCTAAACAAATATATCAGTGATTACCTCCAAGTCTAAATATAGAGTACAATATCCAAATCTACCAGCAACTGGAAGATTGGTTTTACATATTAAGGAACCACATATACCAAAACAATAAAAAGCCATGTAAATGGTAATGAATCTGCTGAGTCAGATTGTAATGAGGTTCAGCTGTCAAAGCAGGTCAGCAAGGTGGTAATCACTCATTTGAAGTAACCTATCTTCAGATCTTCATTTAATAACTCAAGGAGACCTAAATGACCTTGTATGTTAACTTGTCCAACAATATTAAAGTTATTTTTTTAAGCTGCTGGACTAAAAGGATGGAATATCTCACAAGAGGACATGAAAATATATGCAAAATATTAAATTTTTCTTAAAAAGCATTATGACAAGTATTGTCAGTAGATTGTTCTTTTTACTAATATTATAACTTGGGTATACCAAATGCTGTTGTTTAGTTTGTGAATGGAACAGCAGAGAAAGAAAAAGATGAAATATTACAAACTATAGCTTCAGAGGGAAAAACTGATTCCAGGAAAGAAAATGTGTTGTCAATTCCTAGTTCAGGGGCTCTTTGCCTACATTGTCTTGGACTCTGTTTAGCACTCTGGTGAAGCCACTGTATCCCTTCTCCAAATGTTTTTAAATGCATAAGGTATATAGGATTATGAAGAAAACCAATTTTATTGAAATAGTTTTCAAAATATATTGGACTGGGGCAGCTAGGTGGCACACTGAATAGTGCACTGGCCATGGAGTCAGGAGGACCTGAGTTCAAATCCAGCCTCAGACACTTAACATAAAAACTAGCTGGGTGATGTTGGGCAAGTCACTTAACCTCAATTGCCCTCCAAAAAAGCAAAAAATAAAAAAATATATATATTGGACCCTAGGTGAAAACACCTGCACTAGGAGGTTCTGAAAAAAGTTTTTAATTAGGTTCTACTTGATTTAGTGAAAAATTTTGTTAAGGCAACGGATTGAAATAATCTAGGTTTTTTCTGAAAAATAAATTTCTAAGAAACAGTAAGGCTAATATCAAAGAAGGTATGTTTTGTGAGTCCTCAAATACATGTTAGAACACAAATAATTCAGATGAAGTGGAAGGAGCTATATTTTAGAAGTTCTCAAAAACTTTTGGGGAAAATATAGGGCAAAAAATCCCACCAAGAAACTGGTAACAATCTCAAAGTCTATTGACTTTGTGTGGTTTGGAGGTAGCATTCTTGTATTAACATTTGGACAACTTCTGGGAAAACCCAGGTATTCTCAGTAATGAGAACCAAGAATACTTCCATCAAGAAATCTGTTAGTTAATAAACATTATTAAGCAAACAGAAAGCTAAGTGTTCATGATGAAAATGTGCTTCAGGAAGAAAACGAACTTTTTAGAGTAGGTCCTGCTCTCTGAGTGTCAAGTACTGTGTTAAGTGCTGGGGATACAAAGAAAGGCAAAATAAAGCACCTGCCCTCAAGGAGTTAACAACTATGCAGAAACAAGCTAGCTATAGGATAAATAGGTAACAACGAAGAGAGGGAAGGCACTAGAATTAAGGATCTAAGGATCGGGAAAAGGTTCCTGTAGAAGGGAAGTAGGATGCGAGAGCACTTCAGGCATAGGGGACATCCAGTGAAAATGCCAAGTTGGGAGGTGAAGTCTCTGTCTGAAGAACTGAAAGAAGGTCAGAGTCATTAGATGGAAGGGTATGTAGAAGGGTGAAAAGGGGTGTGTGTGTGTGCGTGTGTGTGCGTGTGTGTGTGTATGGGTGTGTGTGTGTGTGTGTTTTTCTGTATGTGTGTTTGTCTGTCTGTCTCCCAGTGCAGAGGGTTTTTGTGGTAGGCAGACCAACCAGAACTCTATTCAGATAGTACAGGAGTGAGATGAGTGCCTGTACCAGCGCAGTGAGTTATTGGAGGTCAGAAGGGGTGAGAGATGTTACAAAGATAAAACTGAGTGGCCTTAGCAATAAATCTCCTCAGTGGAAAAGCTATACAAGATAGAGTCCAAGTATGTTGGCTAAGCAATGAATAGGGCAAAATGCTATGGGAACACATTTGGGTTGGTGTCATGTGCTACTTTGTTTTCTTCCAGAAATACAATTCTCCCCTTTGCCATGCTGGAGAAACATTTCTGTTGCTTTGTGTGGGACATCTACTTAGGCTACTGCTTCTGAGACGTCAGGCTGGAGCCAGACCCTCTCCATGTGTTTGAATGCTTGTATTTATTAACAGGGATGTGTTTCTGACTTTTGTAGTCTTGCGGGCACACAGCAGTCTGGCCATCATCAACCTCTTTATCTACATGGTTCTTAGCCTCTTTATTGTTCTCATAACTGGCTCCTCTAAGACTATCAAGCAATACAAATGTGCAGGGGAGGCCCTGGGAGCCAGTACAAAGGACTACACAAGTTCCGTGTTAGTACAGACTCCTGACAAGGACTACTTGAAGGAACACGCATTTTAGTCAACTTAAACAAGTACAATTTTGTTTACTAAAAAACTATTTCTTAAAAATTAATTTTAGTTTTCAATATTCACTTCCATAAGCTTTTGAGTTTTAAATTTTCTCTACCTCCCTTCCCTAGAAAACTCTTTTTAAAGAGTAAAACTATTAATTCCATGAAAATGGTGACACACAAAATCTGAAGCCACATTTATGTGCATTTGTGCTTTGTTTTTCAGAGGACCTTAGAGATCATCTAACTTCATCTCTTTATTTAAAAACCAGTACTAGTGAGGGCCAGAGATGAAGAGTTGATTCCAATAAAAGACATCCAGATGGTCAGACAAAAGTGATCTAAGATTGGGACTGTTGCTATGCTAGGTTCCTCCTATCACCAGCTCATTGAGTTATGAAAAGTCAGTCCCATCCCTTGTTCACATGCATTCCCCTTCTCTCTAAAGGGCCATCTCTGAACATAGACTTAATAGTTGTTGGGAAAAGATGCAGCCCCTGTTTATATACTTCTCATATTTTTTTGAGGGGCGGAAGGCAGGGCAATTGGGGTTAAGTGACTTGCCCAAGATCACACGGCTAGTTAGGTGTCAAGTGTCTGAGGTCACATTTGAACTCAGATCCTCCTGACTCCAGGGCTGGTGCTCTATTCACTGCACCACCTAGCTGCCCCAATACTGCTCATATTCTAAAGTGGTAGAAAGCCTTAGTGCCTTGGAGAATACTTACTTCTACACATTTCAATGGATCTCTGATCTCATTCATGTGAGTAAACCCTTCAAAAAAACCAACCCATCCCTATCTACCTCCTCATCTTATTATCTTTGTTCATATTCTCCTATAAGTTCTCCACAGGGGATCTGCTGTGTTTTGGGAATCTATCTTGAGATCTCTTCACAATGAATGGGTACCAATGGAGAACATGGGATGTCCAGGAATTCTCAATCATCACCACATGATGAGTTCACCTTACTCACCCATCTGATGACTTCCTTGATGCTACTTCTCTTAATTCTTGGTTGATAGTGTTACAACCTACAGACAACAATACCAGAAGATACTGTAGCTAAAAAGATGGGCTGCTCCAAGAACATAAAGTACTCTGGTTTCTCTTAATTTTTAATAACATCTTTCATATTTTACTCAAAAAAATGTCCATCTTTCTGAGCTTTTCTGTACTGTCATAGACTACTGCCTGCCAGTCACCCAGGACTTGCCACCTCAGCATCATCCTGACTTTTCTCTCATCATATCCAGTTCAATCTTGTCATTTCTTCTCCCACATCTTTCATTAACATTCTTTTATCTTCACTCACATAGCCACCACCCTAGTAGAGGCCCTCATCACCTCTTGCCTTCTAATTGGTCTCCCTTTTAGTCTTTCCCCAACTCTAATCCATCTTCCATCTAGCTTCCAAAGTGATTTTCCTGAAGCCTAAGTGCACCAATGTTAAGGGTATTCCCTGCTTTCCCACTCATTAAACTCCAGCATCCAAGATCAAATACTGTCATGTTCGGCATTTAAAGCTCTTCACAACCTGACTCCTTCTTACGTTTGCAGTCTTTCTACATCCCACTCTTCCTCACACACTCTACAACCCAATTGCTATTCCTTGCACATAAAACTCTATTTCCCTTATCTCCACACCTTGCACTGGCTCCCCAAGCCTTGAAAAGTTCTCATCCAACTTCCAATTCTTATAATTGTTGACTTCCTTTAGGACCAGCTCAAGCAGCACCTACTCCAGGCCTTTACTGGTGCCCCCTCAATACCCTGCTTCTAATTTCTCTTCTGTGCTATGACTTAAATGTTGTCTTTCCCATTTGAATGTAGGCTTCTGGAAGACAGGGGCTGTTTTTGCTTTTTCTTTGTATTCCTAGGGCATAGTACAGTGTCTGGCAAATTTTTTAATAGTGCTTAATAAATGCTTGCTGATTGAGAAACTTGTAGTTACTAAAGGTACAGCATCATTTCTCCAAAGCAGTTCACTACCTCGCTGAAGATAAACCTCCTAATGGACCAATGCTGTAGTATGCAGTTGGAAGAATAGCCCAACCTAGAAAATAAGTATTTTTCAACCATCTGGCTATTTCAGTTTGGATAATTAAGGCAAATGCTTAATTGATTTATGAATTTCATTCAGGAGATTCAACAATGTTCCAGTACTTATAATCAGGGCATGGAGCAAGGGGAAGGGGGGAGGACCTTACTATCAAATTCCTCTTCTTTTCTGACTTTGCTGTACACCTCTATAGAATAGCAAAAACCAGTGGCAAGCACATCCATTTTATGCCTTGACATGAGAGATATCATATCAGAAATACATTAAAAAATTTTTTTTAAATTACTTTCAGGGAATCTTCATTCTCATTTATACAGGAAGATCTGTAGAAGGGTCTTTAAGGTGACTTTCCTCTACATAAAGATTGCTTTAAAAAAATATCCAGGTGACACAGTGAATAGAGCACTAGCCCTGGAGTCAGGAGAACCTGAGTTCAAATGTGATCTCAGACACTTAACCCCAATTACCCTGCCTTCCCCCTGCCCCCCAAATCCAACAAAATAAGTACAGAAGTACAGTAGGACCTTTTAATTAAATGGCTATAAAGATGTACATTGGAAACTTTAGGTTTGTGAATGTCAGATCCTTTTCATTCCTTTATCTAGGATTTCTTCAATGCATGTCTATGTATGGGCTCAAAAAACAGTGCAAATATTAGGTTTTTTTTTTTTTAGGGGGTGTGGGGGACAATCACATCTGGAATTTCTTCCAAGTCCATGGTTTATCCCCCCTCTTTTCACATACCCTGAGGATCAATTCTTTAATGCCCTTAATAACTGTGTCATCTCCCAGTCTCTAGGCCAGCTGAAACATTTTTGTTTCATTCAATGCCATGTCTTCTTCCTTGTGCCACACATGCTCATGCCAGTGAGACTGAGACTACATGAAATGGCCCCACTGTCATAGCATAATGAATTTTATTATAAAAAATCTTGTAGGTCCTTTTACATTTGTTGCTCTTCCAACTTCATCTTTAAATGCCCTTGAGATGATTAAATTTGGCAGGGTCTTGCCAAGCTTTCTATAAACTTATTTCCCCCTCTACTGTTTTGTAAGGTGCTACTACTCCATTTTCTATAATCCTCCTCCGAGATCTCTAAAATGACTTTGTATAAGCCAATGTTGACTTTGGCTACATTTTTCCGCTTGGCGAAGGACAAAGTGTACAGTGGATGAGTAGTTTCTATGCTGTTTTGGTCTCACTGTGGCAAGTGATTTAGGAAGTGGTGGCAGTCTATGATAGTATCTGTTCTTTTATTCATTTCCCAATTTTCAGGACCAACAACTTGTTTAAATTGATCAGGCTGGAGCTGTCTAAATTGCATATTGCACCATTTTTGCTCTTTAGGCTGGTTGATTTTAGTGGTTATATTCTATAGGTAGCTGACTCAGATGTGATTCCCACATGGAACAAGTCATCTTCTGTTACTTACATTCAGTTTTTGTGATGTTACATTGCTCACCATGTCCAAAGCTTCCCAATTCTCTCCTTAATTAGATGATCAGTAATATGCTAGTAAATAAATGTACACACAATTTAAAGTTTAACCTGCATTAACATTTTCCCCATTTTCTTAGGTCTAGATAGTCAACAAAACAATAAATCATGCCCTGATTTTCGGTGTTTGCCAATTTCCAAAGTGTAAATGGTCACTGAGCTGACACACCCCACAAAAGGATTTAGGATGTGCAGATAGGAGGCTTCTGGGTGGCCTCTTACTTCTCACTCCTAATATCTCTGCCATCCTGTCCTATTCCTAATTTCATACTTGATTAAAAGTTCCATGAAAGTGTTTTTTGTTATCTGTGGGCACAAAATAACACCAGCTCTGCCAACCACTTTATTTGCTTCTCCAAAGAGATCCTGTGAGCCATTATTTCCTTTAGCAACAACTTCCTTTTGTCTTGTTTCATTTGTGTTGAGAATTGTTAAGATTAGCATAATTCAGTTTCCAGTATCATATACATACTTTCACAGGTCACTGAACAAGGACCTCGAATTTATAACACCAAAAGCTAAATTAAGGTTTATAGATGGTCTAAACACTGTGTGATCTTTAGCACCCTCAGTCTTCTTTTCCACCATTATCACCACTGCAGACGCAGGAGACTGCACGAGACCAAGAGCCATTTTGTATTTTTCTTTGCCCAAAAGAATTCATCAGTGAGTGGGCCAGTCCCTTAATAACAAACTTTTATTTAGCTACTCTTGCCCTAGAAAAAGTTTTTTTCCTCAATAGTGTCTAAAGCCTTTCCAAGACAGCAGGACCTGCCAGAGCTGAGCTTTGAGTTTTTAAAACCCAGAATAACCTGTCATGGGGGCAGCACAGTAGGACTCTGCAAATGCAGCACCCTACAATCACTCAGTAAATGTTCAGTCACTGGGTAACACTGAGTAAATAGTGACAACAAAAATAAACTTCCATAATAAGCGTCCATGTCCAAAGGAGCCAGTTCAATTCATTAGTAAGTCAGGCATTTGGTGTCTTGGTCCCATTTCTCACTTTGATGTGCTGGAGGACTTTTCAGGTTTCAGTTTCTCAATCAGACCTTAAAGGGACATTCTGCAAATGCATGAGAACATAGGCATGCAATCATACAGAGGTCTTGCTAGGGTGGTCTTTGATTATCAAGAATTTGTAACACATAAAAAAGATGCTGCTAAAGTAGCTTTTTTTTTTTTTTTGCTTTTTGGAGGGCTATTGGGGTTAAGTAACTTGCCCAAGGTCACATGGCTAGGTTTTTGTTTGTGTGTGCGTTAAGTGTCTGAGGCCGGATCCGAACTCGGGTCCTTCTGACTCCAGGGCCGACGCTCTACTCACTGCGCCACCTAGCCGCCCCTGCTAAAGTAGCTTTTTAACTGTCTGAAAGCCATTTGTCTTCCAGAGCAAGTCAAATATTCACTTTGAAACAGTTCTATTTAATTATATGTCTACCAAACATCTTTCATAGTAAAAATAAAAATCTCAGTCCCAAATTATACTATCATACCACATTACAAAGAACTTTTAATTTTCCCCCCAAAGTCAAAAGCAGTTCAACAACAATAATCTGAGATAGGTAGTGCAAATTATTACCTTCATATAAGTGAGAAAACCTAGGCACAAAGAGGTGTTAGCTTGCCCCAAAGCTGGCAAACCTGTGACAGAGCTGTGGCCAGACTCCAAGAACACAAAATCACAGTTCAGGCCTCTTGTGATCCTCAATTTGTAGGATCCAAAAATAAAATTCATTGAGGAAGGAATACAAGTGAGTTGTGCTGGAGTTAATAGTAAGATGGAGCCAATTATAATTCAGTTAGGAAAGATCCATGGAAAAGCTGCTGTTCAGTATCCATGCCATCTGTTAGCCACAAAGATGCCTATTATATCAGAGATCGCCCAAGGCCCCCTTTGCTTCACAATACCTGAATCTAAGTTATACAAGCTTCTCTCCCCTAATACTAACATATCCACAAGAACAATATAAAGCCAAGAACTGGTGCCCCTAACAGTGCAAAATCTCCAAGCATTCAAAATCCACCTTCTTCCTTCTCCTCAATCACTACCAAAAAACTGACTACAGCTGTGCTCACTTTTCCTTTAGGGCCTTTTTCTCTGGGAGCACCACAAGTATACAGGTGGGTGGTTAATAGAAAAGCTTTTAGGGAGCAAGTGCAAAATAATTGTCCTTGTACCAGGGGCTCCTGCTTTCCCAGCAGGCAAGTTTTAGTAACCTTAACACAGCCAAAGGCAACACCCCCTCCTACTGGATCTTCTCCTTGGGAGAAAAGAAAATCTACACGTTTGTGGAAAAGTACAACTTAGAAAGCAAACACAACCAGCTCCAGTGGAGCAGAAAAGCAAGCAAGGCGCTTTCTAAATACAGAGACCAATTGTAAGCATTCACTGTACCTTATTCCTCACCATCGTCATTTGCGCTGTCAAAAATAGAACCTTCTGTTCCTTGATCTATTCAGAATAAGCCACAGCAGGCACAGCTCTGCTTACATAGGGCAGCTGGGTCAGTGAGGACATAGGGGGAAGTAAGAGTGCAGCCAGCAGGTTTTCTTTAGGGATTATATTGCTTTAGCTTGTTATCATTCTTCCCAGCTATTTTTGGTGCCAAAAAAGCAGCAGGGAGGTCTGTGCTCTCATCAGAAACAAGTTCATTCAGTTCATTTCACAACTAGGGGCTGGAGCTCAGTCTAGGGCAGCAGTGCCCTCTGCTGGACAATGTCTTCTTTATACACGGTTCAGTGATATCAAACTTGAATACAGAAGTCATGGGAATAAAGAAAACCTTTACTTCTGACTAGATCAGAAGGGCAAGTGTGCAAGAGGTTAAGGGGAGAGATAGAAGCCAACAGTATGCTGACGATTAGACTCATCATTTGCCTCCACAAAGACACCTGTTGGAGCCACAGGGTGATTTCATATGCTACATTTCATGTGTTTATACCAAGGTTCTGTTTTTATGCTCCAGACAGATAAGAGAAGGCTGGACTCATTTTTCCTCCCTCCTGCCAAGGACCAGAGTTATACTGGAGTACAGAAAAGTAAGTGTCCAGTTTTAGGTTTTAATTAGTACATGAACTGCAGGTGAGGATGGAAACAGGGAAATAATTTCCAAGTTAGTAATAATGCCATGGGAGTAACTGATTGTCAAGAGACTAGTCTCACTGTTTTGGCTTTAATGTCCCCGTTGTATGTTTGCAATATACTGTGCTATGTTAATTAAGGACACTACTATCACAAAATAACAATCTCACCACTCTCACAAAATTTTTGCCCCTTTTTTGTTTTTGCACTCCCGAAAGAGTAATACCTGAGGCAACTGCCTCTTTTTCAGAAAGCTCTAAGGCCAGCACCAATAGCTGCAGCCTCCAGGCTCTTAAAAGGGACAATGGCACCACTGTTCTTTCACAGAGAGAAAGAGACCCAATGCAGAATTTTTTAAAATAGAAACAAACTGCAGAGCAACCCATTTATTGTTATAATACCATAAAGAAAGATCAAAACAACATGAGAAGACGTGTGCCGGCTTGAGGCCCATGGTAAGGGGTAATTAAGAAAAACAAAAGTATTTCCCTCCAAAACTCTTCTAACTCCTCCGACAACATGCTTCTAGTTAGACACACTTTGTAATAGAGTAATGTTGTCTCCTTTTAGCATGATCCGGCCTGAAACACAGATAAAAAACCATTAGAAATCATGAATCTTTACCACAAACCTTCCTAACACTTAACCAGAACTTAAAAACTCAGCATGAGAATCTGTAAAGTTTTTTTAAATAAAAATCTATTTTCACTTCCTCTCACAAGAAAGACAAAACCATTGTAATGAAAATGCATAGTCAAGCGAAACAAATCCCCAGAATGGTAACATGCCAAAGCTACGCTTCATTCATTCAGCCCGAGACCGTTACCTTACTAGTTTCTCATTTCTTTCTCATGGTACATAAGCATTTAGAAGCATGACAGTATTCACATGAGCTAATGCATTTTAAGAGGTAATTTCAAGCATGTGAATAGATATTCCTCCTTTATAAAAACAGATGCTAATTGAATTGGATGGTCTGCTCCGAAATGCTTGCAAATTGTACATTTACAATATACAAAATTTAGTTTTAATTTAAATAAAATCAAGGCCCCAAGGAAAACAATATAAGCAGTAAGAAGCATAGTTAAAATCATTCTATTGCTTCTCAAAAACAAGTCTTACACAACTGATGTGTCTTGAGAGAACTTTATGGAGAGGAAAACTTAAAACACGAGCCTCAAAGACTCATTTTTAGCAAAGGACCATTTGATAAGAGATGAAATAAACATGAAGCTTCTGAGGGGTGTGGAAAGGAAGGAAGGGCTGAATCACACTAAAGGGGAATAAACAAGTCCCTGATTTTACTTAGCTTTCTCATTGGCTGAAATAAGATTATGGATGCTTATATTCACTATTAGGTGGGCTAAAGAACAGCTTAAAAAGGGTAAATTCTGCAAAGCAATTTATCCGAAATCCACTATGGCTGTATATGATCTTACCAAGTTGTTTCCTTGACTTTGTTTTAGAGTGAATCTCCTCTGCATCATCCAATACAAGATTCATATACTCATCAAAACCCTAGATAATAAAATAAATTTTCACTTAAAAATTTTAATAGTTTTATTCAAACAAAACTTTTAAAATGATCTTCTTTAGGCAGAATTATTATACTCAAAATCATACCAGGCATATGAAACTATATTATTTTTAAGACACCCCGTTATAACCAAAGACATACATTTTTATAACTTCACACAGTAACCCATACCACCACCTGTTTTTAATATGAAATAGCAAAGACCTAGAAATTTCAATGACTGGTCTTCAGAGGAAATCTATTCTAACCACTACTCTTCAGTACAATTTAACTTACCTTCTTTTCTCTAACTCAAGGATTCTTAACCTTTTCTTGTGTATTAGACCCTTTTGGCAGTCTGGTGAAGTCTATGGGATGCTTCTCAGAATTAATTTAAAAATTTCTCTGAAGTTTTTAAATATTTAAAATACATAGGCTTGCAAAGGAAAACCAACTATAATAGTTTTTTTTTTTAAAGCCCATGGATCCCAGGTTAAGAACACTAACTACTGTTTCTCAGTCTTCAAGAACCACCAAGAACACATTCTATTACCTAACATATCCACAATCCTCCCATTTCTAAAGGAATCTATTGTGTGTGCATATACCAATTATCCTAGAGCCTTTCTCTATCCTCATCAAAGACTAGCAAAGGGGAGTGATGTTATTCAGGACACCAGAAAACCCCAAAGGTGCATTTGTGGCACACTAAAGAGTAATTGTACACCAGCAGAAAAACACTATTCAAAACTATTATCACTTCCTTAATTAACTTTATACAGTTCTGATCACTTAGTATTATTTCCATAATCTGTACTTAAATATTTGTTTTCTCCCTGTATCTCTTCTGTACTCATTCTTCCCTACTAACATCTTATTTATCTGCTCAACGATATTATGGATGATAATTTTCTTTTTTGTCACTCTATTCCCCCTCCCCCACCAAAAAAAGCTAGTATAATGCTATATAGACAATCAGCTCTCAACAAACCCTAGCTCTTTTCTCAGCCCATGAACTTTAAAAATGTGTCTCAAAGACATGTTTCCTATAGTTTGATTTCAGATTCTTCTCAAGTCTTTTCTCATTATATACTTCTGAAAAAGAACATAAATCTTAGATACTTACAATTATGCAGCCCTCTATTCGCATATTTACTTGCTCGTATAGCCACACCTGAATTCGGGACCGCTGAAATGAAGAGGCACAGTTTAAAAAACATAGAAAAAAAAGACACCCCAAACCACCACTATGACCTACACTTATCTAGACTTGTGACATATATAAACACACGTGTGTGTGTATGTATATACACACACACACGCAAATGTGATTCAGTGAAATGCAACTTTCCAAAAGTGATTTTGTAAAATAACAGAAAATATCTTAAAAATTTAGTTGTTACCAAGATAACAAACACAGTATTGGGATTATACACCCTAATGATTTCCTATGATCTTGGGTCTGAGTCACAGCATTTTTCCAATGCTTATAATGTTTTAGGTATGGCAGAGCCTATGGTTATTTTGCCCTGTAAACACTTTTGCCTTCTAAACACTTCTCTCAGAGTTCTCTGGTATCCTGGAAAAACTCAGGTACTGCAGGATGTCATCAGGCCCACTGAGCAAAGAGACCAACAGTATGAAACAAACATGTTTTCCTGAACACTTTTTATGTCACACTAGTTTGCTGAAGCAATTGGGAATGAAGTGATTTATTCTTTTCTAAAATGGCAATAAAGGGATCACAACCTCAGACTGATGGATCTTAGTTCAGTTAGTTCAAAGGGCTATTAAAACTTTCTGAATCAATACAAAGCTTTGTTTATTGTATGCCAAATTAGGAAACCTAATAAAGCCATTAAATCAGGGGTTCTTAATCTGGGGTCTGTCTCAATTATTTTGATAAATGTATGTCAATATGTCTGGTTTCTTCTGCAATCCTATTTTATGCATCCAACACTAGAAGGATCAGACATGTCACCTGACACAAAAGTATCATGATTCTTGTCTACTGTTGTTCAGTTGTTTTAATCATGTCTGATTCTTTGTGATCCCATTTGAGGTTTTCTTGGCGAAGACAATGGAGTGGTTTGCCATTTCCTTCTCCAGCTCATCTTAAGGATGAGGAAACTAAGGCAAACAGGGTCAAGTGACTTGCCCAGCGTCACACTGTTAGTGTCTGAGACCCGATTCAAACCGATGAAGAATAGTCCTGATTCCAAGTCCAGTGCTCTATTCACTGTACCACCTACTTCAAAATAAAAATTTTCATCCTATTTTTTCTTTGCTTAGAGATTAAAAAAAAGAACTTTGTCAATTGACACAGATATTCTTAAATTCCATTCCTTTTACTGTTAACACCCACATGCATTAAATACAAAGACTATGGGAAGGGACAAAGAGTGAAAAGAGTAATAGGTTATTATAAATGTGTATTCTGCCCATTAACTGAAAAATTTTTGTTCTGAATATAAACTAAATTAGTTTTGCTATAGTTAGAAGAGGTTAAATTCCCAATAACTTCATTATTTATACATTTATTATTATACATTAGTTATACATTTGTAGTAAGAGTGAGTTTTCTATTAAAAAATGTTGGCCTTTTACACTGGGCAGTGCACTCCCCGCCCCCACCCGGGTCTGCCAAGGGGACCCAGGGCGTTTACAAAGGAGCTGGCGCCCGGCAGCGCAGTAGGAGCACTGGGCTCGGCCCCCGCCCCCGCCCCCCTCAGCTCTCTACCTCTGTGACTTCGGGGAAGAGACGCTAAAGCCAAGCACGTCCCCGCTAGGAAAAGCAACAAGGAGCGAAACAGCAAGCGCCCGAGCGCCTCACTTACATTTTGGAGATACCTGAAGATGAGGTTCTGTCCGGAAGTCGTTAAGGGAAAAGCTACTGACCCAGCGAGGCTTCAGCAAAGCCGCGCCGGGTTCGGGTCCCCGCGGCGAGCCGGCGCCTGCACCGCCCCCGGTGCTCTCCCACGCTCTGCCCGCAATCTGCTGCACGTGGGCTAAATGCAGAGCCCGAGCAGAACGCCCGCCACTCACGCCCCCCCGCGGCTCCCCCGGCGCCCCCGCCTTCGCGCGCGCCGGCTCCCAGCCCACCTGGCCGGAGGGGCCGGCTCCTCGCGCTCCCCGCCCTCCCCGCCCTCGCGCCCGGCTCTCCACCAGAACCCTTCGGCTGCCCCGACGGCGACACCAGTAGAGGATACGATGGGCTGCACCATCACCTTCTGCACCTTCTGGCCCTGGCCGCGGTACGCCATGGCGGGAGCGTACAATGAGAGCGCGGGGCACCGCGCGCCTCTTGGAATCCACGAGCGGAACCGGAAATGCTAGTGCGCTGCCTGCCGGGAGGCCCCGCTCCGTACCCACGACTTCTGCTTCCGTCTCCTCCTGGCGGACCGGCTGCTCTAGGCCCTCGCTTTGCTTCCCTTCCACATTTCAGGAAGCGGAAAGGGGAGGGGTGGAGGAAGGAGGAGGAGCCAAAGCGCCTAAGCGTCCTCAATGTGCCAACAGCGCTCCCTACGGGTAAGGAGGAGGAAACAAGGCCCCAATTCCATCCCCCGCCAGAAAGGCAGCGGGACGGTCCCTCATTCGGCCTCGTCCTGCCCCCTTCTCTAGTCTAACCTATCAGAGCCCTAGCCTGGCAGCCTGGCCTATCATGTGGCAAGAAGGAGAGCAATGACCCGACCCTTCTCATTCCTGGTCTTGAAAATTGAGTGAGTTGGCTATTTTGCCTGTGGGTTACCCAAATGTATCATTATGATTAGAAAAATGCAAATTAAGACAGCTCTGAGGTACTGCCTTACACCTAGCAGATTGGCTAACAAATGCAGAGGGGATGTGGAAAAGTAGAGACACTGATGCATTGTTGGTGGAGTTGTGAACTGGTCCATCCATTCTGGAGAATGCTTTGGAACTATGCCCAAAGGGACATGAAACTATGCATAGCTTTGGATCCAGCAATACCACTACTAGGTCTGTATCCCAAAGAGAGACAAGATAAAGGAAAAGGGCCTACTTATACAAAAATATTTATAGCATCTCTTTTCCTGGTGGCAAAGAATTGGAAATTGAAGGGATGCCCATCAATTGGGGAATGATGGAACAAGCTGTGGTATATGATTGTGATGGAATCCTATTGTTCTGAGAAATTTACAAGGGACATGGTTTCAGAAAAACTAGGGAAGACCTATATAAATTGATGCAAAGTGAAGTGAGCAGAACCAGGAGCCGAACACAGTAACAGTAGTATTTAATGATGACCAACTGAAAGACTTGGTGACTGTTCAGTATAATGATCCAGGATAGTTCCATAGGGCTCATGGTGCAAAATGCTGTGCACCTCCAGAAAGAGAAAACTGGTGAACCCTGGTACAGTTGAAGCATTTTCCCTCTTTATTTCTCTAGCTTTATTTTTTTCAATATGGTTAATATGGAAATATCTCTTGCCTGGTTATAAATGCATAATTGATGTATTACTTGCCTTCTCAGTGCATAGGGGAGGGGCTGAAAGGAGAAGGAGAATTTGGAATTTAAAAAAGAGAATGTTAAAAATAATAAGAAATAAAAAATTTTAAACTACACAGGTATACATACAGGGTAACAGCCAGTTAATATGGGCAGTTAAGGAAGTTTAATGGGCAGTTTAAGGGAATTAATGACTAAATTGATTAACCATTGCTGGGATGACCTTGGATTGGTCTCTCAAGTAAGAATCAAAGTCTTCTGATATTAACCTATAAGAGTCTATCGGTGATGTGGGAATAAATTTCCATTATACAATGAGTCTAATATGAGGGAAATGATGATTTATGGATATAGCTTAATTATGATAATAGCTGTGTGTATTCAAGTTTACATATCTATATATGTATACATTTGTGTGTACACAATACACATATGTGCAAATATAAGTATATTGTATATGTATATGTGTGTACATATACACACAGGAAACAATATAAATTGATTTGCCTTGTATGGCCCTTTAAGAAGGCCCTTTAATGAAATTAATTGCAATAATCAGAGTTTGAATGGCTCTACAATAGTCCATGAGGTTGTGCATACATAAATGCATTCCCTTGGTTGTATTTTGCTTTACTTAATAAAAGTATTCCAGAAAAGTTGTGTAGCTTACATTTTTTGTTTAGTTTTAAATTTAATTATTTTTGTCCTGAAATTAATAAACACATCCATATACATAGTAGAGAATTATCTATGAAACTGAATCTCTATTCCATACCTCTTTCTTTAAAGAAAAAACTATACTAAATGCAACATGTTACTTTCAAAACTTGTTTGTGCTTCCTTCTTAACTTTCTTCAGTTCCTTCTGTTAATTTTTGAAACTATTTCAATGACTACTTATTTTTCTCAGAACAGAACCCTTCATCATCCCTTCCAGTTGTTCAAATAAATTTATCTTTTTAGCTTTCTCTTGACTCATGTTTGCATTCTTAAATTCCTACTCAGCTTTGGTATTTTTATTTAGAATGTGTGAAAAGTCCTCTATTCCATTAAAGATCCATTTTTCCCTCAGTAGGATTATATTCACTTTTTTAGAATAAGTTATTCTAGGTTGTAAGACTGTTTCTTTTGCTTTTCAGGTAATTGCATTGGAAGATCTCTTGTTTAAAGTAAAAGTTGCCATCTCTTTTTATGATCTTGCTCTGGTTCCCTTCTTTCTGACTGCTTGAAATAGTTTTTTTTTTCTAATGTGAAAGTACTGAATTTTGGTTGTAACATTACTGGGACTTTCTCTTTTAGAGTTTCAGGATATAATATGTGGATTATTTCTATTTTCACTTTGTCCTTTCGTTCTAATTGGTCTGGAAAGTTTTCATTTATGATTTTAGAAAGTGTTTAGAAAGCTTTTGTCCTTAAACATGACTTTAAGTATGTCTGATGATTCTAAAATGATCTCTCCTTTGTTTTCTAGGTCATTTCTTCTGAAAGCAGGTATCTTAAATCTTCTATTTTTTCAGTCTTTTAATTTTGTTCTACTATTTCTTACTGTCTTGTGGTGTCATTGGTTTCTGTTTAGTCTATTCTACTATTTAAAGAGTTAAGATTTAACATTATCTGTTATAAGCTATTTATTTTCCTTCAAATTCTTTCCTTCAGGAACATTGGAAAAACAAGATTTTAATGCATTGTTGGTGGAGTTGTGAACTGATTCAGTCATTCTGCAGAGCAATCTAAAACTATGCCCAAAGGTCTATAAAAACCATTCATAAATTCTGGCCTAGAAATACCACTACTAGGTCTGTATTCCAAAAGAGATAAAAATGAAAAGGAAAGGAATTATATGTACAAAAATATTTGTAGCAGCTTTTTTCTGGGGGTAAAGAATTAGAAGGTGAGGGGATGCCCATCAATTGGGGAATGGCTGAACAAGTTGTGGTATGATAATGGATGGAATACTATTTTACTACTAAGAAATTATGAGCATGATGATCTCAGAAAAACCTGGAAGATTTACATGAACTAATGTAGAGTGAAATGTACTGTGTTCAAAGTAACAGAAACATTGTAAAATGGTCGGCTGTGTATAACTTCGCTGTTCTCAGCAATAGAGTGATCCAGAACAACTCTGAAGGACTTATGATGAAAAATGCTTTGCATCCCCAGAGAAAGAACTGCTGGTGTCTGAATACAGATTGAAGTATACTTTTTTTTTTAACTTTATTTTTCTTGGTCTGTTTTCTTTCACAACATGACTATTACGTTTTGCATGACTACACATGTATAACCTACATGGAGTTGTTTGCCTTCTGAATGGGGGTGAGAGTGGGGAGGAAGGGAATTTGGAACTCAGAATTTTAAAAACAAATGTCAAAAAAAATTTTTTACATGTAACTGGGAGAAAATAAAGAATTAAATGAAAGCTTAAAAATTCATTCCTCTAAAACTGATTTTAAAAAAATCTCTTGCTTCATTTCTTCTAGGTATTCATGTAGTCCTTGTTGAAAATCCATTTTTTCTCTTCTTGTAGTTGTCGTGGAGTTACTCTTTAACGTTGAATTTTTTTGGTGTCTCTGAATCTACAATTTTCTTTATACTGATTGTTATCTTTTGTTTACTCAATCTCCAGCCTTAGTTCTTGAACTGGGCTATTCCAGGGTCAGGCATTGTTGTGCTTTTGTTTGGGCTAGTCAGCCCTGCTTGGCTTTGACCTGGGTATTGGTGCACATTTCCACCCTCCTGGAATGTGAATACTAGTAGGTTTTAGGCATTGCCAGATTTTCATAGGTTCAAAGCATTGGATCTTCAGGGCCTTCAATAGCATCTCAGGATAGAGTGCTAAGGACCCTGGGTTTGAGGTATCCCTATCTGAACACTCTTCCACTCAAACTGGTCACTGTCATGCAGTTAGAACTATATGTTTTGATTGTTAAGATTATCTTTAAAATACTATGTCGTATATATACACACGTATATTATCTATTGTCAAGCTAAAACCAACACATTTATAAGTTCTGCCTAAGTTCTCTTGCAGAGGATAAGCTTTCCTTTGCCTTGAATTTAAATTTATTGAACTCACTAAGCATTTACTACAGTATATTCATAACACAAGTATTAGGGTATTATGGAGGGTTTTTAGTATTTTACACAGCACCTCTCCTTCAAAGGCTTACATTCTAATGGAAGACATGCATATGTAAAATAGCTAAATAAAATTAGATGTGATCATGAGCTCCAATTGTGAAAAAGGAGTTGGAAATCAATCATCTGAGAAATATCAGTGTGGACTACATGCTACTTTCTCTCTTGCCTGCTACATGCAGACCTATTTTATGGCTCTATCATGAGCTTGTGCTTTTTAGGGGTTCAGATCTGTGATTTCATTGATGTAGGGAGATGCCCTCAGTCATAGCTGAATATATTGAGAGGATGACTTGGCCAGATTCATATAACTAGTGCGTCAAGAGGGAGTTTTGTGCTCTTGCAGAATTTTAAAGCTCAGTTGGATTTTAAAGATCTTATAGTTATTCACTCAAAAAATATTGACAAAACACCTATATATAAATCATTGTGTTAGGTGCTATAATGGATACAAAGATGCTTAACACAATTTTTCCTCTCAAGGAGCTTATACCACCTTTAAAATGAGGGGGTTAACTCTTAAATTAACTCTAAGGTCTCTGACAGTTTTCTTATAGAGAAGACATGTACACATAATTGTATGTAAGAAATGCTATAATTCAGGGGAAAACAAAGTAGTGAAGCAGTTGAAAGGTTACTTTAGGCTAAAGATACGGGAGCCCTGAAGTGGCATTTGAACTAGATCTTTAAAATTGGCTAGAATTTTGATATATAGAGATAGGGAAGATATTCAGATAAGTTATATGTGTCCGCCTAATCATTCTTTCTTTATTTTTTAATTTTTTTTTTTTGGAGGGCAATTGGGGTTAAGTAGCTTGCCCAAGGCCACAGGGCTAGGATTTTATTTTTGTGTGTGCTTTAAGTGTCTGAGGCCAGATCCGAACTCAGGTCCTTCTGACTCCAGGGCCGACGCTCTACTCACTGCACCGCCTAGACGCCCCCTGCCTAATCATTCTTACTTGGTAATCATTCAATCTGTCTGCCTTAGTTTCCTCATTGGTAAGATGAGGATAATAGCCACTATCTCCCAGGGTTGTTGGGAGGACAAGATGAGATATATGTAGTGTTTTGCACACGTTAAAAAACTATATATGCCAACTACTAACTGTTAAGGAATTACACAGTTAACCATTTTGTACAACAAATAACCTCTTCCTTATTTAGCTGCTCTTAAAGTGATGCTTTCTAAAAGTGTGACAAACCTACAGTCATCCTAAAGACCATTTCTAACATATTATCATGAAAAGCAGGTAATATACATACTGTAATGATCCAATCCCTTTAAGTAATGCAGCCAAATTATAGCCATACTTTGGACAGTTATTTGCTTACATGTAATCATTGAAAATTTTAGATTAAGGCATTTATAGTTATAAAAGGGGAACAATAATTAGACTGGGGCATCTGCCATATCAGATGCACTGATGTGAAATTAACAGGCTATATACAAGTCATACTGCCAAGAATTTCCTACACCAGTTTTATTTAAAACACAAATATGTCTTTCTCTGTAATGACTAATGGTTCAAATGATGCTGAACATGAATGATTCAGACGCAGATTAATAATACAAGTGCTTTAAATAGGATACAAACAAAATCATAAAAAATGAAAAGAATAAAATGGTTATTTACAAAAGGGATTAGAGATCTCTGTGCAGATCTCAAGAATGAAATGGGGATGGGGAAGGGGGAGGAGGCAATCAGTAATGGAGCCAGAACATTCCATGCTTGGCCTTGGGGAGGGGTCCTCATACAACAAATACTTTCAATTGCAGAAGGAGGGGTGGGGATTGTGTTTATTTTTTTTTAAATACATAAATTTCTCAAGTTACTTTTGTTTGTGCATAACCATTCAGACCTCAGCAAGGCCAAATGGGTAGTCCTGTGGCATTCTCCACCCTCCCGTGAGATTACATGAAGTTCTCCTTTTGATGAGCCGCCTACAACAGCAGTTCCTTAGGAGCCAATATGACAGGTGGGTCAATTTTCCCTGTGGGAACCAAGATACCACCTACAATGAATTATAAAAATGGACAAGTTTTTTTTTCCTTTCTTCAAAATACCATATGAACACAAATATTTACAATGCAATATTATCTCCTTCTGAGAACACAAGCCTGGAATAGGCTTATTCTAGTACAAGTCTAAAAACCCTTGACGGGATGTGGAGAGGACGTCAAAAACAAAAACAAAAAATCAATTCAGAAGTAGTAGGAAAAATCATTTACAAAAATGGAAGGTACACAATACACCTCCAAAGCATCTCAACATCCCTGTTACAGTGGGGTTCAGTGTATTGCTATAGTTCACATATGAAAATCAGCAGCTGATTCGGCTTCCTTTCCAGGTGGTTAAGGGTAGAGAAATCCTGGGCAAGAGAATTTGCTGGAACTGCAGCAGTAGAGATTTAAAAAACAAAACAAAAAACCATAAACCCTTCACACAACTCTGGTGATTCAATGCCAGTGGTGGTGACAAAGTACTAGGGAGGGAAGAATACTTGGAGTGGGGAGAAACTTTCGTGCTGAGAAAAGGGTTCTTCTAATCATGTCACTTCTTGTGAAGAAACCAGGGGACCCCAGCAACACAGTAGTTCTTGGGACCACCGAGGCACTTTCAAGCAAAAAAGAAAAATTATTTTAAAATTACAGTAGTAATAAATAAGCTGTTGCTAGTTAGAAGCCTTCAGAGTAGCAGAAGCACCAAAACTCAGAACTAGAATTGTCCATGTTATTCTGGTTTGCTCCCTGTAGCTGCTTAGCCCTCTCTAAAGCTATGTTAATAGTTTAAATACATTGGAAAAGGACAGACAATATAACAAAAGCTGAGTGTATTTTGCTCAGTGGCAGCATGAAATTTGGTCCTTAAGAGTAGTAGCAGCTGTCTTCATCTTTTTCAAACTCCAGTAACCTTTCATGTATCTGTTCATACACACAACAAAGAAGACCCAAAGAAAAAAGCCAGAATTAACAAACATAGACCTTAAAGCTTTAAGCTCCTTTATGCCCCCCAACGCAATCTCATCTCTACTTTCTCTTTTTTTTTTTTTTAAGCAGGAGAAGGAGGGAATGGGGGGGGGGGAAAGGGAGTGAGACAAGGATCTCAAAGCTAAACAATAATAGACAGGATGGCTGCCCAAAGGCCTTCTCTTTAATTTGACCCGCAGGAGGCCCAAACAAGTGTAGATACTTCTGAGGTATACTTCTGATTGGAGCAAATCCTGGCCTAGAGAAATAGTCACCTCAGGCAAATGTTATAATAGATGAAACAAAATCCAGTTTTTTTGTGAGTTTTTTTTTAAGTGATCTTGTCACCACTTTCAGCTATCAATCATTTCTGAGAGCTCAAGTAGAAGGTCATCTTCATCCTTTCCAGGATCCAGGTCAATTTCTGCTTCTAATTTGCCTCCCGAGATCTCCCAGATCAGTTTCTCAAAGTCATCCTCCACAGAAAGGGGGGGCTTCCCTGAGGAGGCAGAGCTTAGCCGGCGGCTTTTTGTTGCCACTTGGGATGAAGAAGGACTAGATACTTCTGGTGGTGGGGGATCAGAAGAAGCTTGACTTGGAGGCAGATCAAGACTATGAGAAGAAAAGAATTTATTATTACAAAGCTGTCTTTCCCCACTGGTTGGCTGAAATCACTCAGTCCTTAGGATACATATTAACATGGGAATGTTTCTGAGTCTGATACTAGTTTATTAACATGGAGCCAAACATCTTATTTAGGACACTCAATCAGATGCTATCTTCCAAATACCATGAAGTGTAGAAAAAGTAATGTGTGAATACATACTGTGACACTGAACACCAGTACATTTTCTTGCAATATTTTGGTGTTCAATGAGTAAGTCTCATTCATAAATTATTTGACAGAATTTGGATCGTAAGAATCGTTTGGTGGGAAGGTTCTCCAGAGATAAGAAGTAATGAGAGCACAGGTATTTACAGCAACAAAGTTTGGCTAAAAGGAATAAAGAGAGGCTTTACCTGTTTGGGTTTTTTTCCGTCTCAGACACAGTGACTGGTTTGTCCTCAGGGAGAACGGGAACAGCAGCCTGTAAAAGTACATTGTATGTCAATGTCCACTTGCCTTTTCCAGGAAGATAAGTAGCCCTCGGGTGGCCAGCACTTACTCAGTGCATGGATCTTAAGGACAGAGGGGATAAAACCTGCCAATGCCAGGAAGATTAACTATTATTTGCTAACACAAAGTTGTTCCTACTATGAAACAAATGTTTGTTTTAAATGTTATTTCTTTTTATGGAGACAAAGAATTTATAATGTAAACACCCAAAGTATTAAGAAATAGCAGGCGGGGGCGGCTAGGTGGAGCAGTGAGTAGAGCGCTGGCCCTGGAGTCAGAAGGACCTGAGTTCGGATCCAGCCTCAGACACTTAACGCACACACAAATAAAAACCTAGCTGTGTGACCTTGGGCAAGTTACTTAATCCCAATTGCCCTCCAAAAAGCAAAAAACAAAACAAAACAAAAACAAAAACAAGAAATAGCAGGATATACTATGAAAGTTACAGAGACAGAAGAAGTAGACTTTCATTTTTTTTTTTAACAGACAAAAAACTCCCGCTACAAATCAAAATAATTTTCTTACCACAGCTGCTTTTTTGCTTGGGCTTTCCTGAAGAATACTGCTGGAACTGAGTGGCTTTACAGCTGCAATGACAGCAGGGTGGACTTCAGATGCCTTGCGTTTGGTGGCCAATTTAGGGGTAGAAATGACTTTAACCAAAGATGGCTTCACATTAACCTTGGGCTTGGCTACAGAGAGGAGATGACAGCTGGTTAGTATTACAACTGTACAGTCAAGAATTTAATAGAGGATACTAGGGTTAATGGTATAAATCATGTCTGACACAACTGACATAAAATATGTCTACTTACTTATCCACTTAAATGACATGTTTGGCATAAAGTTGTTCTTGTTACTGTTTTGGCATAGGGTTTTGATAAACAAGTTGCCACAAACTCCATAGATCATCATTTAACTTTATAGACAATCTCCACCTGCTACTCTCTTAACTCCTGGTATTTCCATTATTAAGTTTGTTGATCATTTCCTGCTTCTATTGATTCAAGTGAAATAGAATGGTTTAGTGGAAAGAACACCAGAGTCAGAAGACCAGGTTTCAAGGCCCAGCTCTACCACTATGGGACTTTGGGCAAGTTATTAAATTTGTATGAATCTTAGTTTCCTGGAATCTATAACAAGGAGATAACCAACAATTTAAACTACTTACCTTCATGGGTTGTGAAGATCAAGAGCAATATTGTATGTAAAGTGCTTTACAAAGTACTACATAAATGTAAAGTACATATACTCATCATGTGGGGATGAATGCTAGGAGTCTATAGAGTCTAGGAGTCTAGTTAGGTGGCATTAGTATATAGAGTTCTGGACTTGAAATTAGGAAGAACTGAGTTTGAATCCTAACACAGATACTTATTAGCTGGGGGACCCTAGAGAAGTTACTTAATCAGTAACTGTCCTCAAGAGAGGATCAGTGTCCTCAATTTTAAAATAATGATGATAATAGTGTATTGTGTGGGTATGTTTACAAACCTTAAAATGGTATATAAATCCTAACTACTATTATATTGAAGTCCTGTGTAGAACATTAAAAAATGTGATGGCAAAGAAGGGATTTTAATTTTTCATCTTATAAAGGTTAGGGCTTTTGAAGGTTAAAAAAGGATATTGGAAGGGAACGGCCACCTGGGACTGATGAAGTTAAAGATTACAATTTAGTTTTTGGCTGAAGATACTGAAATGACTAATGGCTAGGACTTGGAAGATCATGTTCACCTGAGCATTAATGACTTGGAGGATTTAATGATTTGTTCAAGAGGACTAAACTGAAAATAAAGAGGGATGGAGAAAAACATTTAAACTCTAAAATCCAAACCATATGAAAACTGTCACAGCAAAGAAAGAACACAAAGAAAGAAGTGACACTAAGTGGGGAGAGAATAATAAATCATGGCCTCAGTTTGAATCATAAGGAGAAAAGAACACTAGTTCTGGATGTGGACTAGAGGACTTGGCTTCAAATCTCTGTTCTGATACTTATTTTCCTGTATGTCTTTAGATAAGTCACATATCCTCCCTGGGTATATCTTTTCATTTGCTTAAGAGGAAGATGGATCATATGGCCTCTAAGGTTCCTTCCATTTTTATGATCCTACACATTTGAGATTTTAGTGCAAGGAGGTAAATACCATCTCCATAGCTATGACCAAGACTTGGTATAGTAGAAAAAAATCCTGAACTTGACCTCAGAGGACCTGAGTGTCCTATTTGGCTATGAACTATTTCTATTACCTGGCTGAAATTTCTTTCTTTTTTCTCAGCTATAAGATGAGGGGTCTACAGTACACATTCTCTAAGGTGCTTTTTCACTTTAAATCCTCTGATCTCTATAGGTTATTGGTGCCCAGGTGGATTTATGGCTGACCCTGAAAGCATGGACTAATAAAGGGTTTAGGGATACCGTGTTGTAACTCTAGAGAAGAAAAATATTTTTTTAAACTTTTTTCTTGAATTTTCAAAACATCTTTTCCTTCTTTCCACCAAGTACAGAGGACAAATTAAATGTAATCTGTTAACTATTATTCCAAATGAGTCAGTGATTCACTATATAAAGAATCCCACTCTTCAGGACATACTATGTAAAAACACTCACCTTTACCCCTTTTTTCCAAGGGCTGTGCTGCACATTTCACATTCAGTATTGAGTCCCCAATTCCTGAGGTTTCTACCTCTACTTGCTGGGCTTTTATTGGCATGCGCTTTGTCAGCTGGCGGGTGACTGTGGACACAGTATTCAGTTCTGATTTCTCTGCCACTTGGGTGTTGCCAGGTACTGCTTCTTCCTGAAGGGATGTTAAAACAGTTTTCTCCTTCTGTAGGGTTTCCACCTCTTGCTGTTTCTGCATGCGCTTCTCTCTCATGATATCTTCAAATTTCTTGACTTGAACTTTGGAAATGCCATCTCCTGTGGTCTCATCTGACAGCTGTGAAGAAACCTACAAAAGATGCAACAGAATTTAACTTTAGCATTTTAAAATAAAAGACTATGGCCAAAAGAACGCCCAGCAAGGTAACAAAGGACCATTAGTATTGCTTTGCAAAAGTGTGGAGAACAAGGAGAATTCTGTAATGACCAGCATGGAATGCATAATGTTTATCTTTCTTCCACAGTCTAATTGATATGCATGCTCAAAAGCTGGTATATCTCCTAGAAAAGATGATTAAAGGGGCTTAAAAAACATTTCTCTAAATCCTAGGTTACCTGGAAGAAAAAAGTATCCTTTTAAAAAATGGGAAGAAGAAAATGTTTAATTCTTTTTTTTTTTTTTAAGAGGGGGGAAGGCAAGGTAGTTGGGGTTAAGTGACTTGCCCAAGGTCACACAGCTAGTTAAGCATCAAGTGTCTGAGGCCACATTTGAACCCAGGTGCTCCTGACTCCAGAGCTGGTTCTCCACTCACTGTGCCACCTAGCTGCCCCAACTGTTCACTTCTAATCACCAACAAGCAAAATACCATAGAGAGTGTTTATGATATAAGGAAAAAAAAGGCATTTACTCGGAAAGTAACTATTTGTTACAACATATCGATCATGTTCTTACCTCAACAGCCTCTGCTCGGGTCACACCAACTCGAGAGGTGGTCTCACCTGCTTCACTAAGTTTCCTCTCTTCCTTTATACCTGTATTCAAATCAAACTCCAAATCATTAACCCTAAATTCAGGCCGGCTTGTGCTGAATCAGATCTTTAGTTTGGAAGTATATCAAAGGTTAATCTGCAAACAAAGTAATCTGCTACCTGTTCTTTTGGTGATGCGGAGCAGCCGTCTTATGACTGGAGTGGCCTCAGGCTGTGGCTGGCAGCTGGTGGTATTCTCAGCACTCCGCTGCACCCTCAATGCCTTCTCCTGTTTGATCTCCTCCAAGGTTTTTATATGTACTTCCTGCATGGGCTTTGTTTTACTTGGAGGCACTTCCAACTGCCCTTTGCTGGCACTGGTGGGAGGCAAGATGACCGGTTTCTTAGACTCGGCCTCTATTCTGAGTTTAGCAGAAGGGTTTTCCTTCTCAGCTTTCTGTCTTTCTTCTTCCTGCTGCCGGTGTTTCTTTTCAGCCAGGACCTCAGAAAATGTTTTGATTCGGATAGCAGAAGAGCTCCTCATCCCTAAACTGGAATCGTCAGCCTTATGGGGTCCTTCATTCTTGATTTGGGTTTGCAAGTCTCCTCGTTTTTGGCTGGCTCTCTCAAGACGTATTTCTTCTAGTGTCTTCACGTGGATCTCTCCTCCTTTAGCTGATCGCTCTGCTAACACCAAAAACAAAACAAAACAAAACCTCTGACTTTATTATGCACTTTTGTGCTACCCGAAAGCTGTTTTCCAAATGGTACACTAGTAAAAGACATTTGATATTATGTTATCTACTACAGAATCTATAGATTAGCCATACTTTTTGAAAGAAAAATAAATTTCTACTTATGCTAAAAGAACAGCCATTTTTGACAAAAATATAAAGAAATCAGATGCTTATGTACTAGAAATTATATTCTCCTCTCTTATAGAAAAGAGATAGAAAGTGAAAAATGCCTAACAAAATGAAAATAATGACTGGAAGTGGGAGGGTAGGGGAATAGAGAAAATGGAAAGGAAAGGAAAATTGAATTATTTGTTAGTGAATAAGGACAATTATTGTTTCAAAATCTAACCTCTAACCTGGCTTGAATGGCCAAATCAGAGAAAACATATATATTGTTATGGGAGGTAGGAAATATGGCAATATGTTTTAGGAGTCATTACCTGCTGTCTCCATACTGTTTAGATCAGCTGGCATTCCTAATCTCTCCTTCAGAGACTTAGAAACTTGAGCTGAAAAATGAAAAGAATAAAACAATAAAAGACACGACAAAGACAAATCTGCTGGCAGTAGTGCACAAAATTATTAAACTAAGAATTCTCTTTGGTATCTAATTAAATTTCATGTGTTCTTTTTCAATTTTCATAATGAAATTGACACTTTTCTCTTACTGCCAGTACTCTTTAATTTCCCTAGGCTTTCTCCTTTTCCGTTCATACATTTACTTCTTTTCCATCAAAGTCTCTCCTTTCTAGTCCTTGACCCCAGCAACCTGATTCTGACAAAATGACCTCTACATCAATCACTTATCAAGTGATCTCGAGTACTCTGGAAAATAAATTTGAAAAACTATTTCTGCACAACTGACAAAGCAAATAAACTGATGGGCTTTGGGTAATTATTTTGTCACTTTAAAAATCATGGAAAGGGAATGATATGGCCCTAAAAATCCATCATCTAGTTTGCCTGAACAGTTCAGGAACTGAGAACACTGTCAACAAAGTTAGTGGCAAATCTAAAGATATGTAGTAATTTTAAAAATTTACAAAAGAGTACCTTTCTTTGGTGTTTTGTCAGCATTCATTTCTGGTGAGTCAATTTTCTTCCCAAGCCTTTGAGCAAGGCTTCGTTTCAGGGGAGGGTCACTGTCAATACCTTTTAGACCAAAGGATAATATGAATTTAGTTGAAACAGTTTTTTTTATAAGAAAAACCATAAATAGGAAAAAAATAAACAAATCCATGGAGATTAGTGTCCTTTTTTCTGTTTATATGATAAATAATAGAATTTCCTTGGAACCTGACAACTCTACCTCAGAGAAGGTAATGAAATTTTCACAGAGTAAGATGGTAGGACAGGGGAGAAAACAAGATATTAATAACCTTCAATATGGGACTCATAACCAGCTAACTAAAGTCAAGACTAAGAACGTGCCAAAAATTCTAACTGGTTAACAGGTGAATTCCAGTAACCAAAGTAATACCACAAACAACTAAGAAGTTTATAGAATTTCAGAACTGGAAGGAACTTTTAGAGATCAGTGAATAGAAATCCTATCCATTTACAACCAAGGAAGATGAAGTTTAGAGAAATAATGTTTAAATAATTGGGAGGAGAAAATCAGAACCAAAATGTAGGCCTTCTGATTCCTAGTTAGGAGCTCTGTCAGTAATAACATGTTGCCTGGTATAAGCCATTTAAATAGCAATTTCTAATATTTAAATTGTTTTCCAGATTGTCAAAGACTAAACTTTCCTAAAGATATACTTGTAAGGTTCTAAAGCTAGTAAAAGATAATGTAGATACTATGAACCCCCAAGAACTCATATCAATTTCCTTTCTCTGGCTCTAGGCAGTATTTAGAGGTTGCAAAAGCATTTTATAAACAACTTTATATTTCTAATAGCAAGAACTGAAAAGCTCCACTAAAATTACAATTTTCTTATCTTTTGGGAATTTGGTAACTAAATATGTAATTTAAAATGGTAAAGGAGTTTTAAAGATCTGTCTATAAAAATACTACTAACCCTCCCCACATAGGCACCATTAAATTGCCATGCCCATACTATTTAAAATGGTGTGAAGGAATCTCTGAAATCAGGAGAATTTTCCCAAACTTAGGGATTATATCACCTTCACAGTCAGATAGCTTATAGAAAGTACATTAATGGTCTTTCAAAAAAGATAGGGAAAAAAATGGGAGAAATATTTCAGTTCTATTCTTTAAATGAAAAACATACTGCGAAGAAAGGGAATTTATTGATTAATAAATGGGAAGTTTAAATTTAAATACTTTTCAGCTAGCTGAAATCTTTACATAAAAAATTTACTAAGTCGAAATTTTACCCATCTTCTAAAAAAAGTGCTTAAAATTGTCTTTTTACAAAGAAAAAGGAAGAGAAAAAGAATACTCATGGTCTTTTTAGCTCAGGACATTCTAAAAAGTTATCAAGAATCAAACTAAAACTTGAACTTAATTCACATAACTGTTGAAAAGGCGAAACAAATATGGGGCAAAAAGAATTTAGAGAAGTAAACTTGGTGATAATGTCCTTAAGAACTGTATAGAGGGGGCGGCTAGGTGGCACAGTGAATAAAGCGCTGGCCCTGGAGTCAGGAGGACCTGAGTTCAAATCTGACCTCAGACACTGCATGCATACACGCATACACATACACACGCATACACATACACACACAGACACACACACCTAACCGTGTGACCTTACGCAAAGTCACTTAACCCCAACTGCCCTGCCTCCCCGCCCCCCCCAGCAAAAAACCCAAACCAAAACAAAACTGTATAGAGACAACATCAGTAACTTATTTTTGTGAGGGAAGTTCTAGAGAAGGGACACTGCTTGAGGTATTTCTAATACACCACAGCTTGTTACATATGCAAACAAAATCATGTCTGCACAAAATGTCCTTACCTGAGAGCTTCCGCTTCCCTAGCCTTTCTGTAAGACTCAGTCGCACCAAGGGCTCTTCTCCTAAAATGGCAAACAATAAGTAGCTTAAAGTTTATTATCCTTAACCACTATTAGTGCCTGGTGAATGGGGGGCACTTGACAACAAACCAGAAAATACTAAGAATGGTAGTTTAATACCTAAAATGATAACAAAAGCTGACATTTGTGTGGCCCTTGAAGGTTTTCTGAAGTGCTGACATACTTCTCACTTGATCTGCTCAAATCTGAGTTAGATATCGCAATTATTATCAGTCTAATTTTCAGAGGAGAAAAACAGAAACTCAAATGACATGAATAACCCATGGTCACATAGCTAATGTGCTGGAAGAAGGATTCGCTCCCAAGTCTTCCCTGATTCCATGTGTGGTATTCTTTCCAATATACTCCTCTACAAGACAGATTTTTGTTATGTCTTTTGTTTTTATGTCACTTAAGACTTCCCCCTATATCTCTTCTCACCTTGTTTCCCAGAGCTCTATCTCCTACAAACAAAAGAATTTTAAAAAGAAAAGAATTCAGAAACCCAATAAACATATTCTTAAAAACCTGACATTAATAATATGTAATGTTCCTCCTCCTTAGATCTCCCACTTTTGCAAAGAGATGGGAGTAGGAGAGCAAGATAAAAGGTTTTTGGCAGTCTCAAGTAAATAAAAACATTTTAGCATATACATGAAACAATGCTGAAATATACTCTATAAAATACAGCATTAAGAGTCAACATCAGTTCATTCATGTCTTCTCTTCCATAGCAGTAAGCCTATGTCTTCAATTCAACAAATATTTGTGGGCAGAATTCTACACGAAGCACCAGAAGAGATAGAAAATTTAGAAAAGGCATGGTTTCTCAAGCCTGGCCTTGAATTAGAGATGAGAAAACACATTCCCCTAGCTTTGCATTAGTGAAGGACTATGCACATCTAACACTGCACATACTCCTAGACTTAGCTGATGGGTACTTAGCTTGGGTACAGGTTCAACTAGAATTCCTGAAAGAGATGAAGCAAGAATTAAAAGAATAATAAAGGAAAAAAATGTGTATGAGTCTGTGTAGAGTAGTATCAGTAGGAACAGAAAGAGTGAAAGAGACAAGAGATATCATAGATGCTGAATCAAAAGCTCCACACTGGTGCCAATGAAAGCAAACCTTGCCACCATGCCCTCCGCCCCGCCTCCCCCTCCCTCAACAAAAAAAGAAAAGCTAGAGGAAGTTATCTAGTGCAGTGAACAGCTCCTCTTTAGATGCTCTATGGATGGACATGGACACAAATCACACAGGATAAGGTGGCTACTCGTTGCATGATTGAAGGGAAGTAATCATGAATTTACTGAAGCATCAAAACACCAGCCAGACTTGATAGTGGACTGAAGAGGAAAGGTGAAGGGGAGAAAAAGAATTAAGAAACACTACATTTTCAACTGCAGAAAACCATACTGACAGAAAAAAATGAAATCAGGAGGAATTACAGGTTTAGAGGTAAAGATTTAATTAAACATGTTTTTTTTTTTTGTTTTTGTTTTGGATATGCTGAGGTGCCTATTCAAGATGTAATAGAGACAGAAATAAGAATCTAAAGCTAGATATAGAGGTAAGGGCAAGAGACAGACAGTTTGGGATCACCAACATAGAAGTTACAGGTTAAGAGAGTGAATAAAAAAGTGAAGGAAGAGAAATCAGAGAGAGAAGATGAGGGCCGAAGACTGAAACTTGGGAAACACGAAGCTTAAGAGGCTGTACTGAGGTCAAAGAGACAGAGAAGAAAAAGAAAGTGCTGATAAAGGTGGAAAACTAGGAGAATGTAATGTATAATATCGATTTATTTCCCAGAGCTGTGTCTCAGGGATTTGTGCTTGACCCTGTGATATTCACCATTTTCTTATGAATGACCTGAATGAAGGCTTAAATGGCATGGTTATCAAATTTGCAAATAACAAAACTGGAAGAAATAACTAATAACCTGAAAGCAAGTCACAATCCAAAAAGATTTCAACAAATTAGAACCTTAACCTGAATTTTAATAAGATGAATTTGAAGGGACAAATACAAAGTTTTAACCTTAGTTTCCAAAAAACAACTTCACAAGTACAAATGGAAAAGGCATGAATAGACAGAATTTTATCTGAAAGAGATATGGGGGGTTTAACTGGACTACAAACTTAATATGAATCAATAGTGTGGTGTGAAAGTAAAAAAAACTAATGAGATCTCAGATTGCATTAAGTGGGAAGGTAGGTGGGGGTTTGAGAGAAAGAGAGAGGGGATAGATAGATCTGTTACACTCTGCTTTGCCAAGACCACACTGGAATACTGTGTTCAATTCTGGGTGCCACATTTTAGGAAGGACATTGATAAAAATGGAAAGGGTTCAGGATAGCAAATCAGGATAGTATGATGGCCTTTAGTTCATGTCAAACAAGAACTGGCTAAAAGAATTGAGTATTTTTAAACATGGAAAAGAGCAGATTTAGTTGGGGGGAAAGGGAAGGAAGCTGTTTCCAAGTATCTGACGGGCTGTTATACAGAAGACATATTAAACTAGTTTCCACAGGGAATAGCGCTAGAAGTTCTGGTAGAAGCTGCAAAGAGGCCAACTTACACTTAACATAAGGAAAAACTTTCTAATACTCAGAGTTATCCAAGAGTAGAATATGTTATGTACTCTCCCTTAGCTACTAGGCATCTCATTCTGAAACTATTTTGTGTTTATTTCTGTATATATTTAGTATTTACTTGTGTGTATGTGCTGTTTTGTCTTATAGAATGGAAGTTCCTTGAAGGCAGGGATTGTTTTGTTTCTATTTTTGTATTCTCAGTGTCTAATAGTGCCCCACACATATCAGGCACTTAATAATGCTTCTTGATTGATACACGTTTCTCATATCCCTTCAACTCAAATGACATCACCTTGCTTCCTGCCTGAACTAACTGGTTCATAACCTGTCTCCCTGTCATTAGACTGTCTTTGCTCTTATCCTTCTTTCATACAACTGCCAAAGTATCTAGGTATGACAGCATCATTTCTGTGTTGAAAGACACCACTGCCTACTAAATAAAACAGAAACTTCCTAGCCTGGAATTCAAGGCTCCTTACAATCAGGTGCTAATTTATAATTCATATTACTACCCTTCAAGTATTATAAACTCCAGGTAAATAATCTCTTCTTCAATCCTGTCCTGTCTTTATGGCTCCATGTTTCTGGACAAGCCCCATTTTACATAACTGCAAAGGATTCCTCTTTGTTACAAGCAAGATTATTTGATTCATGTATGGACTAACTTCTAAGGTAAGTATAACTCCTCTATAGCATGGGAAGGTTTGACCGTATTTGAGTTCAGTCTTGCTCCAGAGGTCCCAATCATAAGATATTTACTAGACTATAATCCAAGAGTGTGGAGTGGCACACACTGACTCATTCAGACATCCTGGTATTCACTATCACCTCCTCTGGGCACTTTCTGCTATTTTTTCAGCCCTTTACCCACTGTGCCCAGCTAGAGATGCTGTTATAAGGTGTCCAAAGCTCTATTGTGGGCCCTCTTCTCTTTTCCATCTAAATCATTAATTCTCATGGATTCAATTATCTCTGTGCAAGTAAACCCCAGATCTCTCTATTTAACCTTTCTTTTTTAAGTCTTTCTCCTGAGTTCCAGCCACACATTATTATATGCTCTTTGGACATCTCAAACTGTATGGTTCAATGACACTTCAAAAGATCCAGAACAGAATTTGCTATCTTTTCTCCAAATCTTTTTCTTCTCAATTACTGTGGAGGGCATTACCATCCTCCAAGTCACCCAGATTTGGAATACTGAGATCATCATCAACTCTTTATTTCAATTCACCCCACCTAACCAATGCACTGCCAAATCTTGTCATTCCTACCATTATAACACCTCTTATATAGAATCCCTTATTTCCATTTACATAGCTACTACCCTAGTACAAGGTCTCAATATCTCTTGAATGGACTATTACAATAGCTTTTAATTAATATCCCTGCTCCTATTCTCATCCCACTTTAATCTATCTTCCACTCTGCTGCCAAGTGATATACCTAAAGCATGAGGCTAACTATATCACTCTCTTACTCAAACTCCTAGTGGCTCCCTATTGACTCCCAAATATAAACTCCTGGCACTTAAATTTCTTCACAACTTGGCCCTTCCTCCCTTTCCAGTCTTCTTACAATTAACTTCATTTACTCAACAATTCAATTATACTGTTCTACCAGCCATTTTTCACACATGGCAATCCATTTCCTATCTCTGTGCCCTTGCACTGGCTTGTCCTCTAAGCTTGGAATGTATTACGTCCTTACCTCTCAGTTTCCTTGGCTTTCTTCAAGATTCAGTTACAATCTCACCATGTGCCAAGTAGTTTTTTCCATCTTCCTGATCTACTAATGCCTGCTCCTGAGACTACCTTTCATCTACCCTGTCTATATATTATCTGTACCTAGTAATTTATGTATCGCTCACATTAAAATGTGAGCTCCTTGAGGCAGGAAGGGGTGGGGTTTTTGCCCTTTTTTTGTATCCTCAAGCATTTAGCACAGTGCCTGGCACACTATATGCTGCTTAATAAATACTTGCTGATTATCTCCAGGGAATGGAAGGGAAAAGATTCTCATTAATTAAGAATTCATAAGGGTTCAAGAGAAGTTTGAGCTGCCCATGGAGCCCCCAGAACTTCACCCACTCATGAGAAAGGAATATGCCACCAAACACAGCATTAGGTAGCTGCAGCACAGGTGAAGAAAGAGGCTTCACCATGGATGCTGTTGCTGCCCTAGCCCCAAGCATGTGCTTTTATCCCCTTGTGGACTGGTTATTGGATATCTCTTCATGTGGAAAGGGCACCAATTTTACCCTTGTTACCATAGCCAAGAAAATGAGAGTTCACTACCACTGTGGAAAAAGGAAATGCCTGGACCTAATTATCTCCACTATCCTTATAAAAAAAATAACAATCCATTTTTTCTTCTGTAGATAAGCAAGTAAGTCAAATGTTTGCTAAGGTATTTTCTGGGATTTTTTGGTCTCCTTATTGTGGCAACTATTTTTCATTGGTTTAACTTGTGGGTGAAATTAAATATTTCAAGGTTAAATACTTTTTAACTGTACAGTATAATTTTTTCTTATTCGTTTCTTATTATAAATTTGATGTTGTCAGTTCTGACTTGATGATCTGACTATGCAGACAGATGATTCAGGAATAATCCTCAAGTCAATAAGTCTTTTCCCATCAAAATATGATTGATTTCATTCTTTGTAGTGTTATTTGGTAATTGTCTAACACCTACCAATTATTTTTTCTAAAAAAGTATTAATGATATTGAGGTAGAAGGTTTCTGTGTAATAAAGTCTTTAGTCTGCCATTTCTTCCTCCTGAATCATATTTTCCCGCATATTTCTCCTTATCCTTACTTTTCCCCATTATCGTACTGAATTACCAAGTATCAGGGTATACACTGATTTGATTTGGAGGGTCTTAATAAGTTCTTTGTAGAATTTCTCTACCACTTCATCTTCAACAACCAATTTTGCTACGTAAGTTGAAATTACTTTCATGGTGGTCTTTTGGCAAATATTTATCCTAACACATAATGGCCAAATGTTTCTTTGTAGTCTTTTGGGCATACTATAAAACTCACTCCAACTACTTTGCCTTTACAAGGAGTATCTGTGATCTATCCATTTAATTGCAACTTCCTTCTTCTGGTTTTGTTTATGGAAATAATGTTAAGTGATATGATTCTGTAACTTCGGCAATATGACCACTCAGTTGTTGGACAGGCATCTCATATTTAAAGGACAAAAGTCAAACTGAAGTTTGATAGTCTAAAAATAATGTGGTTCTTAGTAGCCCCCTTTTCTGCTACTCTGTCATCATCACTATAGAAGAGAGTTATATGTAGGACTGAGAAGTCCATTTTTCATTTTTGTTTCATAAGTTGCCATGAACAAATTTAATTACTAGGTAGCTTATGTGCTATTGATGTGCATCTGCATGCCTGGCATCTTTCATGTAATCTCAAAGTAATCTACCTAGGATAAAGGACTAGCCATTTTATTCCCTTGCTCAAAAACCTTTGGTAGCTCCCCACTGCCTCTAGAAATAATATAAACTCCAGGCAGTGCACCAGCCCTGGAGTCAGGAGGATCTGAGTTCAAATCTGACCTCAGACACTTAATACTTACTAGCCATGTGACCTTGGGCAAGTCACTTAATCCCAACCACCCTCCAAAAAAAGAAAGAAAGAAATAATATAAACTCTGGCTAGAGTTTATTCTAGCCACATTGTGCAATTTGTTTTTCCTTGAATTCAACATGCTATCTCCTACCTCTGTCCATTTGTATAAGTTATCTTTCATACCTGCAATATGCTCTCCTTTCCTCTCTTTCAGAATCCTTATATTTCAGGTTCAGTTCCTGTAACACCTTCTCCACAAAGCTTTGCTTGATTTTTCTATCCCACTCTTACCTGTTCATCTTCTCTCCATAGTCATATGTTCCTAGAGTAGCTTCTGACTTCCCCTTTGCTCTCCTCACTTTCCTAGCCTATGTTATATTTTTGTTCTTACTGTATACCCCAAATAAATGTAAGCTCCTTGGGAATGGGCCTCTTTCATTTTTGTATTTCTATTCCCAGTGCTTTAAACATAGTAATCAAGTTCATATTCTTAATATCTTAATATACACTTACTATATATTCCTCCTTAAACATATTTTTTCTTCAAGGCTCAGTTGAGGTGCTTCCTGCTTCAAGACATGAAATCCCCTCTAATCCCTCATTTCTCCCAATAAAAGTGATTTCCTTTTCCTCAAGCTGTTCTGTTTACCATTTCCCAGGCACTTACCTATTTTTAAGCTATGTTTACACCTTTTAAAATATGTTATTTTATAGCATTTGTACATCTTTCACCCCTCCTATTAGACTAAGGTCCTTGAGAGAAGGGGCTGTGTGTTTTTTAACCTATGTATGTCCAATGCCTAGCAGCCATTTGATTGTTTACTGAACTGAATTAAAAAGCAGATGTGTGAAACTCCATCACAGAAATAAATACAACTCCTGACATAATGGAGATATCTTTCTGAAAGACAAGCTATGCATACACTTGCTGTTCCCTTTACCAACAATGATCTCTCTCACTTCTATCTTCCTATCCGATGAGGCCCAGATCAAAAACTATTCTTCCACAAAATCTTCCCTAGCCAGTCCAACAAAAATTAGTTTATCTTTCTTATGAATTCTTAGTGTACTCTGTACTACTTATTTGTTATTACCTCTTACTATAGTGCTTTGTGTACAAATTTTATCTCCCTCATTAGATTTTGAACTCTTTGTGGACAAAGACCATCCTACATACCCCAGAGTGCCTTGCACATGGCAGGCAATCAAGTATTTAAATGAGGGAATGAATGCATACACATAAGCACGTAAAGCTCAAAAAAATGCCAACATATTCAAAATCATCAACATCTTACTATCTGCAGATCCTTCAAAATAGCCTAAGTGGTAAAATATATCTTTGCTCTGCCAGTTGTGTAAGGGCAGTGACAAATCCAAACCCGACTCATACCTCACCTTGTTTGTTGGACAGGGTCACTGTCCTCACCACAGTTCTGACATTCTCTTTCTCAGGACCTGGAATGGGTTGAGGTTGAAGTAAGTGAGCAGATGCTCCTGAAGGCCCTTCTGAATAAAGCAAAAAGCAAAAAACAAAAACCATTTGTGGAAAACAATGAAACTATTTTTAAAATTGAAGACTTTAAGTATCTCACAGTAGATTTTCAATAATTCAGTAATTCACTCCTGGGTCCCCAAAGTGACCAGTTTTGTCTACAAAACCAAGAAAATTATTTAGCAACGTAAGTAAAGGGGAAACAGTGTTGGCTTTGGGATCAGAAGATCTGGAATTGAATTCTGTCTTATCATGCACTAGCTATGTTACTCTGAGCAATTCATTTAAACTTTCAGGACCTCAGTCTTCTTATCTGTAAAATGAGGGGACTGAATTAAGATAATCTGTAAGGTCCCTTTCAGTGCTAAATTTACATTCCTATAAGTCTACTAAAAAGTGTTATTTTTGCTAGCACAGGACAATTTTTAAGTTAGTGATTATTTTCCTAATCTATAACTCTAAATGTTGGCTGGTAGGACATACTGCTTACACAGAAGAACCAACAATGGACTAAGATTAGGATGTTACGGGTTTTATTCCACATCTGGCATCAACCTATCCTATAACCATGGGCAAATTAATGCTCTTTCTATACCATAAGATTCCCTACTCAGTCAAATGAAGCTTTCTTTTTCCCAGGGACGCTGCAAAAATTATTGAAAGAATATACTCTATACTGAAAAAGACACTAATAAAATTCAGAATGTTACTGTAAAACTAATACACTGTAGAAATAGCAAGAGGACCAAAGTCTAAAGCCATTGCAATTTAATCTGCCTTTACTTGCTTGGCAAACATAAAAATTACTCTACAGACAACCTCAGTTTTTCTTTGCTACCATATTTATTCCTACCTAGCTGACTTTTCCTTCTTCTTCATCTTCATGTGTGTCAAATAAACTTTTCAGACCTGAACTCTGAATATAAATCTATAAAGCTTATCATTATATAGAATATGCTTGATAAAAGTTTCCAAGAAGTGATTGTTTATAAGCAAACTTGGTATTTTAAAATTTAGTAGAGTTCAAATTCTGATTCAGACACTATCTGCATGACCCTGGGAAATCACTTAACCTATCTGCCTCACTTTCTTCATCTGTAAATAGGGATAATTGTCATGACAGGGTTGTCATGAAAATCAAACAATATGTGTAAAGCACTTTGCAAACTTTAAAGCTCTATATACACACTAGCCATTATTATAGTTGTTATGATGGTGAGGATGAATATGGTTCAGGATATTAACCAACCAAATCAAAAACAATTATAGAAGAAAACTCTATCACCAACCTGAAGAATGACAACTCTAGTATAAAGCCAAATTTTTTAATTTTTATGGCTTTTCATTTGCCTTTCTTTGAAATTCTGTTGTTAATAATGAACAGGCTTTCCCTTTAAGCTTAGTTCCTATCATATAGGGACCAATATAGAGCCAGATGAAATGTATAAGGCAATCCTTAGCTTTAAAACAAAAGTGACCCTTCCAGAAAAAAAAAATAAGGCACAAAACAACTCATTCATTTTAGTTATGTTCAGAAAAATTATTTTTCTCCAATATCAAGACAACTTTCTGTCAAAAAATTCTCACAAACTTTACCTCCTTGCTTTTTAGATTTTTCCTTCATTTTCTTTGACTTGATTTCTTCAAGAGTTTTTATTCCAAAATTTAAACTATCACCTACAAAGCCAAAAGAGGATTTGTGAGGAAATGAAACAGTAAAGAGGCAGGGTCTGATGTCTAGGACATTTTGGCCAGATTTTTTCCTCCCTTAGTCAATAACATATGCTAACAGAAACATTATAAAAAATGGTCAGGAATTAGTGAATATTTTTGTAAAACTTATGGCTAAGAGCAAAAGTTTATAACCAGAGGTTCAAGAATTGATTTTAAGATATTTTGATAACTTTATTGTAATAAATAATTGTTTTCCTTAATAATCCTATATATTTTATTTTATGCACTTTAAAACATTGACTAGAGGTCCATAAAACAAAAAAGATTAACAACCTCTGCTGTAAAGGATCAACACTTAAAACCTACTCTTACCTTGCTTTAAGCTGACCCCGGGTTTCCGGGCACCAGTTATACGTAATCCATTATGAACTTCAGGAGTTGGCTGCAGAATAGGTGTTTTAGTTTCATCTCCTTCCTCAGAAAACTGATCTAGAGAACAAAGTCAAACAAAATTTGAAATGATGAAGACTTACAGTTTCTTTCCAGGTTCTACCTCTGATTCACTGAGTGATTTTTTTGTTGTTGAGTTCCCATTTCTGAATCTTCAAAATAAAGTTGATACTTACCATCATCATCTTCATCATCATCTGCAGCATTGATTACAACTGGAGGATGTGTGGGACTGGGAACGTTTTCTGAACTTTCCACTTTCATCACACCCCTAAGCTGGGGGGAGGGGTTGGATGGGACAGACAGTTTATTCTGCTGCAATGAGAGCTGACTAGCTTTCACCTCTTCATCTGGTGACTCAGGCACAATGGGTAAAATAGCTAAAAGTGAAAAGGCAGCAGTAAGTCAACAACTGAAAAATAGAACTCTAAATTACTTTGTCTACACATACTAGATTCAGCAGTTCTAATAAAATTTTCTTATGTGCTTTTTAGTCTCTAGTTAGAATATATGCTCTTCAAGTGAATTAACTGTCTTCTATTTTGCAATTCCCCAAATTCCATACAAGGAACATGCAACTATATTCAACATATACTAATTCTTAATCAATTTTATGAATTCGAAAAAATCAGAATTTTTGCTAAACAAGGCAATGGCAGGAAAAAAATATGGTAGATAACACCTCAAAATCTGTATTACATTTAACTGCTAAAGAACAGATTCTTACTTAATTCTTACTAAATAGATGTAAAATTCAAGTCAAATCAATTTGATAGATGTTTAATAAGTACTTACTAATTAGTAGAACACAATGTTAAGTGCTGGGAGAAATATACAACTTAGATAAAACATCATTCTAGTTTTTAGGGAGTTTATAGTCTAGTTGGGAAATAACTCACACAAATAATTATTTTAAAAACACAATAGTACATAAATGAAGAAGCAAACAAGTGGAAGTGTTATGTCAAGTTGGGAGAGATAAAAGTTAACAGAGTGGAGAAAATGAGGGTTCATAGATGACAATATCTGATTGAATTTTTAAAGATTAGATGGATGGAAGAGAAGGGCATTATAAGAACAGGGAACATCACAAGCAAAGGACCTATACAGAGATAGTGAACAGTCCAGTTCTGGTTGGAGTATCATATACATAGAAGGGGCAGTAGTATGAGATAAAGGGAAATATGGAGTTGTGCCAGACCATGAAAAGTCTTGAAAATCAAGTTAAGGACTTGGACATTTATTTGACAGACAACAGGGAATAATTAAAAGGGTCTGAGGAGAGAAGTACCATGATCAGATAAACGTACGAAGATAAATCCGACTGTGAGATAAAAGGAGAAAGTGGAAATGGGGTCTATTAGGAGTCCAGGTGGGTGGCAATAAGGGTTTATATTAGAGTAGCAGCAGTACAAGTAAGAAGAGGGGACAGATCTCCCCCACACTTATTAACCCTGATGACTGCCTGTTGGTTGACTGATTCTGGTAGTATCATTTGTTAAGAAGCATTTGTTAAACACCTATTATGTGCCAGGTACTGTGCTAGGAGAGACAATATATACACACATAATTACATATGAAACACATACAAAATAAATGCAAGATGATTTGGGAGGGAGGCAGTAAGCAGCTGGGGAGATCAGAAAAGGTTTCATGTATGAGGTGGCATTTGAGCTGACCTTTGAAGGAAAGCTCTACGAGGGATTATGAAAGTTCAACACAGGAAGTAGTTTAATCATGGCTTCAGAATGAAGATGGGGCTTCAGAAGAACAAGGCAGATATTGGTATGAAAAAGCTGGTTAGTGATTAAGAAAATAATTTGTATTTGGGGATATAGCTTAAAATAAAGGAATGATAACTGTTTAGCCATAAATGGAATATACTGTGTAGAGCTGATAAGAATATTTTTGCTTGGGAGTTTTCTAAATCTTATCAAAAGGATTTTAAATGGAAAAGAGAGAAGGGAAAAAACTACCTACATATATCTGCTGTATCACAAGGAGCAGGAGCTCTAATACAGTAAAAATTGCAGTAGAAAACATCCAGTAGAAACACACCATTCATGGGAGGAAAATATGCAAAATCCAGTAAGGTAGCCAGCAAAGTAAACAACAAAACCAAAAACCCTACACAAAACACGAGCAAAATAGTAAACTAAAGCAAGGAAACAAGATACCTCAAAGGTATCACCAAGATATAGTGGGACAAGATCCATGACTGGAATATGGATATGGGAAGCTAAAATTTATTCAAAGGGAATAGAAGAGAAAAAAATAGAAACAAAATTGCATTTGTAGATTGAGAAGTTTATTTATTGACTGACTGCTTTTTGGAGGGCAATTGGGATTGCGACTTGCCCAAGGTCACACTCAGGTCCTCCTGACTCTAGGGCCGGTGCTCTATTCACTGCACCACCTAGCTGCCCCAGAAGTTATATTTAACAAAAAGAAATGCTCCATGCACACCAAAGCACTTTAGAAAGCTGTAATGAACTGTAAACAAAAATGCCCATCAATTGGGAACTGGCTAAACTAACTGTGGTGCACAAACGTAATGTCATATTACTATGCTATAAGAAATGAGGAACATGGTGAATCTGTTGTAGACAAGCAAGGAAAGACTTACGTGAACTGATGCAAAATGAAATGAGCAGAGTTAGAAAAACAATCTATACAATGATTGTAACAATGTAATGGAAAGAACAATCAAAAACCAGTCACAACTGAATATTTCTAAATTGTAAAAACCAGGCATGGCCTCAAGGTATAAAAAGATACCCCTCACCTGTCTTCTGCAGAGGGGTATATTAATTGGTGTGGCACATTGTACATAACATAAGCTTTTTTTCCTCAATAGAATAACTGGTTTTGTTAAACTTACTCTTTTAAAAGAATTCTTTTGATCTATAAGGGATAGCTTTGTGGACAGGAAGGAGAGAGGAAGACAGACAAAGGAGAAATTGTAGGTGATAACAAAACAAAAATTATCTATAAAATTCATTTCTTAAGAAAAGACATGTTAATTTGACAAAAACTAGATAAGGAAGCATGAGTGAAAGTATTTGTGTGAAGATCAATGGATGGAGAACATGATTTTGGAACTGGTGTACTTGACTTCCAGGAAAGAAAGAGTAAAGAGATGGGGAGTTCAGATATGATATATGAGGAGAGACTTCAATTATCTTGACACCTGCTAGAGTTCTCTCTATTCAAAGCAGCAGATAAATTTTGGTTTGTTTAATTATAGTATCATTTTTCAAAAGACTGAAGGAAGGGGCGGCTAGGTGGCGCAGTGAGTAGAGCGTTGGCCTTGGAGTCAAGAAGGACCTGAGTTCGGATCTGGCCTCGGACAAACAAAAACCTAGCCGTGTGACCTTGGGCAAGTTACTTAACCCCAATTGCCCTCCAAAAAGCAAAAAACAAAACAAAACAAAACAAAACAAAAAACACACACACACACAAAAAAAGTTGAGAAGCAACAAGAATTGCTCTTCTGAACCTAGTTCTTCTCCCTTTCCCCTCATTAGAATGTAAGCTTTTAAAGTAAAGGTATTTCTTATTTTTGTCCTTGAGTCTCCAACATATAGTACAGTGACTTGCATATAATTAGTGTTTAATAAGTGTTTACTGACTTGGCTTGAATTTAGGTTGGAGCTGATAAATTCAAGCTTCTTTTGAAGGTCTTTGTGGGTGTGATAAGAAATCAAGAACAGAAAACATTAACTAAAAATATGTGAAATTATTTAAAATAAAAACATAACTTACTTTTGCTTGGAGGTAGGAAAAGGCCTTCAACATAGCGTCCCCTGTTGTGATGAAATGCACAATTTAATTTTTGACATCCCATTGGCTGGTTTTCCCAGTAGCATGGAATCTCACTCCGCTTTTTCTGTAGAGAAAAAAAAAAATCAAGAGACAATCCAAAATATGAAATGGGATTATTTTATCTTGAAAGGAAAATCAAGAATTAAGAACAGCTTCTACTTTAAGACCTCCAAGGAAAGGGAACCTATCACCTTTTAATTCCACTCTCAGGAAGCTCTAATTGTTAATTTTTCCTGACGTGCAATCTAAAATGGTCTTTGCACAACTTCCACCAGTATCTCCCGGTTCTCTCCCCAGGGGCCAAACGCAACAAAGCTAATTCCTCCTCCACGCTTCTCCTTAAGTACTTTAAGCCAGAAATATGTTATCTCCTTTCCAGGCCAAACATCCCTACTTTCAAATGATTCTCACATAACATGGAGATAGGGGCCTTAACCATTCTAGTTACCATCACTGAATTTTCTCCAGCCTATCAATGTCTTTCTTAAATTGTGGTCCCTAGAACTGAACACAATAGTCCAGATAAATGACAAGGAGAGTGTATAGGGGGACTCTCATCACCCCATTTTTGGAAGCTATGCTTCTCTTGATGCAGCTCAAGGTCACATTCAAATTTTTTTAACTGCCACATTAGACTGCTGACTGTATTTGCCTTGCAATTTACTAAAACCACCAGATTTTTTCAGAACTGATACTTAATCATTATCCTTCATTTTCTTATTTGTGAAGTTGATATTTTTTGTATCCAAGTATATAAATTTACATTTATATTAGATTCAGCCCAATACTCTAGCCTGACAAGATTTTTTTGGATCTTGACTGTATCATCTATTGTGTTAGTTATCCCCTCTCAGCTTTATGTCATCTTTAACTCTGATGAAATTAACTATATCATTATCCATTTATATACAGCAAAGGCAAAGGACAAAGCATATATTCCCTAGAATACTCCTCTGCAGACTTCCTGCCATGTTAACATCAAACCATTTACAACTACTCTGAGTATTGGGCATGTGACCAATTCTGAATCCATCTGATTGGATTACTGTTTAATCCATAACATTTCATCATCTCCCCAACTATAACCACAAATTCTCCGTATCTATTCTTCCTGCTTATGAATCAGGGAAGGCAGCATAGTGCATGTGAAAATACTATTAAAATGGAGAATAACTTTACAAGCTGTGGTATATGAATGTGATGGAATACCACTGTGATATAAAAAGTGATAAAAAGGGGAATGGTTTCAGAAGAACCTGGGAAGATATGTATGAACCAATATAAAGTAAAGAAAGCAGAACCAGGAGAACAACTTTAAAAATAAAAAAATAGCAAAGATAATCAACTCTGAAAGACTTAGGAACTCTAAATAACACAATGAGCAAGAGTACATAACATACCTTTTCTGCCCTTCCCCTTCTTCTTCTTCCTCCCCTCCCTCCTTCTCTCTCTCTCTCTCCCCCACCCCGCCCCTCCTCCTTGTTTTGCTTGACTATTCTTATCTGTAATGGTTTTATTTTTCTTCTTTTCTCAATGGGTAGAGAAGGGAGAAAAGGGAAGAGAGAATTTAGAACCTAAAACAAAATTAATTTTAAAAAATAGTGCTGGGTTTGAAATCAAAGGATTGGGATTCAAATTCCAGCTCTACCACTTGCTAGCTATATGACCCTGGGCAAGCCACCTTAACCCCCCCTTAAGGTACTGGCCATCTCCCTAAAATTATAAGTTGCAGAAGAATTGCTGTTCTGCACTGATAAAGGAAGATTCTTCACTGGGCTTCCCCATAGCGATACAATTACAGGCCTAGACAAAACAAATAAAAACAAATAGCCCAAGATCTAACCTTCTAGCAAATTATAGCAGTAGGAATTTTAAAAGATCATTATCAGTAATAATAATATGTAAAATGTTAAGGGGGTAAAGAAAATAATGAAATAGTGACTGTTAATTTTATGAAGAACCTCAGATGTATTAAAAAGAGTATAGAGTGTAGAGTATTTCAGAGCATTTAATAAAGCTCCTCTTCCCCCCAAAACGCCCCCCTCCGGCAAAAAGATCAGATATTTTTACCTGCAAAGACAATGTGCAATTTATTCTTTTGAAATTCCTAAATGGGTATTATAATCATAGCTATTTTATAGATGATGAGAATAGCAATTATTTAATTGCCTCTTGCTTCAAGGTCACAGAAATTTAGTGTCCCAAATTCAGGATCTGATGTTAATTTTCCTTGTTCCTGAGGCTTTTGGTTTAAGAGACTTTACTACCTCTCTCAGAAGCAAATTTTCACAACACAGGTTGACTTAGTGTAGTAAATTCTGCTCTGGGTTACATAATCATGTGCCATTTAACCCTTTCAACCTTGTAGATAAGTACAAAAAATTTGCCTGCTCATAAAAAGGTATGCCAGTTTATCCTACTCCTTCTCCTAACCATCAAACTACACAAAGCAAAGAAATTAAAAATTGTAATTGTCCCAACAGTTTCTGGTCTCAGGCTACTGATTATCAAATGTCACTAAACTTAGACTGACCACTTACATCAATTTCCATGTGTCGGAACCTGCAGATCTGTCGAAAACATCGCCCTTCCTGCCATAGTGTGCAAACAGTCTCATTTCCTAGAGCTGCTTCACAGTGCCGGAATGGGCAGCTATCTCCCTGTAATAAATGGGAAAGAAGAAAGAAAATAATTATGACCTAAAAGATTCACATACATCTATAAACGTAAAACCCTGCTGCTTAATGATAAATACTTAATGGGGAAAAGAGAAAAGTCAAGATAGAAATAGGTTTTACTTTGCAAAGATTTCTTACAACTATTTCTTATAGTTATTACTATTTATTTCATCTAAGGCCAGAACATGTAATAAACAGTACCTTAATTTCAACTTGTCCTATACATTCTGAGTTCTACAAGTAAAGCTAATTTTAGATATAAGATATCAAGAGGTTAGATCAGGAGGTTACCCCAGTCACATGTTTTATAACATAGGCAGTACACACTGTTAATACTCTGAAGTCAAACACCATTTTGGTACAACTGGCTGGCTATATGTATTTAGAATCAACAAAATTACCAGGGCTTTGCTCAAAATAGAACTACACACCTATTTGGGCATTCTAAGCATGATGTTACTAAAGGGACTCAGAGAAAAGTCTTCCATATGAAGACACAGATGTATAAATTACAAGAAAGAGACAAATAGTACACATAAAAATGAAGGAGGCTGAAAAGCAGTGTGTGTGTGTGTGTGTGTGTGTGTGTGTGTGTGTCTTCAGAGTTGTCAGCAGGAAATTTGGAAAAGGAAAGAATTAAAATACACACCTTAATTTACACAACTACATACACATCCAATCAAAGTCAACAGCTTATAGTCAGTGGTCTTAATCATTTTAGGGATGCAGAAGGGAAAAATCATGGTACAAACTATTTAGAATGACAACTTTGCCATGTGCCTTGAACTCTTTTTTGATGATGACCTTAAGCAACTTTAAAACAAGACAATGAACATTAACTATTTAAACTCTAAATTCTCTTCTAAATGTTAATGTTCATGCATACATTTTTATATAGTTGAAATCAGTCTATACATACTATTTTTTAAACTTAATGTTATTTTATATCATATGCCTTTTAAAAGACCACCTTGGCAAAACATAAAAATTACAACTACAAAACTACCAGAAGAAAAAGGTTATAAAAATGAACAAATCCCCCTGTTGTGCACTATTCTTTCCTAAAGTAAGCACACAAAAGACCAAATAAAACAGATAAGCAGTGAAACACAAACATTAAAATGATGAGTATTAAGAAAATCTCATCTGGGGGCAGCTAGGTGGCACAGTAAACAGAGCACTAGCTCTGAAGTCAGAAGGACCTTGTTCAAACCCAGCCTCAGACACCTGACACTTAACTAGCTGTGAGATGTCGGGCAAGTCACTTAACCCCAATTGCCTTCCCTCCTCCAAAAAGAAAATAAAAAAAATCTCATCCAATGTAGGAAACCAATTGTAGGAAAAAACTTTTAAGTTTTACCTTGGTACATGTAGAATAGAAAAAAAAGTAGCAGTCTTCTCCTTGATTAGACATGCTGGCCAGATCCTCAGATCAGGTGCTGGGGCTTGAAAACAAGCCCCTACTTCTCTAGAAGAGAACCAGATTCCAACTCTTTCTCAAATGGTCTCAATCTTCCACAGGCAATTCAACCACTGAAATCTTCTTTAAAATGTTACCTTAGATAAAAGGGAATATAAATCAAAGCATATGAGGTACATCTCCTATTCCACATCATTTATGATATAACAGTTCAAAAACTGGGTGGGTATCTTATCCCTCTGCTAGACAGTGATCTGAAGAACAGGAATGGCACCATATACTTTATCTCCCTTAGTGCCTAGCACAATGCTTTGGGCGTATTAGGGTTTCCAAAAATGTTTGTTACGTTATTTCTCTATTTGTATTGGACTAATGATTTCATTAGTGCAGGGAACTCCCTCTACTGATGCATAATGTCATCTTCAAGGCAATCTACAATCTTATGAATCTCCTGTGCCACTGTGAAGTTAAGATGATTTGCCCAGTCACAAAATCAATTTCTCTTAGGATTGGAACTTGAACCCAGGTTTTTCTTGTCTCTGAGGCCTGCTCTCTATCCAGTAAACTAAACAGTGCTGTTTCTCTATTCTAATGTATCATAATATCCAAAGATGCTAATCCATATATGTTGTTTTGTAAATATACCTACATGTAATTTCTATGTGGATATTGTATACAATATACAGGCATATCTATACTTGTGTTAGACTATAAAATCCTTGCAGATAATAACCATACCTTCATTTTTTCTTTCATGTTTCCTATGGGATCTAATACATTCCTCAGAAGAGTGTGACTGCTCAATAAATACTGCTAACTAAACAGATGACCCAGATAATTTTTCTAACATTTAGATGATTTCTGTGCAATCTACATGCTAGACTTGACTAGGGAAGAAATAATCTAGATTTTTTCACTTGAAAACTGCTACATTCGGATCCATAGGATCATGGATCTAGAAGAGACCTTAGAGATCATGTAGTCCAATCCTTTATTTCACAGCTGAGGAAACTTGAGTTTCAGAGAGGTTGTAACTGTGATCACAAAGTCAGTAAGTGGAAGAGTGAGATTCAAACTTAGATTACATTTCTCCACCTTTACCCTTTATATTGTTTCACATACTACCTTTAGTATTAAAAAGCATCTGATTTTTATTTCAAAAGCAAACACACCTTACTTAGAAAGTACAAATTATTTTACTGGAATAAAGTTAAAATCATATGCCTCTGAGCTTCCTTATACTTGGGCATATATTTACATAATACTGTAATGGTTACATTTACATCCAAAGTCATTGGTGGGGGCAGGTTAAGCTCAAACTGCCTTGGCTGTAAACTAAAAGGCGTAAGGCTTCTCACTGGGGGCCTCCTAGAGACAACCCTCTGGTTTCTGAAAAAAAAAGCAAGTTATTTGTTTTCTTTCTGCTTAACAGACTGATGACAGATACACTACCAGGCTGAAAGCAAAGGATGCTCTGCACAGCCAAAACTCATTGCTTCTTGAGAGGGAAAATTAAAATAGCTGACATTTATTTTACATTGTGCTTTAAGGTTTGCAAAATACTTTATATACAAATTCTTATTTATCTCATGTTAAATCACACTTTCATTATCAGAAATGACTTTATTGTATATATTTGTATTTCTACACTTTATATATATGCTATAGATGTTTTATGTGTATTTGTCTCCACCATTGGAATGTAAGCTCCTTTTAAAGATTTTTTTTTCTGTACTTGTATCCCCAGCAACTGGCACAGCACTGGACACGGAATATGCCCTTAATCAATACTTGTGACTAATTACTTGATCTTTCCAATAATCCTGGGAAGCAGCTACTACAAGTTTTTTTACCCCCTATATTACAGATCAGGAAGCTGAGGCTTAAGAATCACTACACATTTCTTTCACAACAAATAACCTTTCTATTTGAAACATAGACAGTACAGCTATACTTGCATGCGCGCGCACACACACACACGGAAAGCAAGATTTGGGGCATGTATGTAGATTGTGCTGAACTACACCTTAAGAGTATTTTGTGTCATTAAAATATTTCTAAAAGTACTTGAACTCTTCACTTTCAACACACACACACACACACACACACACACACACACACACACACACACTTTTTGAACTCTAATTAAAAGCCAAGATATGTGCCAATACTAAGAATTAGGAGGGTATTTGCTTAGTTTTTCATTCCAAAACCAGGTCTAGAAATTCAGTTACTTACATTTCATATATAACATAAAAACCACAGTGAATAAATCAAGGGCTTCTTCCCAGTAGCTATGGAAATGTTTTCTGTAAGGCTCACAAGCCCTTGGAATATCCCTCTTCTACTTCACCATGCTGAGTTCAGACTTGTTTCACTTCGTAGCAGACAACACACATTCCAACCACTCAAGCCCACCAACAGGCAATTTATAGATTATAAAGCATGGAATTTTCCTTTCATACATTCCTCAGCTTCAATACTTAGTTAAGTGAAAGATAAAAAGTTTAAGAAGCTTCAGTTAACTAAAGTTAAATGTTCACAAAAAGTCTCAAACTGGCCCCCTTGACTTAACACCATTTTTCTGTGGCTTCTCCTTTCTTTTTATGTTTTAGCATCATTAGCATTTCTCAAACCTCACTTAAGGTGCCACTTCTGATTTTAAGCCCCTCGTTATTCACCAGTTCTCTCAAATTACTTGTATTTACTTTTCTTCTTACATATTGTATCTCTCCTCCCTACTTAGTAAGAAGGTGAGTGCTTTGAAGTCAGGGGCTATTTGTATTTCTCTTTGTAACTCTCTTGCCTACAGTACTTAGCACATAGTAGGGACCAAATAAATGGCTTGCTGAATTGACTGTGAAGGATGGAGACCTCTGAAAGGTGCTATCAGCAAATAGTTCAACTTTTTACTCACTTGTGAGAGGTGTATACTTACATATTTCTACAGGGAAGCTTTATTTGAAGGAGCACAATTATTAATCCTGAAAAATCACTTCGTCAGCCTTTATTTAAGCCATTAGTTAAAAATAAAGTTATAGTTCAGTGATGTTGCTAAGTAACAGTGTGCCTTCAAGATTTAATAATGTAGCTGCTGCTATACCAGAAAACTACTATTCTCCCAAAATATAGGCAGAAGAATCAAGACAATTCTGTGTAATTCTTTTGGTGAAAAACATCATTTTAAAGAAAAACAGAATAATAAAAATTAAACTGAAGTTCAAATCCAATTAGCCAGTGAGCTGTTTTTTTGAATAGTTTAATTTCAGGACTAAAATAACCGTTTAAAAAACCAAGTACAAATCTATCTCTAGCAGGCTACTTATTATAAAAGATGCTCATTTTTCTAAAAAGCATAAAATATTTGACTCGTGCTTCTGAAAATTACATAGATAATCTTAATATTCTAAATAATTATGGTTTAAATTATAGAAATATCTGCTCCTTAAAAGAAAAAAGGCAAATGATACATCTCCATACTTACATTAGCAGGGTGACCTCAACAAGATCGTCTGTCTTCAATGAATTCCAATTTATTACTCCTGTAGGTCGAACCAACACTCAATCCATGAATTAATAATAAAGGGGCAGAAAGAATTTTCCTCCTCACATTGCCAAGGAAACACCTCTCAGCCACAATTCAAACACAGGCTGTGCTTTTTAAACATCTCCCAACTACTGGAAGATTAAGTCCATTCGAATAACCTCTCTCAGACTGGAGACAGCCAGGGTTAGTTATCTCTTCCAAAAAAAAAAAATAGTTCATTTAAAGATGAACTTGAAATTCAAAGGGCTACAAAAAAGATCCATCTTCCACAGTCGGACAATTTATTTTTTTTTTTAAAAACAAAAACAAAAAAATTGAATAATATCCAATTCTGGTCTTCAAGATTTCTTCACCTATTAAGAAAAAACAGAAACCTTCCCCCATCTTTATTATCTGTATACTGAAAATACATGTGTATGTAAAGGTATGTCAAAGTATGTGTGTATCTATGTATATAAACATATACATATATACAAATTGGTTTATACACACAAACACATATACACAAATGTGCATAACCAAAGCATTTGAGTGATTTTTCATCTTTAAAATATACAATAAAAATCTTTAGGTTTGACTGCATTTTAAAAAATAATGATAAAAACTCAGAATCAAGGTATCTTTTTTAAAGGCTGAGATCTTGCAACAGCCCACAAATGTTGATGAAATAATATTCTTACACATATGAATGTGTATAGTATGGATGCATGTATAACATTAATGTTTCCACATGATCTTTAACCAAAATAGATGGAAATGATCAGAGTAGTGACAACTGAATGGTACAGCAAATTACAGAAGGCAGTGAAGCAGAGAAGTCATCTTGAATACAGTTACAGAAAACACAGGGAGTTTAACATTTGGGGAAAGATAACATTTCCTTTAAATCAATACCAATTCTGCTAGCAAGGCATTAAGTTTTAGTCATGCAAAGGCTTGCTTGAGCAGCTGTTTCAATTTTTTTTTTTTTAAAGCAATTGGGGTTAAGTAACTTGCTCAAGGTTACACGGCTAGTCATTTGATTTATGCGTGGGTGCTCATTTTCTGAGGCCGGATCTGATCTCGGGTCATCCAAACTCCGAGGCCGGCGCTCTTACTCATTGCACCACCTAGCCGCCCCTTTAAGGCAATTGGGGTTAAGTAACTTGCCCAAGGTTACACGGCTAGGTTTTTTGTTTGTGCGGATTAAGTGTCGGAGGCCGGCTCCGAACTCAGGTCCTTCTGATTCCAGGGCCGGCGCTTTATTCACTGCGCCACCTAGCCGCCCCTGTTTCAATTTTTTTAAGATACTGACTACCAATAAAGAATTTATAACTATCTTTTCAGGTTAGTTGCAATGATATTGACATGTTCTAACAAAAAAAGTTTAAATAATATTGTTATGCTTAATTATTTTAGATTTTGAAACCAGCTCCCACAACTTAAAAGGAATTTTGATTCTTATAAAAGCTGTACAATCTCTAGGCTAAACCTTATCAAATTCTACCCAACACAAACAAAAATTAAATGTTACTTGGAATTTGAAAATAAAATGTGGACACCTTTTACTCACACTTAACACTAGTCAATTTTCCACGACTTTTGAGCAGGGAATATCCCCAAACCTAAAATGAAAAAGAAGGAAAAATCAGATCTTGTATTACTTAGTCAGAAACTTGCATAAAAGTGGGCTTTAAAAAAAGTTTTGCTAAGAGAAAACCCCAAATCTTTACCCATTTAATGATGATATATTCAGTTCTACTTAATTGGAATAAATTACATCTTAATGTAAAAACTTTTACATGGTGAGGATCACCTAGTCTAAGTTCATTTTACAGATCAATATTCCAAAAAGCAGACTGCTTATTCTTAGTCAAGATCGGGATGTCCAAAACAACTTCCTTTTTTAAGTTTCATGGGACATCCACTTAACAACAGACTAATGAAAGTCTAACAATGCGTTCTCTTTGGAAAATGAAAACCATCTTAGCCAAAATTGTTTCTATGTTTCTTTCACTACTATCTCCTATACAAATCTTTTAACAATGACCTTCCAAATTATAAGAATATATTTTGCCACTTTTAGTACTAGCTACCTACCCCCTTTTATCAAAGGTATCTATAGTAAACATTTTAATTTTACTGGCCAGTTAACTTGAGTTTCTCCTTGCTATACAAATTCCCCAGGGATCAAGTCAAAGTAAACAGCCTTCAGTTATTCTAAATTGATTTTTCCACCAAATAACTGAAATACTTATATGCCTTTTAATAAAAAAGACTGAGGAGTTATCGAATTCACTCTAAATTATAGCACTATATATAATATTCCAGCTAGGAGTCAATAAAGAATTATCATAATTAAAGTTCAAGTTTATTTTCAGGAAACTTCAATAGTTCAGTATTTTCAAAACTTTAGCTTATTCACTTTGAGACAAGACTGGTGCTTATAAAGAGGCATTCAGATTGTTGACTACAGATGGGGCAGTTTAGGTATAGAATAGCAACTTGGGTTAAAGCTATCCATAAGTCTCATATTCTGAAAATATATCAGAGGGTCACTGCTTACTATCATTTTGAACACTTTTCATTTCAGTATTCTTCAACTGCTGCTACAGCAGGGGTGATATAAGGCTTTTGCTTGTCATTGAAATACTATCTGTTGCTGAGCTATCAATGGGGCCTAAATAGGAATGGGCTCCCTTTCTAGAGAAGCTATAAACATATCAGTTCCTACTACAGGTGATGAGGCCAGAAGCTTCTAAAGTAACCACATAGCAGTTCTCTGCTGAAATGTCCATATAATTACAAATTTCTCTCACAAGGATTTATGTTTCTAAATCATTATTCTGAGGAAGTCATTTAAATGAAGTCATTTAAATTTTCTTTAAAACAAGAAGCTAAAAAAGTGGCTAAGATGCAAAGCTTGAACTGCAAATAAGGCATTCAGTGGGATGTTAATTTGAAGTGTAGCTTTATTTTGAAAAGTACATTTTATGACACCTTTTGTCCATCAGCATGTTACCACCACTCTCATGACATTTTCCCCTTATGACAAGGAAAAATAAACAAAAACATCCAATTTGTCTGAACTACTGCAATAGCCTGCTGTTTGGTATGCCTGCCTCAAGCTTTTTCCCACTTTAGTCCATCATTCACTGGGCTGACAAGTTGATTCCCCTAGAGTACAAGTGTGACATGTCACTCCACCCACCTCTTACTTAATAAACTCCAATGGCTCCTTATCACCTCAAGTATCAAATACAAGATCTTCTGCTTGAATTTTAAAGCCTTCCCCCCCTCCCCCCGCTTATTCCTCCTCTAAATATTCTAGAATCCAGTGGCATAGGCCTTCTTGCTCTTTCCTCCATCTAGACACTATACATCTTCCCACATTGGATATTTTCACTCCACTACTTGTTCCTAACTTAGTCTCAGTTAAGTCCCACCTTCTACAAGGAGGCATTTCCCATTCCCTTATCTTAGCACCTTCCCTCAGATTTGCCTCCACTTTGCCCTGTATATATCTTGTTTGTATGTAGCTGTTTGCACATTGTTTTCTTCCAATAGACTGAGTTCCTTGAGAGCTTTTTTGCCTTTCTATTCTTAGAATTTAGCACAGTGTCTGTGACATGGTAAGTACTTAATAAAAGTTAATTGACCTGACTTGAGTACATCTGACAATGTATACAATATTCTGTCTTAGGACTATTTGATTACCTATCCTTTTGGACCTTCGGTCCTTTTTCTGTGACTCAGCATTTGACCTCCTTTAAGTGACATTCTCAATTATAATGTCGCTTTGTTCTGCTTGTTTTCAGTTAGTCTTGTGATTATTTTTGTTTCTTTGCATTTCTCATCTTACAGAACCCCAGTATTCTGAATTCCTAACATGGGAGGTAGAGCTCAAGTACGGAATGTTGGGTTTTGAAATATCAAATCTTATTTGCCTATCAATTTTTCACAGCTGAAACGATAGCTCAATTGGTCATTTTTCTGAGCCAGATAGAAAATTTCACAGCACTTGGTCCTATGGAGAAGTCTTCAGCTTCTAACACATTTCCAGAAGCACCACAATCATTACACTGCCATTGGATGGGATGCTTAGACTTCAGGCAACCCTAAAATGTAGTTTTCTGAGGGGGGTGCCTGGTCAGTCCAGTTCATACTTAAAGTCAAAGCAAAATTCCAAATTCTAAATGTCTTGGGTTTTGTTCCAGGCATTAAGATGCTGCTTTTAATGAAGAAATCCTGTTGGACAAGGACATAACATTCCACGATCGTTAGGGGTGGCTAGGTGAACCAGTGAATAGTGCACCAGCCCCAAAGTCAGGACCTGAGTTCAAATTCAGTATCAGACACTTAACATAAAAAAACTAGCCATGTGACCTTGGGCAAGTCATTTAACCCTAATTGCCCTCCAAAAAAAGGCAAAAAAAAAAAAAGATTCCACAATTGTTAAAGACACACTAGAAACTACAGTTCAACTATCATCTTCAACAAATTCCTTAAGCAACCGAAATTTAACTGGAGAGGCATAACTATCTTTTAATCCTTAATTTTCTTTTTACTTTAAGACCTATGACTGACAGTTTCCATTTTATCAACATTAAAGTGAAAAGTGGAGGCACATTCAAAGTTCCCACTTCTGTTCATACAGTTACATTTATTTTCAAGTGTAGTGGGAGTTAAGTACAAGGAAGGTACAATCTTCCTGCCTAAAGCTACTTCCGCTGGTCAGTACAACTTTATTAGAATTGCCTCAGGAGACCAAAGCTTTGTACAGCAATGCTGCTCAAGTGTGGAGGCACCCAGGTGCAGGTCTCCTTTTAAACCTATTGACACTTCTTTTAAAGCTGCTACAAATCATTCAATAGGTTTATTATGGGTTAATGTAGAAAAAATTGCATCACAACAGAGATTTCGTACCAATCCGTAGGATTTGTTTGGCTATACAGCATGCAATTAAAGATGTTCTTCATCCTGCTTGGGAGCACTGGCACACAATATGTAAGTAGTAGCTGTGACATTTGAAATCCTCCAGATCTCAAATTGTTAATGATTTTGGGGGAACTGACCAATTCTTGAAGAGGTTTGGCTTTCCTTTCTTGTGTTGTTGGGAAAACAACTCTGTCTTATTCAACATTCATCTCTTTTGCAAGGTGGAAGAGTTTTTAACCTGGAATCAGTGGGTTTTTGTTTTTAAATATTTTGATAAACGCCATTCAATATAAACGGTTTCCTTTGTAATCTTATACTTTGTGCATTTAACAATATTCAGAGAAGTGGTCCTTAGGATTCACTAGGTTGCCAACCCAGTTGTTGCATGACACAAAAAGAATTAAGAATTCCTGCTTTTTTCCACTTGTATTAATATGGGCACTTGAAACATATTCCAGAATCCTAACATTACTAAAAATGCTGCATATATACTGCCAGGAAAAGCTGAAGATACCAGTACACCAAAAGTATATTCCCTGCTTCCAAAGCTCATACAATAATTTTGTAATAAGTTCATTACTGTATTAATACAGCTGTTCCTCCCCACTTGAATCATCTTTTCTTTCACCTCAAGTTTCCCTACTTGGGTGAGAAAATTAACAGAAAGAAAACATCTCCAAACTGTCTTACAAAGTCATAAAGAGGGGAGGTCCTAGCTACCACCTGGTCCAGTTCTCCCACTCTAGAAATCCAGAAACTGAAGGTCATTTTGAGTTAGCTAAATGGTCTAGTGTTCTTTTTCATACCACCATATAATTAAGCTTTGATACTTGCAGGTTTTTAGCTCTATTTCTAGGGTATTCCATTTTTAAACTAACGAAACCGCCCTTTTATTTAGTGTCCAAGTTGCCAGTAAGACCCCAAGAACCTAATTCTCCAGACAGATCTGACTCCACATACCAGTCAATCCCAGCAAAAGCTTGCTTTCCCCTCCCCCGGCCCCTACTGGGGGAGGGGAAGCTAACACCACGCCGTTACACGCGTTCCGGAGTTCCGCTTCAGGTCCAATTTGCTATTTGCATCAGATTTAGCCCAGTGCCGGGGCTCACCCTCCTCTGGGGGAGCGGAGACTCTTTACAATCTGCACACAGTAACTCACAGATTGCACTTCCAGACCGCCTCAAGCCCAGGGAAGTTAATCCAGCGCCTCTCTTTGTGTCGCCTGGCACTGACCGAGCCCCAGAGCCGCGGCGGGCCCAGGCGGAGCGTCCTCCAGCTACAGCAGTTGGGGCGGGTGAGGGCGGCCGGTCCCGGCAGGAAGGGCAATGGCCCTTCCCCAACGCTCCGAGGCCAGGGCGCGGGGGCGGCCCGCAGCGGAGCGGAAGGGCCCTCGCACGTCAGCAGCTAGTCCAGCCTCTTTTTCTTCTTCTTTTTTTTTAAAACAGAGGAGGGAAACTGGAGGCGCAACGAAGCCCAGAGCCAGGCCCGACTCGGGATTCGAACACAGCGGCCTCGGGCTCCGGCTCGTCCACTCGCTCTCGGTCCACCAGCGGCGGGGACCCGGCCCCCGACTTCGGGGAGTTTCTCCGGCGGACCGAAGGGCTCGGCCTCGGTGGCATCGTCACCTGGCCACAGGCCCGAGGCAGGGACCGGAGCCAGGCCGCGCGGGCAGGCGGCCGGCCAGGGGGAGGAGTCCGGACGGCTCGGCCGTGACGCTGGGGGCGGCCGGGGTGGGGGCGGGGAGGGGGCCCCCGCCGGGCTGTGACAGGAGGGGAGCAGGCGGGGGGAGGGGCGCCGGGGCGTCTGCCGGGCCGGGTCGTTACGGCGGAACAGACGAGGGGCCCGCCCGGGGCTTCCTAGGCCGCCCTCCCCGAGGCTTCTCCACACCCCCGAACCCCGACCCATTCCGGGGTCTGGAAGACGGTCTAGTTACCTGAAAACGTAACCTGACCGCGCCGTAGTCGCTCTTCACCGCTTCCGCCGGGGCCTCGACTCTTTCCCTCATCCACTGCCGGGGTCTGTGCCCGCCGCTGCCGCCACTGCTTTTCGTTCCTCGGGCAGCAGCCGCGGATCCTCCAGCCTGCCAGCCTCAAAGATGGCGCCTGGCCGACTGGCCCAGCTCCGAGGCCTGGCCAGCAACTAAGATGGCTCCTGTCCACGCCCCGTGCCAGCGCTACGTTCGTGACGCACGGAATTCTGGGAGATGTAGTTTCCTTGGAGAGGCAAGGTTCAAGATGGCTTCCTACGGGTCTTGACGGGGAGGGCCAGGAGGGACTTGAGGGTGGAAAGTATAAACTGTGGGTAGTGAAAAGCCAGCTTCTCACTTAAGACTATATTTCATATCTGCCCCACCGCTTTTTTCTGTCGTTATCTTCAATAATCATCTACTTTTGAGCCAAGAAAAACAGTACAGGTATTCGAATTCACACTGTTCGAAGTTTAATTATGTAAAATATGGTGGGGGGGGGGGGTGGCTAGGTGGTGCAGTGAATAGAGCACCAGCCCTGGAGTCAGGAGGATCTGAGTTAAGATCCGGTGGCAGATACTTAACACACACACACACACACACACACACACACCCTAGCCATGTGATCTTGGGCAAGTCACTTAACCTAATTGCCCTGCCTTCCTTCCTCCAAAAAACAAAACAGAAAAACCCAAGCAATAAAATATGGTACCTAGTTCCAGCCCAATGGACTTATGCTGTGCAAGTTTGAATAATTCCATCACTTAAAGGGAATTTCTTATTAGCACTATTTCGGACCTAGCTGTATACACAATGACTTCAACAATGTAAATGGAAAAACTCTGCAAAACAATCAGAAGTGAATGTTGCAAAATTACAAAACAAAACAAAAATATCAGAAGACACCCCCACCCCACACCTTTCTGGAGGCAGGAAGTCTACCTTGGTTAGTTGAACATTTCACATATTTCAAGACTTTTTCCGCATATTCATCAGTTTTGTTGATTTTTTTTTCTTTTTGTCCCCCCTTCAAATAAATATTTGATAAACAGGAAGGCTTTGTGCAAAAAGGAGGGGAAATTTTTAGTGTAAGAAATGATATCAATAAAGGTTAATTTTCAAAAACGACTGGGAGTATTGTGACCACCTTTTAAGTCTTTTCAACTCAAATGGAATTGTGGAGATACTGCTGGACTTGCAATCAGGAAACCCTGTGTTTAAATCTAGCCTGTGCACATACTAACTGTGAACTTCTTTGAGATTCACTGCCTTCATCTGAAAATAGGGATAGTAACTGATCTCCTAAAGCTCAAAATGCCTTTAATATATATGGTAGAAGGGAAGTGGTCAGGAAAGCAAAGATTACTAACAGTTAATATAACCACATAAAGTAAGGACAGATAACAGAGACAATGGTAAAGGTTAACATTTATACCAATGCTTTAAAGTGTTAAGGTTTTAGACATTTAAAAAAATTTACACTTGTTAACTATGCCTTTTATAAAGTATAGTCTTTTACAAAGAAGCCTTGAATCAAGCTTCGAGGATTTAGAACACCTTACAACCATTAGCAGCCTGGAGGACGGGCTTGTTTGTCAGTTTTGAATCCAAGGAGTATGGCCTCTGGAAGTCTACAGGAGAACCCAGCTCTAAGGAGGGAAATGAGCTGTGCCTTTCAACTTGCACCTCTGCTAACGGGTGAAGGAGAGGAATTTTATTTCTTTTACTCTTCCCCCTATTCCACCAACCTCCATCAACGTTGAATTGGAACAACCTGCCCAGTAAGTGAAGACAGCTCTAAGGAGTTTATTTTTACACTATTCTATTCCCTCCCTCCAGACAGTCCTCATATACTTTCTAGTCATGTTAGTCCTCTGTAACTCTTCAATGGTTTCCTGTTGCAACCAAATGCATTTCAAATGTGTGTAGGTTCTCACATCCCTCCTCAATCTGTTTTCTACCCTTTTAACTGACCAACAAACTTTTATTCTGCCCCTAAGAGAGTAAGCAATTAACAGGCAGAGAATCAACTACACCAAGGTGGAAAGAGTGGTATGGTGAGAAAGGGACTTTGGTTGGAGTCTGCTGTCAGCCTAGGAGTGAAAGCAACTGGTAACTAATTCAAAACCGAAAGGTAGAAATTTACATAAATAAGAAGATAGTCATAATTTAGGAGCAATGAGCCCAAGCCAGTGTGGGATGGGGGGGGGGAGAGAGAGAGAGAAAGAAGGAGGAGGAGGAGAGGAGAGAGAGCAGTTGGCAGAGATGAGGGTTGGAAAAATAACGTTTTTAATTGTGACAATTTGTTTCATGTGGAAAATGAACTTCCTGCAATGTTATTATTTGGCAACTACTCTTCCCCTTCTAGCCTGATCTGCCAAAAGCTGCTATGGGCCTGAACAGCAACTTCCTGGAATACTTGCTCCTTCCATTGCTATCTTTTAAAATCCTATCTATCCTTTTAAGACCCAACTCACATGCTCCCCAATTCATACTTATACCTGATATGTACATGGTGATTTAGAGTTTGTGGAACACTTTACATAGGTTATCTCATTTGCCCCTCTCAACAATCCTGTAAGGTAGATTCTACAGGTATGCTCAGAAGAGTAGTTATGAATTTTTAAACCTGGGGCAAATACTACTTCTGGGGCACAAACTACTTCTATGGCAAGCAGCAGGGAAGGCAAGACAGGTAGGAGGTCGTGGAGGAGGGAAAGGAGGAAGGGAAGTATGAACACCATAGCATACCCTGGAAGAAACACGTAGCAGAAGGGCTTATGTTACACAGGATGCCTTAAGAACAAAGAAGCTGAGAGTGGACTTTACCAGCCTAAGAGATGGTAGCAACTGGGGAACCTTTGAGAAAGTTCTACCAAAAGTACATAGCAGAAGCTATGGGTAACCCCAAATTAAAAAAATTTCTAAAATTGAGGCCTTCTAGAGGAAGATTTCTTCCATGATATGCTTATTGGGAAAAAGAGACTAATGTAAGCCTTACCTAAGTAATTGTAGTACAGTGATAGAGAGCTGAGCCTGGAGTCAGGAAGATCTGAATTCAAATTCAGCCTCTGGCATTTGATAGTTGTCTGCCCCAAAGCAATTCTCTTAACTGCTGTCTGCCTCAGTTTGACTCAACTGTTAAAACGGAGGTAATAAAGCACCGACCTTTCAGGGCTGTTGTGAGAATTAAATGAGATAATATTTATAAAGCACTTAGCTAAAGTCCCCAGTACATAGTAGGTACTTAATAAATGCTTGTTCCCTTGCCTTGCCCTTCCTTCTTTCACCTGCAATTTCCCAGAAATCTTTTGCATCACATTTTTATGAAGGGCACAGGTATCCTCACTTATTTTTGTGAAATCATTAACAGAAGTGAATTGAGGCAGAATGTAGGGATGTAGAACCACCATGACAAGGAGTGGGGAAAGACTTAATTAATAAAACTTCTGCAACTTGGTCATTTCCCTCTGTATTTGCTGCTGAAAAACCAAAGTATCTCACCAACACTGAGACCTATGTCTCCTTACATTGTTTAAAATAATTGAAAATCACTTAAAAGATGGGTGCAGGCTATTTTTAAGGAGTATAGAAAAGGAAAAAGGGGAAAAAAAACCACATAGGTTGGTAACTTCTGCAGCAGGCTAAGCTGGGTGGTAGTGAACCTAGGTGTAGAGAGGAGTGACCCAGAGAAGAGCAGCAAAAAGCATCCTCGGACTTATAGTTGGAAAAATAGTCAGATTATAGACTACAACGGGACTAGTATATGGCCAGAGAAGGTATGATTTCAGCAGGAAACATCTCTTTCATTTTGGGACTAACTCTACATGGTCCTCTACTCTTCCTGTTCAGTCTGATTTAGGTATAAACTAAAAACCTTACTCATTAAGATATTGAAATAAAAAGGCAACTTTAAAAATTGAAACAGAAACAAAGGATTTTTAAAAGCAATCTCTGATTTGTGAGTATCAGTCTCAGTGAAGGTTGTTCAAATTCTGATTTTTAAATTCTATGTATATAAGAATTTTAAAAGTTTGTTTATTTTTAGTTTTCAGCATTTACTTCCATAAGTTTTAAATCCCACCACCACCACCAAGACAGCCTGCAATCTGATATATGCTTTACATGTACATTCCTAAACATGTTTTCACATTAGTCATGTTGCATAGAAGCATTATAATGAACGGGAAAAACCATGAGAAAGAAAAAAAACAAAATAAAATCGTTTGCTTTGCTCTGTATTCAGACTCCATAGTTCTTTCTCTGGATGTGGATGGCATTTTCCATCATGAGTCCTTTAGAATTGTTTTAAGTCCATGCATTGCTGAGAAGGGCTAAGTCTATCAAAATCAGTCATAGAAGACTGTGGCTGTTACTGTGTACAGTGTTCTGCTTCTGCTCAAAGAATAAAAAAAAAAGCTTTATGTAAAATGAATATCATACTGCTGTTGTTTTTTAACTTAATCTTCTCACCTCACAGCCTTTTCCTACCACCCAGGAAGTCATCTCTTATAACAAGAATTAAAAATTAAAACTTAAAAAGCAATTCAGGAACACCAATCAGCATGTCAGCCAGGTCTGACAGTATATATGCAATAATCCCGCACTTCTGCAGAAGAGGTTGAGGAAGCACAGTACATTTTTTTCAGCTCTTCTCTAGGACCCAGTTGGAGTTATTATTATTTATTACAATATCATTATAATTAGACACCATTCAGCTTTGTGGTTTGGTTTTGGTTTTTGCTTTTACTGTTCTTTCCATTTACATTGTTTCAGTCATTGTGTATATTGTTTTTCTGTGTATATTCTTTTTTCACTCTGCTCTGATACAAATTTCTGTGACACACTATTAACACAGACCTTTCAAAATCTCAGGCATTCCCCAGAAATTTTTTTCAAAATGCCTCTAGATCTTTACTGGTTTTAGTATTGGCTCTCACATTGAGTCATCTGAACAAATTTAATTTAATTTAATTTTTTTATTTTTTATTTTTTTGCAGGGGGGGGGCAGGGCAATTGGGGTTAAGTGACTTGCCCAAGGTCACATGGCTAGCAAGTGTTAAGTGTCTGAGGTTGGATTTGAACTCAGGTCCTCCTTACTCTAGGACTGGTGCTCTATTTACTGTACCACCTAGCTGCCCCTTAATTTAATTTAATTTTTTTATTTTTTATTTTATTTTTTGCTTTTTTTGGAGGACAATTGAGGTTAAGTAACTTGCCCACGGTCACATGGTTTTTGTTTGTGTGTGCGTTTTTGTTTGTGTGTGCATTTAGTGTCTGAGGCTGGTTCTGAATTCAGGTCCTTCTGACTCACTGCGCCACCTAGCCTCCCTTAATTTTATTTTTAAATGAAAGATATCCACCTTCCCAGACCTTGAAGTTCAGTTGATTGTGTACTTTTTAGTTTTTAATTTTTTTTGCTTGTTTTTACCCTACTTGTATGAAACTACTGGGTGCTTTCAGTTTATTTTAGAAGCTAGAGAAATCTTTGGCTCACACTCTTGTTGATGTGTTGCTGGTTTCTTCTTTGGCCAAGGAAATAGTCTGCAGGTTGAAAAGGGGTAAGATCTATGGTGTAACTGTGTCCTTTCCCCCCCAGAAATTAAGGGTTAAAAGAAAAAAGAAATTATTTCACAATTTCCTGGGTTTCTTTAATCCTTATTTTAAAAGTAAGTTTTGTTTGATACCTTTTGCTTTTTATATCAGTCATTTCTATATAACCTTCCCTCCTTCCAGAATTATACCTTCACTTGTAACAAAGAAACAACTAATTGAAAACACTGAAAAGAGTGACATCTGATATTTGCAAAATTCTTCTCCCATAGACTTCTACCACACATTAGGTCTTCTCACAAACACAAAAATCTTTATGTACATACAGTTCTCATGTTTTTCTAATGGCTTTCTACGTTAGTTATTTAATTTGATCCTTTTACCATTTCTATAGTAGATAAAACAAGAGCTAATCTTACTTTATGGGTGAGGAAACTAAGGCCTACTTAAGTTAAATAACTTGGGACACGAAAAATTAGGAGGAAAGATGAGAGAGAGGAGAAAGGGAAGGAAAAGGGAGATGGAAAGAGAGGAAAAAATAAAGAAGAAAATCTTTATGATGTGTTTCCTTTCTCTTTCTTTCCCTTCTTTTCCTCATCCTTCTCTAAATTTGCAAACATAAGCACAGTTTTCTATTTTCTTTCCTTCTTCAATTCAATTCAATGAGTATTTATTAGGGACCTACTATGAGGCATAGCCAAGATGGTGATAGAGCACCAAGAAATGCCACAGGCCCTCTTTCTCCCCTGCGAAGAAAAACTCTTCCAAACATGTCTAGAAAATATACCAGGACGAATATTGATTGGGAAATACAAGAAAAGAATCACAGTGATTCATTTTTCCAGACCAGGTTGGCACAGGGAAACTGTCTAAGGCAGATAGGAGTCCAGTCATAGACATGCCATGCGGAATATTCCAACTCAGAGAGATGTTATACTAGGAGAAAGTGGTATCTCAGGTCTAAGAGAGGGGCCTAAACTTGTGTAAGGTGTAGGAACAGCTGTCAAATGATTTCTCTCAGGTCACAGATTCATGGAGAACCCAAAAGGGTGCCTGACTGTAGGTATGGCATTCCAGAGAGCAGAGAATTCATGGGTCCTAGGCCATAAAGGCAAGAGCAAGTTCAGAAGCAAGAGTACCTTCACAGCTAAGACCCAAGAAGCAATGTCATCTCAGTTCCAGCCTGTAGCCCAGTCTGAAGCCTGCAGAGCAATAATCAGAATAGGAGTCCTATACCAAAGAGCGGCCTGCGGTTCCATCCCTCTGAACCAAAAGAACTTTCTAACTTGTTGGTAGTGGCTGAATCCAGCAGCAATCTATTGAAACTCTATGTAGGCAAGCCCAAAGGTATATTGCTCAGACCCCAAACCAGGTCAGGAACATTCAGAGTTGAGATCAGTGGGACAGTAATCAGACTTTGTCCTGGATCAGACAATGTTGGGAGCACTGAAAGCTTGTAGGTGCCCAAACAGTGCTATTTCTGAGAACAACACAACACTCAGGATACCCAAGAAAACAATATTAGGACCAGCTCAAGCATGTAGATCTTGGCATCAGGGCTGAAGTTAAGAAGTTGACTGGAAGAAGGAGGGGGAAAAAGAATCCTTCAATTAAAATAAAACTATTCTAGTGATGGATATACTCGACACAATTCCAGAAAAAGAGCATGACTCCAAAACATCTACAGATGAAACCCTAAAGAAAAACAGAACTTGGACTCAAGTTTAACTAGAATTCATGGGAATTATGAAGCAAATTTTTAAAAAGTGGTTTAAAATGTTTTTATGTAAACAAAATAGGAGCACTAGGGGAAAAATGGAAAAGAATTGAGAGCTATTAAATAAAGAATTGAAAAGGAAATGGATAGTTCAGCACAAGAAGCACAAAACCTTGATCAAGTATCAAACTTTCTGACAATCATAATTGGCAAAATAGAAATTAATGACTCCATCAGGCAATAAGAAATATTTTTTTCAAGAAATTGAGGTTAAGTAACTTGCTCAAGGTTACACAGCTATTTATTTATGTGTGGGTGCTAAGTAACTGAGGCCGGAACTGATCCCAGGTCCTCCTGACTCCAAGGTTGACACTCTTACTCCACCACCTAGCTGCCCCAATAAGAAATATTTTTAAAAATCTAAACTATAGAAGAAAATATAAGGTATCTCACAGTAAATACAACTGGCCTGGAAAACATATTGAGGAGGGTAAAAAAATTAAGAATCATTGGACTACCTAAAAGTCGCTTTTTCCCCAAAGAGCCTAGACTTCATGTTTCAAGAAATATTTTTTTAAAACTTCCCAGAGGGAAAAATGGAAATAGAATCCATTGGTTATCACCTGAAAGGAACTCCTCAAATAGAAATCTTCAAGAATATTATAGTCGGGGCGGCTAGGTGGTGCAGTGAGTAAGAGCGCTGGCCTTGGAGTTGGGATGACCCGAGATCAGATCAGGCCTCAGAAAATGAGCACCCACACACAAATAATGACTGGCCATGTAACCTTGAGCAAGTTACTTAACCCAAATTGCTTTAAAAAAAAAAAAGAACATTATAGTCAAAATATAGAGTTTCTATGACAAAGAAAAATGTAAGCAGCCAGAAGAATTCAAGAAGCCAAAGGCAGAATCACTCAAGATTTATCAGATATAACTGAAGAGAAGAGGAGAGTCTGGGATTCAGTATTCCAGAAGGCAAAGGATATAGGCTTTCAAGCAAGAATAAATTTCCAGCAAAACCAAGCTACACAGAAACTTTGAACATTAAACAGAAAGTTAAAGCAAAACATAAAAAGTGTAAACTGAATGAACAAGGATAAATTGCTTATATTCTAATGTGGGAAGATGATGTGTGTCCTCTCTGAACCTTCTTAATTTTTTTTCTAATCAGCAAAAATCTACCTCCTCTCTCTCATACTCCTCACTTTAATTGAAAAAGAAAAAGAGGGGTGGCGAGGTGGCTCAGTGAATAGAGCATTGGCCCTCGAGTCAGGAGGACCTGAGTTCAAATCTGGCCTCAGACACTTAATACTTAAGTAGCCATGTGACCTTGGGTATACTGTGTGACCTTGGGTAAGTCCCTTAACCCCAATTGCCCTGCGGAAAAGAAAACCCTTTTTACACTATAATTTTATCTTTGTGAGGGGTCATAAAGGGAGTCTAATTAAATATAAAGCCTAGGAATAGTTCTATTATTTCCTGATAATCTTAAAAGAAGAATGGAAAAGGAAAGAAAGAAGAATACACTAGAGGAAGAAGGGAGAGGAAAATTGGGGGAAATTATCTCACATAACCAAGGCATGCAAATAGAAGTCTATACCAACAAAGAGGGTGGGATTGGAGAATGGCTGACCCTTGAACTTGACTCATCTGAATTGGTCAAATGGAGCAAGAATACATACATACAACAAAGTTGGATAAAAGAGTACATTTCACTCTCAACAGGGAAATAGGATAAGGGAGAATTAGAGGGAGTGTATGTTAAAAGAGGGATTAGTCCTAAGCAAAATAAAAATATGCATAGTCTTTTTGTGGTGGCAAGAACTGGAAAGCAAGGAGGACCCCATCAACTGAGGAATGGCTGAACAAGTACAGGCATACCTTGGAGATATTGCAGGCTTAGTTCTAGACCACCACAATAAAGTGAATATTGCAATAAAGCAAGTCACATGAATTTTTCCCCCATTGCATATAAAAGTTCTGTAGTCTAAGTGTGTATTATATCTTTTAAAAAAGTACATTCTTTAATCTAAAAAATACTTTATTGCTAAAAAAAAATGCTAAACACCATCTGAGCCTTCAATGAGTCGTGATCTTTTTTTTTTTTTTTAAAGCAATTGGGGTTAAGTAACTTGCCCAAGGTTACACGGCTAGGTTTTTTTTTGTTTGTTTGTTTGTGTGGATTAAGTGTCCGCCGAACTCAGGTCCTTCTGACTCCAGGGCCGGCACTCTATTCACTGCGCCACCTAGCCGCCCCTAAGTCGTGATCTTTTTGCTGGTAGATGATTTTGCCTTAATATTATTGCAGGATGATGGTTGCTGAAGTTCAAGGTGGCTGTAGTAATTTCTTTTTCTTTTCTTTTCTTTTTTTTTTTTTTTTTGAGAGCCCATTCACTTTATCACAGCCACAAAGCTAATTCATCCAGAGAGGACATAGATTTCATGTATATAGCTTGTGTCTGTGACATTGGAAAGAACACTTACTCTAATTACATTTGGATTTCTTTAACTAATTCCTGAACAATTCAACAACACTGTTAATTTCATTCCAATCTGGTACTGCATACTGGAAATAAATAATAAAATAAGACAACAACAAAGTTTGCCACATCACTTGATTCTTCCTTTCACTTGAACACTTACAGTCATTGTAGCATTCTTAATTGGCCTAATTTCGATATTGTTGTGTCTCAGGGAATAGGAAGGCCAGAGGAAAGGAAATGAAACAGAGAACTGCCGGTCAGTAGAGCAGTCAGAACACAGACAATATTTATCTGTTAAGTTCCCCATCTTATGTGGGTGTGGTTTGTGGTGCCCCAAAATAATGACAATAATAACATCAAAGATCTCTGATCACAGATTACCATAACATAACATATAAAGTAATAGTGAAAAAGTCTGAAATATTACAAGAATTACCAAAACATGACACAGAGACACAATGGGAGCACACACTGTTGGGAACATGGTACTAATAGACTTCCTTGATACAGGTGCCACAAACTTTCAATTTATAAAAACAAACAAACAAGCAAAAACAAACAACCCCCCTCTCCCTACTATAGTATCTGCAAAGTGTAATAAAGGGAAGCACTATTGTGCACATACATTTGAATGTGATAGAATACTATTGTACTTTTCAATGTCATGATGATCAGTTGTGCTAATTTTCCCCCTTTTTTTTGTCTTTAAAAAATGCCATTTGTTATATGGAATGGCTCCCCATGAGGGGAGGGGAGGGAAATTGGGAGAGACGTTGAGAAACAAAACACATTAATAAAAACTAAATTAGAAAGAGAATGCTATCAGAAACTTGGGAAAGCTTGCGTGAACTGATGCAGAGTAAAATGAGCAGAACTAGGAGGATGATGTATACAAATACAACAATATTGTAAATACAAACACATTTGAAAAACTTAGGAACTCTGATCAGAACAGTGACCGATCGCAGCTCTGGAAGACCACGGAGTGGTGAGACACTCAGAGTACCAGAGAAGGCATTTTTTTAACATGACCAATGTGGACATTTATTTTGCTTTACATGTTTGTAATAGGAGTTTTCTCTTTCTTTTCAGCTGGGAGGGGGAAAGAGGAAAAAAAGGTAGGTTTTTGCTATTTGAAAAAAAATTAATAATTAAAAGCCTACTTTGTTCCAGGCACTGGACTAGAGTCTGGGGTCAGAGAAACAAAAATAAACGAGTTTCTGATCTCAAAGAGCAGAAGTCATTCTCTGCTCTTAATATTTGCTCACTCCTCTGTCCAATCTGTTGCCAAATATTTTCAATTCTACCTCTTCAGCATTTCACTCATCTGCCCTTTTCATTCTATTCATTCCTCCAACCACCCAACTTAAACCCTCATCACTTTTTTCCTGGACTATTGAAATAGCCTCTTAATTGGTCTCTCTGTTTCTAGTCTATCCCCCCTCCAATCCATCCTCTACAAAGTTGCCAGAATTATATTCCAAAAGTACAGATGTGAGCGTGTTACTCCATGGTCTTCCAGACACTGGCTACCTGCTTCATCTATTATAAAAGATAGTCTCCCAAATTTCTGTTTGGCTTTATTGAAATTAGCTCCTAGCCTGTCTCCAGTCTATTTTTCCAGGATGATGACAAATATATCCCCATTCACACACTCTATGCCAAATAGCCAAATGGCCTGCACTTCCCCATATACAACACTACTTTTCTTACCTGGAGGCTTTTGTACAAGTTGTCTGTGCCTGGGATATTTTGCCTCCTCACCTTAGTCTTTTGGAACAACCGGCTCCCTTCAAGGTTAAGGTAAAGTGCTGCTTCTTGCAAGAGCTAATTTCTCAGCTCTAATTTCTCTGCCCCGCCCCTATTACTGTGTATTTCATTTGTAAATAGCCTATATTTACTTATCTCTGAACATATTGTAGCCCTCATATTAGAATATAATTAGAATGTTAGATTATAATCTTTTTGAGGTTAGAGATTATCTCATTCTTGTGTTGGTATCTCCAAAGTCTAATGTAGTGCCTGGAACATAATAGGTGCATAATAATTGCTTGTTGATTGATTGAAGGAACATATAGTCTACTAGAGGAAGCAACACATATACACAGATAAATAGATACAAAGTATGTAAAAATAAATAAAAATCAAATCAGACAACATGGATAGCACTAATCTTAAAAGGCTATGTAATTGTGTAATGGTAATGGAATCTGAAGATCCCTTTGTATTGGCTAGATGAGAGGTACTTAGCACCTAGTTTCAAATTAAGCCTCTGTTAAAGAAGCAGAAGGTGTGAACTGGGGCTGCTAACTTAACAGGTAGGGGCTGAATGGGGAGAAACTAATACAGTATATAAGGGAGAGCACAAGTTGGAGAGTCAGAACTTCTTGGGACAAGCATTTAGAGGCAGAGCAGCTGCTGCCAGAGAGAGAGAGAGAGATAGAGAGAGAGAGAGAGAGAGAGAGAGAGAGAGAGAGAGAGAGAGAGAGAGAGAGAAGGAGGGAGATAGAGAGAGACAGAAAGAGACAGAGAGAGAGATAGAGAGACAGAGAGACAGAGACAGAGACAGAGAGAGACAGAGAGAATTTCTCTCAGTGAGCAACTGAAGTCCAGGCTGCTGCTGCTAGACTGGAACTCCATGGAGAAAGTGATTTTGATTTTGAGAAGGGAGCTGCTGAAGACTTCTGAGGGCCAGCTAGAGCTGCCAGAGGAAGCATGACTGTGGTGTTGGTACTTTGTCTGTAGATCTGTTAAGTTTTCTCTTCCCAGGAACAGAGACTGTGAAGGATTTGAGATGAACTGGACACTGTGAGCTTTAATGTGAAGTGGGAACTACACGAAGAGCTGGATAAGGAGCTGGGAATTGTCTTTCTTTGAACCTAGGTGACAGTTTGGTGGATTCAGGTAGGAGCTACCTGCCTTGAGTCAAGATGTAAAAACCTCTCTGTGTATACTGAGTAGTGACTGATAAAATTGTAACTTACTTGTGATATAGGGATGGATGGTCTGTGTATTTTCCACTACCCCTTAAGAGAGTATTGAGTAGTGACTGATATTGTAACTTAATTGTTGGGTGGAGAGCTTTGACTTATTGTACTTTGTGTCACTTAAGGAGAGTTGAGTGAGTTAAGGATTAAGGAGGCTCTCCTCCTTAAGATTGATTGAATTAAGGATCATTGAATGATTGAGTTACTAAATGATTGAGAAATATTTTGATTTAGTAAATTGAGTAATATTTTGATTGAGTAAAAATTTTATTTAATATATAAGTATATGTCTATATAGGAGGGTATATGAGAGTATGAATATATATGTGAATGTATATATATGTGTGTATGTGTGTATGTGTGTGTGTGTGTGTGTGTGTGTACAGGTATATATAGACAGAGGGCATAGGACCAATTGAATAGGAAGGGATGATACTTAAAAGGTTAAATTAAGAGATGAAAGAGGAATATAATGAGAAGAGATGGGGAAAGACAGAATGGGGTAAATTATCTCATACAGAAGAGGTAAGGGAAAACTGTTACAATGGAGGGAAAGAACAGTAAGGCAAAAGGGAATGGGTCAATCTTACTCTCATTGAATTTAGCTTAGGGAGGGAATGAAATACACACTAAATAGGTATCTCACCCTACAGGAGAGTAAGGAAAAGGAGATCAGAGGGGGGATCATGGACGGGAGGGCAGGTTGGCGGGGAGGGTAGTTAGAAGCACACGCTTTTGAAAAGGGAGAGGGTCAAAGTAGAGAATAAAACAAGTGGGGGGCAGGATAGGATAGAGGGAAATATAGTCAGTCTTTCACAATATATCCACTATGGAAATGTTTTGCGTAGCTACACATGTACAACCTATATTGAACTGCCTATCTTCCCAGTAAGGGTGGGTGACAAAGGAGGAAGGGAAAGAATCTGGAATTCAAAGTTTTGAAATCAAATGTTTAAATATACATATGCAACTGGGAAATAAGACATACAGGCACTGGGGTATAGAGATCCATCTTGCCGTAATGGAAAACTGGAGGGGAGAAGGGGTAGGATATAGGAGAGCAGATTGAGGGAGGGGGTATACAGTGAGATTGCTGTTTTGGGGTGGTGGGTAGGGGATAGACGGGGAGAAAATTTGTAACTCAAAATCTTGTGGGGAAAAAAATTAAACAAAAAAAAACATTGGGAGAATTGGAACAGGTTTCTAGTAGAGATGATCCTGGAGTTGAACCTTTCCTCTCCTTCCAGAGAAAGAGGCCTTTGGATCTTTGTGTTGTCTAATCTCTCAACTATGCCCTTTATGCCTTTTCTTCCTTCTTCTTTAAGTACCTTCCAGATGTAAGTGACCTGTGTCCAGGGATTTGTGTTTATTTCCTTATGGACTACATTTCCCAGAAGTCTTTGGAGGGCAAAGGACACTTAATAAGTCCTGAAAGTAATGGGTTTGGGAGCTAAGGGGAGGAGGATAGATTTGTGCTAGACCATCACTGAGCTCATGGATTTTTTGAGATGAAACTGAAAGATCGAGAAGGGGAAGGTCACTGCCATAGGCCCAATTTTTTTCTCTAGATCCAAAAAAGGGCAGCAAGCATTTGCTCTTATATATAGCAGCACTATAGCAAGTACATTTCTATCTAATTATTTGAAGAAGAAATTATTTGGAAAGATATTAGATATGGAGTTCCATATGTATGGAGCTCCATTTACATAACTATAACATACCATGATGTGCCATGATGTTGACTGACACCACACCTCCCTAAATTTAGTGGGAGTTTAGAGGTTTGCATTAAGCAGGTGAACTTTTACTCTGCAGGAGAAGTCAGCAAAAGTGAGGAATTGGGAAGTGTAGAGCTTTTGAGACATACATTAATTTAATAACATTTGATTACACATCTATCTATGTAATTGACTTAATCTGGTCACTAAGTTTGTGACTTTTGCATGGAGATTTTGATTGACAAGTATGCTGGGAAGTAATGAAAGAGAAGTGACCAGTTGTACAAAGGACTTAATTAAATGAGTTTACTCCTATATAAGAAGGAAGCTTCCAGGGGTGACTAGGTGGTGCACTGAATAGAGCACCAGCCCTGGAGTCAGGAGGACCTGAGTTCAGATCTGGCCTCAGACACTTAACACTTACTAGCTGTGTGACCTTGGGCAAGTCACTTAACCCCGATTGCCCTCCAAAAAGCAAAACAAAAAAATTAGAAGAAGAAGAAGGAAGCTTACAGAGGAATGTGGGATAGAGTGTTTGGTTGGTTGACATTCATTCTGTCCATGGTTCTGACTACTCTAAAGACACATACAAATATAGTGCTACAACATTTCTTCCCCTCTCTTTTGGTGTACTGATTCTTCTTCCTTCTCTTCTTTAGCTGCAGAAATACCATTCTCCTGGTTTTTCCCTTACATCTTTGACCATTCATTCTCTGTCTCTTTTGCTTGCTCGATCCTCTTTCTGACTCCTTAATGTTTTATTCTGGCCTTCTGTTCTTTTACCTTTTCTTTCTAGGTAATTTCATTCATTCTAAGGTTTCTATTATCTCTATAGTAGAACTATATCATATACTATAATTGAACTTCAACTACTTCTATTTAGATAATTTGTCAGACATGACTGAACAACAAATCTATATCACCAACCTTGAGTTTTTTTCTGAGCAAAAGACTCATGTTTCTCATTACCTATAAGACTTCTCTGCCTGGAAGTTCTCATAGCACCTCAAACTAGAGCCTTAACTAGGAATTCCAGTACCTAAGGAAGGATTCATGTGTGCTGAGGCAAGAATGGGGAAATATCTGGTGAATGATCATTCCTGTGATTAATTGTGGTAAACTAGAGATTAATATCACAGGAACTGGGAGAGGTTGAAGAACTAACAAATCAGGGTAATCAGAAGGATAGGAGTGGAGGTGGAGAAAAAGGCTATGAGCCAGGTCCTGGACTTATTTAGGTGTAAGGGGAGTGACATGGAAGTTTACAGATAATAATGAGGATCTAGACAGGATGAGTGAACTTTAAAGGAGGACAAGGAGTTGAATGATGACAGCAAAGAAAGGGTTTGAAAGTGGTGGTGGTGAGCCAGGAATATAGCCACCTCCTATCAGCCCTGTGCCAAGGACTGTGACAGAAGGAATAGGAGGAGGCCTGGGCGAGGGTGGTAGCTGAGTGATAGCAACTTCAGGAGAAAGCAAGATTTCAGTTACCACACACACACACACACACACAAACACACACAAACAGAGAGAGAGAAAGACAGAGACAGAGATAAAAAGACAGACAGACAGAGACAGACACAGAGAGACAAAGAAGGAAGATATCTAATATAAAGGGAAATTTATCACTAGAGGAAAGTTCCAGAAGGAAGACTAGAAATAATTGGTAGAAGAGGATAAGAACGGGTTAGGGTTAGGGCTGAGTTTACTATTGCATCTTAAAGAAGACTTACAGGAAGTTTCAGAAAGAACACAGCAAGCCACCACATTTTAACTAGCACATAGGGAAACTTAAGGGGATGGGAACAAGAGCAGAGGCAACAAGGAAAGGATAGAGTGAAGCTAGCTCACTGGTACCTTCAAATCAGGGTCAGGGAATAGATTTAACCAACAGGTTCAATGATGCTGGTGAAGGCCATGGTTTTGATAGGAAATAGGAGAAGGCAGATGCTTGTTCCCGTGCCTGGCACAGTTTATTGGCACACACTGGGCACTTGAGAAATGCTTGTTGATTAATTGCATGGGTGTGTCAGATTGTTTTCTCATCTCTGATTTCACAGGTCCAGGAGGCAGGCAGCAGGCTTTATCAGGTGAAGGCCCAGCTATACAGTGATGATGTATGAAACATTGCAGAAAAAAAAATGCATGTATTTGGGAAGAGTTTCTAGATAGAAAGAGGGGACAAGACTAGATCCTAGGCTAAGCTAGCCTTCCCCTCCCCCTTAAAAAGGGTTTTGGGGGGCCTACTACAGGTAGTACACATAAAAAGCCTGGCTAATCTTTATTTGGGCTAATTCACACTCACAATCTTTGAGAATGGACTAGCCTTCTGCACTGCTCTGGGAGCCATCTTGGTTTAATCTACATGGATTTATAATTTTCACCTCCCAGATTCTTAGAGATAATTATAAAATTCCCTTATATATATAAATCTCCTCCCTGATATATATATATGACAGGATTTATGAGACTGGCACAAACTTGAGCAATTAGTTTGGCAAAGCTGTCCTGAAACTGGTTTGTATTTGTGAAGGTGATTAAGAGAATGATACAAATAGATACTACCAATTACCAGACACTTAGGGTGTACCAGTGCTACAAATGGATAGAGTGCCAGATCTGGAGTCAGGAGAACCTGAGTTCAACTCTGAGCTCAGACACTTACTAGCTATGTAACCCTGGGCAAGTACCTTCATTCTGTTTGCCTCAGTTTCCTCATCTGTAAAATGAGTTGGGTCTAGTAAAGAGGAACATTGATTTGGAATGAATAGATGTAAGTTGCAAAGCAAATTTAGGCTTGATGGAAGGAAAAATTTCCTAACAGTTAAAGCTATCTAAGGGTGGAATAAGCTAGCTGCCTATGCAATTAGTCTTCAAGGAAAGTTGAGTAGATGATGACTTTTTACATTTTTTATTCATTTTTTCAGGTAGCCACTAAGTTCCCTTCAAACTCTGAAATTCTGGTTTTGTGATTCTGTGACCCAAGCAAACTCGAAATCATGTGCGACCTTTAGGGACACATGTTGAAGTGTGTGTGTGTGTGTGTGTGTGTGTGTGTGTGTGTGTGTGTGTGTGTGTGTGTGTGTGTGGTGGAGTGGGGCTAACTGCACAAGTATAAGGAATTATGCAAGGCACTGGGGATTCAGAGACACAAACTAGACCTGATCTAAAGGGACTTACATTTAAGAAAGGAATTATAATTTTCATATTAATAGATATGATATATATAATGGGTATACTAATAAATTTGTTTTCTCAAGAGCTACCTCTCTGGTTCAGTAGTCAGAGTTTACAATGCAGCTTGAAGTGATTAATCAAAACTCTAACAACACTCACAATCACTGGACCTTAAATTAATTGAATCAAAGATTGTAGAACCTGTTCCCATCACAGAACTGTGGTTCTGTACCCTAGGGGAGGTGGTCATGACCCCCAAAGATTTGACTCCAGAATTGTTGTATTGTGGGACTTCTGGGTTTCTCATGGGAAACCACTAAATGATTGTTTGTAATCCACTTTCCCCGATCCTTTCCTACTTGTGATTTAACTTCTGCTTTTACTTCAGCTGTAAGAATATTCCTGACTGGGAAACTGATTAATTAGATTACTTAAACTACTTGAATTAAACACTCCCATCTTTAGGCCTGCTTTGTATGGCTCCGAGCATTCTCAGGTTAGAGGCTGGCTCAGTAAAAATTTGTTAACACTTTTTTCTGGGAGTGGATAAAATTTGCACACAGATAAGTAAAAACATAATGATTTGTGTATGTAACCCCATGGGAAGATGGAGGAATGCTTGCTCTGGGGTAAGATGGCTCTTACTTTGAGCTCTCTCAAGAGGTGATCAAAACTAGAAACAGTATTATAATATAATATAATATAATATAATATAATATAATATAATATAATATAATATAATATAATATAATATAATATAATATAATATAATATAATATAATATAATATAATAGGATAGGATAGGATAGGATAGGATAGGATAGGATAGGATAGGATAGGATATAATTATTATATATAGTATAATATATTATAATATAATATATTATTATATATAGTATAATAATATAATATAATTATAATATAAACAAAATACTTCTTATATTGAATTTCTTCCAGAAACTTGTTCAGATTAGTGCCTTTTAGGTTGAGCTCTCCCCCAAATCAGAGCTGTGTATCATGTTCATGTAGGGACCAGAATGAAGTGAGGACATGAATTCCTGGGGTCTGGGACCTGAGAGAGATGTGGTTCAGTAGAACAACAAAACCCACAAAAAGGTTATAGGGGAAGGAAAGGAGTAGGATAGGATAGGCTGTGGCTAAGGTTAGGTACTTCCTCACTTCAAAGTACTCAGAACTTCTGAGACAATTCTTGGCATTTTGTCTCAGCACGTTAAAAGGAAAATGAAGTCATTATAATCAAACATTGATATGGCCTCTACTATATGTAGGGCACTGAGCTACAGTCTAGTGATAAATAGAAGACAGATGCTTGTGCTCAAGGAGTTTACAGTTTCATTGAGAAGGCAGAAAATAGGCATAAAAGATAAGTGATTGGATTGGATAAGCATTGGATAAAAGCCACATGAGCGGTTCAGACAATATGAGTTTTTAGGAGTTGATAGGATGAGATCACTGTGGGCTAGGGTAATGGGAAAGGCTTTATAGCGGAGTGGGCTGCTTTAAGTTTTAAGGTAGGCAAGAATATGGATGAGTAGAGGGGAAGGAAGAATGCATCCTAGGCAGGGGAATAAGAAGAGTGATGGCAGGCAAGAGAAAGCTGTTACCATAGAGGGGAAGAGCAGGGAGGTGAAAGTGAATGGGTCAACCTTATTCTCATTGGACTTGGCTTAAGGAGGAAATAACATGCACACTCAGTTGGGTATCTTACCCTACAGGAAAGCAGGGGGAAAGGGGATAAGGTGGGGGGGATGATAGAAGGGAGGGCCAATTGGGGAAAGGGGTAGTCAGAAGCAAACACTTTTGAAAAGGGACAGGGTCAAAGGAGAAAATGGAATAAATGGGGGGCAGGACAGGATGGAAGGAAATATAGTCTTTCACAATGTGACTACTATGGAAATGTTTTGCATAACTACACATGTATAACCTATATTGAATTGCTTGTCTTCCCAGTGGGGGTAGGTGAGGAGGGAAGAAAGGAGAAAATCTGGAACTCAAAGTTTTAAGAACACATGTTAAAAAATTGTTTTTACATGCAACTGGGAAATAAGATATACAGGCAATGGGGTATAGAAATGTATCTTGGCCTAAAATAAAGTAAGGGGTTAGGGGTTAGGGGAGATATAAGAGAGGGCAGACTGGGGAAGAGGTGTTTAGTATGCTCATCATCCTGGGGTGGGGGGTAGGAGAGAGATGGGGGAAAATTTTGGAACTCAAAATATTATGGAAATGAATGTTGAAAACTAAAAATAAATAAATAAATTCTGGGGAAAAAAAAAAGAGAAGAGTGATGGCATAGAAATAGGAATGCCCCAGGACTATTTGGGTAAAGAATGAATAGATCAGTTTGGCTGGAGGTGTGCTTCTGTAGGGAGGAGAAACATGTAAAGTTGAAAAGATTGATTTATAGGAGAAGAAGCATACAAAATAGAGAGAAAATAAGGGAGAGAGACTTGGAATCAGGTAAGCTACTAAAGAGACTATTGTAATAGATCAGACCTTAAGCCTAAAATGTAGAGAAAGGGACAGATTTTAGAGATGTTCTTAAAAAATTGTTAATTTAATTTTAGTTTTCAGCATTCACTCCCACAAGATTTTGAATTCGAAATTTTCTCTCCATCTCTTTCCTCCCCCCATCCCAAGATGACATGCATTCTGATTACCCCTTCCCTTAATCTGCCCTCCTTTTTATCACCACCCCCCACACCTTCTCTTATCTCATTCCCTTCTGTTTTCCTGTAGGGTAAGATAGATTTCTATACCCCATTGCCTGTATATCTTATTACCCAGTTGCACGTAAAAACAATTGTTAACATTTGCTTTTAAAATTTTAGATTTCTGCATTCTTTCACCTCCTCCTTCCCTACCCATCCTCATTGAGAAGGCAAGCAATTTGGTATAGGTAACGCATGTGTAGTCATGCAAAAACACTTCCAAAACAGTCATGTTGTGGAAGACTAACTATATTTACCGTCATCCTACCCCCCGCATTTATTCTATTCTCTCCTTTGACCCTGTCCCTTCTTGAAAGTGATTGCTTCTGATTGCTCCTTCATCCCATTTGCCCTCCCTTCTATCATATCACCCCTCCCCGCTGCTTATCTTCTTCTCCCCCTACTTTCCTGTAGGGTAAGATTGTAGCGGCAAGCACCCCAATATCCCCAGGGTGACTGCCAACACAGGTTCTTAGATCTGCTTTTCAAAAGGAAAGCAACTCAAAATGGGTTAACAAGCTTACTTTAATCAAACAAACATGCATTACCTAGTTCAGGGGGAAAAGGTCAGCACCCCGAACTTCAGAGTTACAGAACTTACAGATCAAACAGACAGGCTTCCAAACTGTCCAACCATTATATCAATACCAAATCACAGTTACCAGAGAGGGAAGCATCAACATCTGGGTTTTCAAAGCCGGGGGGCTCTCAACAATGGCTTCCCAGAGTCTCTCATCTGGTCAAATCACACAACACTTCTCAAAGTGAGCCCCAAAGCAAAGCCTCTCCTCAGGGCTTATATAGCCTTCTCCTGGCTCAGAGATTGTAACAACTTCCTAGACCCACTGCCCAATCACAAAGTATCAAGGTGTGGGCTTTACTGAAAAACAAGCCTCCCACCACAGGCTCCAGGTGCACTTAAGCTAGGGGCAGGGAAGATCTTTAAATTTGCATTTCCATTACATTCGGCCCCAAGATCTTTCATGCCCATAGCATACACAATTTACATTTGAATTAGCACTAAACATCTCTTAGTTCACATTTTCCAGGTACATAGGAAAATCACAATATAATCTCAAAATACAATAGTCCAAGTCTTCCACTCATGGGGCAAATGTTAACTCAGTCACTTATCAGTAAAATCAAAAAATAGTCACTCTTAAGTTAACTCAATCAGTTACATAAGTTATCAAAGTACAAGTCTTCCACTCTGGGGCAAAGTCTTGATTAACTCAATTAGTCTCTTATCTGTAACAATATCTCAAAGTACAACCAATACCTTATTCAGTAAAGTCTTACTAAGTATGCCCATAGCATAGACAATTTACATTTCAATTAGCACTAACCATCTCTTAAGTCATATTTTCAAGATACATTTAAAATGTATCTTGAAAATGGCCACTGGGTCTTAAACAAAGTACATTGCATTTTCACATCAATTCACAAAATACAAAGCATTATCACATAAAGTTCTCTTGGGAGGAGGGGGGTTGTCCTTCCCATAACACTGCTCCAACCCCTGCTTCCAAGTCCAGAGAGGGAGCTGGGCAACAAAACCAAAGTGGAGTCCTTGGGGTCCATGGCACTTCACCCCACCCACCAGTCACAAGTCCATCCTCCCCCTGGGTCCCAAACTGTGGGATGGGATGCCGCAAGGAAACACATTCAGTGCCCCTGCTTTGCCACACAGTCCTTATCTTGTCCTGTGGCTGAACTCCAAACTCCTGGGTTCCTTCTCCTCCAGCAGAAGGCAGCAGCTCCAGGCTTCTCCACAGGTCTCCATGCAGGCAGCTCACCATTCCTGCTCTCAGCACAGTGAAGTCAGCATGCAGGCCGTTCTCTCCTGCTCCATGGCTCCACAGAATCACAGCTACCACAACTGGGAAACAAACAATTATCCCAGCCCCCATACTTTCCTATTACTCAGCAGATCCCATCCCTCATCGCCATTTTGTAGCGGCAAGCACCCCAATACCCCCAGGGTGACTGCCAACACAGGTTCTTAGATCTGCTTTTCAAAAGGAAAGCAACTCAAAATGGGTTAACAAGCTTACTTTAATCAAACAAACATACATTACCTAGTTCAGGGGAAAAAGGTCAGCACCCCAAGCTTCAGAGTTACAGAACTTACAGATCAAACAGACAGGCTTCCAAACTGTCCAACCATTATATCAATACCAAATCACAGTTACCAGAGAGGGAAGCATCAACATCTGGGTTTTCAAAGCCGGGGGGCTCTCAACAATGGCTTCCCAGAGTCTCTCATCTGGTCAAATCACACAACACTTCTCAAAGTGAGCCCCAAAGCAAAGCCTCTCCTCAGGGCTTATATAGCCTTCTCCTGGCTCAGAGATTGTAACAACTTCCTAGACCCACTGCCCAATCACAAAGTATCAAGGTGTGGGCTTTACTGAAAAACAAGCCTCCCACCACAGGCTCCAGGTGCACTTAAGCTAGGGGCAGGGAAGATCTTTAAATTTGCATTTTACATTGATAGATTTTCATACCCAATTGAGTGTGTATGTTATTCCCTCCTCAAGTCAAATCTGATGAGTATAAGGTTCACTCATTCCCTCTCACCTCCCCACTTTCCCCTCCATTGTAAAAGCTTTTTATTGCATCTTTTATGTGAGGTCATTTATCTCATTGTACCTCTCCATTTCTCCTTCTCCCACTACATTACTCTCTCACACTTTAGTTTTACTTTTTCGATAGCATCCCTTAGTATTCAGTTCAACCTGTGTCCTCTCTCTCTCTCTGTCTCTCTCTCTCTCTCTCTCTCCTCTAACTACCCTAATACTGAGAAAGGTCTTATGTTACAAATATCCTTTTTCTATGTAGGAATATAGACAGTTCAACTTGAATAAGTCCCTTATGATTTTTTCACACTTCTCTTGATTTTTGTATTTGAAAATCAGATTTTCTATTCAGCTCCGGTCTTTTCATCAAGAATGCTTGAAAGTCCTCTATTTCTTTGAATGTCCATTTTCCCCCTGAAATATTATACTCAGTTTTCCTGGGTAAGTGATTCTTGGTTTTAATCCTAGCTCCTTTGACCTCCATAATATTATATTCTAAGCCCTCTGATCCCTTAATACAGAAGCTGATAAATCTTGGGTTATCCCGATTGTGTTTCCACAATACTTGAATTGTTTCTTTCTGGCTGCTTACAATATTTTCTCCTTGACCTGGGAACTCTGGAATTTGGGTACAATATGCCTAAGAGTTTTTTTTTGGGGGGGGGGGGAATCTCTTTCAGGAGATGATTGGTAAATTCTTTCATTATCTATTTTCCCTTCTGGTTCCAGAATATCAGGGCAGTTTTCCTTGATAATTTCTTGAAAGATGATGTCTAGGCTCCTTTTCTGATCATGGCTTTCAGGCAGTCCAATGATTTTTAAATTATCTCTCCTAGGTCTACTTTCCAAATCAGTTGTTTTTCCAGAGATATTTCACATTGTCTTCTATTTTTCATTCTTTTAGCTTGATTTCTCATAAAGTCATTAGCTTCCATTTGCTCCATTCTAATTTTTAAGGAATTATTTTCTTCAGTGAGCTTTTGAATCTCCTTTTCCATTTGGTCAATTCTGCTTTTTTTTTTTTTTGAAAAACAACCATGTTTATTTCTTAATGTAATGGAGTGGCATCTCTTTCAGTAACTGTCAGTACAAATAGCAGAAGCCTCTATCAGATTACACTACAAAGAGGCCAAAATACTCATATTAAGCTCTCCTCTGCTGAATTCTATCAGTCATCAGTTATGAAGGCACAATTTCCCCACGAGGGCCTGTTTAGAAAATGAACCCTTTCCTCCTTAGTAGCTTTAGCTGAGGCTGCATTACCATCAAGGCCACTAATGATAAGATTTTTTTTTGTTGTTGGAACTAGTCAAACCTTTTATTTAGAATTCTGTAGTTGTTTAATACATGTAAATGCTTTTTTATTGGGGGGGGATGGTCTTGCAGATTCACAAGAAAATGGTGGAAAGGCAAAGTATAGTCATGACAATCAATTTGTGTTTTCAAGTTTACTGAAATGATTTTTTTTTAACTGAATTTTTTTCCTCACTAAGAATCTGATATATGGGAAATCTTGCATAGATTTCAGTTTCAAAAAGGACAACCTGAAATCCTAAGGAGAAGTATAACCCCCAACCACCCTCCAAAACAGCTAATTGGTTTAGAATGATAGGACTGAACAAGTAGAAGGATCCATTTCCATTTTAGATGGTTTGATGTTTGTGCAAGGTCTTAAGAACTGCTTGTCTCAATTGTCAGGAAATCAGATGGGAAGCTTTTCAGGGAAAACTTTTACTTTGGAACTTACAATACTGGTACACAGAGCTCAAATTTCACACATTTAACATCTGTTTTTTGGAAAGAAACAAACAAATCTGAAATGAAATTAAACATTGCTTTAACTTGTTCTTCACAAAAGCATAAAAATCATGGAGGGGGAACTTAACAGGCAATAAAAGGAAAAACAATTGTTGTTTCCTTTTTAGTAGTCCTCTGGTAGTAAAGATAGAACAAGCTCCATTTGCTTTGTTTTTTTTTTTTTTTTGAAAGGGGGTTTTGGTCCAAAAACTTAAGTTTTTCATTTTAATATCTGCTTCTGCCTCCTCCTCTATCAGATCGACTTCCTCCACGGCCACCTCTTGGTGCTCCGCGGCTTGAGCTGCTGTATGAATCACGTGGAGGAGGGTATCCCCTATCCATAGAAGGGGGAAGCCCTCTATCTTGTCGGCCAACACGATCTCCTCGACCACTTGAGTAGATATCACTCCGGCTGCTTGAATAACTTTCTCTGCTTCCACCATATCCATCTCTGCTGTAATCATCATAGCGACTGCTTCCACCATAAGATGGCGGGGGCCCTCGAGCAGGTGGAGCACTACGTGAGTTACCATAACTCTCATATGAATCTCTGTAGGAGCCTCCACTGGGGTGATCTAAATAGTCTCTATCACGACCACCATAACCATTACGATCACTGTAGCCTCTAGATTGATATTCATCACGTGAACTGGAATGACCATAATCACGGTACGCATAATCTCTAGGAGATGGAGCATAGTCTCTATTGTCTCGAGAACTCTGATAATCTCTGCTTGAATAGCTGTCTTTAGTATTATATCCATCATCTCTGGGTGACATATTAACATCTCTTCTGGATGGCATGGGGTCTCTCCGTGGTGGACCTCCATAGTTGTCTCTACCACGTGATACAGGAGCTCTTCCTCCCATTCCACTACTGCTGCGCACTGGCCCTGAAGGTGCAGATCTTTTAGGTGGAGGACCCCCACCACTACGTGGTGGTGGGCCTCTTTTTACTGGAAGAGGTCCCCTGGAAGACCCCATGTTGAAGTTAAGAGAATATCCGCTATCGTCCATGTGTCCTCCACGTGATGGTGGCCCCTTTGTTCCTCCACCACTTCCGCCTCTTCCTCCTCCTCTAAGGCCTCTTGGAGGGCCTCTGCTTCTTGGTGGAGGGGGTGGCCCACGCCTACCACCACTCTCGAATGTTGGTTTGGTAGCTTGTTCAACTTTAATAGATTTTCCATCTAGGAGCTTCCCATTCATGTCTCTGGCAGCATCCTTTGCATCTGCGGGACTTTCAAAAGTGATAAAAGCAAACCCCCTGGATTTGCTGGTTTCCCGGTCTTTCATCAGAAGTACTTCCACAATTCGCCCATATTTCCCAAATACAGCTTCAAGAGCCTTCTCATTTGTCTCTGTATTGAGTCCACCTACAAAGAGTTTCCCTGGACGATCTGCTTCAACCATTCTGATTTTGTTATATTCTAACTGGGGGGAGTGCAGCGAAAGCCTCCCGCTGGGCATCTCCTACGCACCGATTAGGCAGGAGGGGCAAGTGAAGGCGCTAGGCTCTCCAGCTACTTCTGGTTTCACCCGCTTCGGCTTCCCACCGCCGCCACCACCACGCGCTCTAAACGCGCTTTGTACGCACGCGTTCTAGCCCCCCTCGGTCTCCAAGGCCCCCCGAACCGCCTAGACGACGAGAAGAGGACAGACGCAACTACGCAATGAGCTAATGATAAGATTTAATGGACACTTGAAATAAAAATTTTGCTTAGATAAAAGCTTCCATAATTGTTTTCAGACAATTCAAACTTAGCTAAACCTGGCAGCATGGAGAAAGAGAAAAAGAGGGAGAGAGAGAGCCTTGAAACTGTACAACAGTGTTGTGTGAAGGGAGCGTGTAGTGATCTCATTTTGAGCAGGATTGGGTATGTTTGGAAGGGAGCAGCAAACCCAGAGATTTATTGGTAAGACAGGAAAAGAATGTACTTATTTCTTCCAAATGAAACTTTCAGGTGTGTTACCACCCACTTCCATCACCTTCGCTGCACAAGTTCTAGAAGATTAACCAAAGCTCAGGCGGGTAGCAGGATGGTTGATGAAGCCTCCAGGGTGGCTGCTATTCCTAGGGTCCCTGAAGAATCATCTGTGTACAAGTTGTAGCTTTCCCAGGACATAAGCTTCTTGAGGAGCAGGGGTTATTTTTTCTCTTTATGTTACCAGGACACCTAACATAGTTCTTCTCATGTAGTAGGCACATAAGAAATACATGTTGTTGAAGGAAAGAATGAGTGAATGGCAAATGTTACACCCCTTGGCTAGTCCTTAGATTTCAGTCATTGATAGGCTGACATTTTCCTGCTTGATTGGAATTCCCAGAGAGTCATTTGAGAGTTCAAGGTCACCTCGACAATTAGATGAGGCATCAATTGAGAGCTATTAGGCCTGATGGGGTACAGGCTCTAGGAACCCCCTTGAACTCTTCTTGAATCTTCCCACTTGAGGAGGCATTTGGCTGAAACCATAAACCTTTCATTATCCCTAGACCCAAATCTCTGTTGCTCTTAACCCAGCCTAGCCTTCCACCAGTTCTGCTTTTTAAGGCATTCTTTTCCTCATTGCTTTATTGGATATCTTTTGCCATTTGGGTTAGTCTAATTTTTAAGGTGTTATTTTCTTCAGAATATTTTTGGGTCTCTTTTAGCAAGCTGTTGACTTATTTTTCATAATTTTCTTGCATCACTCTTATTTCTCCTCTCAATTTTTCCTCTACTTCTCTTACTTTATTTTCTTTTTTTTTAATTTTTTAATTTTAAACAAGAAGTTTATTTAAACAACAAGATGGGATTTATTTAAACAACAAGGGATAACTATCTAGGATCAATTTCTTTATAGTAATTTATCCCTACTGAGAGACAGAGATTGCCCTACATGTAACAGCTATGTACCAAAAAGTTATAAAATCGTCCTCAGTTTTACAATGATAAAAGAAAAAACATTGAAATTATCCAATCAAGCAAGGTATGCAAGGATTTTTTTTGTGGGTTTTTTGTTGTTGTTGTTAAACAGTGAAAGCAAAATAGCTTACTGGAATATAAAGATAAAAGTTGAATGAGCATGCCACTAATGGAGAAAGGGGATATTTTCACAGAACAGTTTGTTTTTTCCCCTCCCCATCTCCATTTGATGTTGATCAAAACATACCATCGGCCATTTAGTTAAAAAAATATGCATTATGCCTGTGCACACACACTAGTTACTTTATGTACAATAAAGGAATGGAGAAGGGAATCAAAGAAGAGAGAAAACTATACTGCAGTAGTCAGGATGTGGATGAACCCGATCTTGGTTTTTTCATTGTGAATGTATTGTTTTCCTTGGGAGTATAGTTCTGGAGAAGGAAGGGACGGAGAAGCAGCAGCGGCAGCGGCAGCGGCAGCGGCAGGGGCAGGGGCAGGGGCAGGGGCAGGAGGAGGATGATGGTGATGGTGAGGAAGAGGAGGAGGAGGAGGTGGAGGAGGAGGTGGAGGAGGAGGAGGAGGAGGAGGAGGAGGAGGAGGAAGAAGAGACTCTTACTTGATTTTCAAAATCCATTTTAAACTCTTCCATGACCTGTAACCAATTCATATTTTTTCTGGAGTCTTTGGATGTAGGAGCTTTGACTTCATTGTCTTCTTCTTGTTGTATGTTTTCATCTTCCTTGTCACCAAAGTAAGATTCTGTAGTCTGATTTTTTCCACTTGTCTGCTTATTTTCCTAGCCAATTATTTGACTATTTGGTTCTTTGTTAAGGTAGGACTTTGGTTCCAGTGTGGAGGATGTACTATCCCATGCTTTGGGGTTTTACGTAGCTGTTTTCAGAGATATTTCTAGGAGCCTATAAATTTTCAATTCTTCCAAGGTATGATCAAAGGAGAGTGACCACAAGCACTCTTTTCTGCCTTTGAACTGTGAGAAAGATTCCCTCTCCACCTCTACCACAAGCTCTGCCATGCATGCATTCCTCCTTGCCCCAGGACTGCCAACCAGGATTGCGACCCAGATTGAAGCATGGGCAAAGCAAGAGAATCCTTCCTCAGAGCGAGCAAAGAGATCCCTGCAATCTCCCTCTGATTAGCCACTTAATCCCCCCACTGTCTGTGGACTGAGAGCTCTAGGAGCAGCCATTACAACTGCTGCCACCCTGGGGCTGAGGGCCTTGCTCCTCTCTCACCCAAGTCTGACAGACCTTTCATACTGACCTTCTAAGTTGTCTGGTGTTTGTGGGTTGAGAAGTCTGGAAACCTCCATAGCTTCCAGGAATTCAGTCCCCTAAGGCCTGCTCCAGGCCCATCTGTGCTGGGGTGGCCCACACTGGACTGCACTTTTTTCTTAAACTGATGTAAGAGACTTTTTCTGTCAACCTTCCAGTTTGTCTTGGACTGGAAATTTGTTTCACTCTGCCATTTTGTGAGTTCTGCTGCTTTATTGTTTAGAGTTATTTTTTACAGGTATTTGGAATGGTTTGGGGGAGATCTCAAGTCCCTGCTTTTATTCTGCCATTTTGGCTCTGCCCTCTAGAGACATTTTGAAGGAAGACTAGTGGAACTTAATGATTGGTTAGATCAGAAGGGAGAAGGAATCCAAGGTTTGAGTCTGAATGACAGGGAGCATGGTGATGTCATTCATACCCATAGAAAAGTCTGGAAGGATAGCTGATTTGGAAGTAAAAATGACAAAATCTTTATCATCTGAAAGAACAGAAGACAAAAAGTCACAGAGGAGAGAAGAGGTGGTTTGAAACTACCCATCCTTCAAATCTATTCATTGACAGAATTTTGAAGCTGGAAGAAACCTTCAGTAGTAAATTTCCTACACATTTTATAGATGAGGAAACTGAAGTTGGTAGAATGTAAGGTACTTGCTCTGTGCCATATAGCTAATAAGTAGCAGAGCATCGACTCTAGCATTGGATTCCTGATTCCCATTTCTGTGCTCTATTTTACTAGGAAAAGCTTTTTCTGTGCAAGTACTCTTGAGACAATAATATGTCAAAGTAGACAAGCAGGATCAGGACAAACTTGTTAGAATGCAGTTGGGTGCAGCAAGCCTGGAATGGAGCTACCTAAAAGATAATTGTTTGGATTCCATGCTCAAGAAAGGACCCTCTTTGACTTCATGCTTGAGGGATTTTGATCTTGGTTCTTGCCCAAGAGAACTAAATATTTCTCATATAGAGCTAGGTGGTGCTGTGGGTAAAAGAGTTTGACTTGGAGTCAGGAACACTTGAATTTAATCCTGCCTCACATCCTTGCTAGTTGTATATCCCTAGGCAAGTCACTTAACCATTCTCACCCTGTTTCCTCATCTGTAAAATGGGTAATGAGATAACATGTATACGGTGCTTTACAAACCTTAAAGCACTGTATAAATGCTACCTATTATTATTTATTGGGTGGCAAAGTCCATCTGCAATGCATGCCTCCAATTTTAAACTTATGAGTCTGTGACATAATCTGTTATCAGAGGCACAGTTCAGGACACGGAGTTAAACCCTAAAGAAAACAATGATCTCAGTGACAGGTGGCAGATACTAGAATGCTATAATTATGAAGATACCAAAAGTGTTGGGGACTTTTTGTCACAGCAATTCATTAGAAACAAAGTAGATGCCCATCAATTGGGGAATAGTTAAGCAAATTGTGGTACATGAATGTAATGGAATGTTGTTGCACTGGAAAGTAGGATGAACATGATGGATACAGAGAAATATGGAAAGACTTACGTGTATTGATACAAAATGAAGCAAACAGGGCCATAAAAGTAATATACACAGCATATATAGATGATTATAATGTAAATGAAAAGAGCAATAACCGTAAAACAATCAAAACTAAGTGTTATAAAATTATGAAGAATAAGCTTAGCCCCAATAAAGAATTATGATAAACATCTTTCCCTGCTCCTTAGAACAGGTCAGAGTCCACAGATATGGAACATTGCATAAAATAAACATTTTTTTGATGGTTGATCAGTTTTGCTTATTCTTTTTTTTTCTGTTTGTCTGCTTTTACCTTTATTCCTTGTTAAAAAAAAAACAAACAAACAACCCTTTGTTATAAGGTACTGCTCTCTGGGAGGATAAGGAAAAATACAGGGAAAAATCTAAGCAGTATAAAAAATGTCCATACATTTAAAAAAATGTTGCTTAGTGGGCATTAGAGGTTTCTCAAAACTTAAAAAAAAAAAAAAAGGAAGCAAAATGAGCTAGGAAAAGTCCAGAAAAGAATCATTAAATAATGGTAAGAAGATGATTGCCTATATGTCTTTCCTAATGACTCATAACCAATCAACTATTATTCATTTACCACCTGCTATGTGCCTAACACTGTGCTGGGTGCTGTAGCACATATAAGAAGTATGGCCCTCTGACCCCAAGGAGCACACAGTCTAACCAGGAAGACAAGATTAAGATACATAAAAGACTTAGAAAACAGTTAAGTGGCAAATTGTGTGATATATTATTTGCAAATAGCACTCATTCACAAATGTGGGCTGCCCTTAAAAGCCACCCCAAGTTTAAGATAATCTATTGGTCAATCTCTAACAAAGCTTCCCCTCAGAAACCATTACCCATGTATTTATTTAAAAAAAATTGTTTTCAATAAGTAAAAATCTGCCTTTTCTCCACCCCCCCTTACCACAACCTTTTCCCCCAAATTGAGGGGAAAAAAAAACCCTATTACAAAAATGTATAGTCTAGTAAAACAAATATCCACATTGGTCATGTCTAAATATGTGTATATTTGCATAATATACACATATGTATATCTCATTCTCTATTCTGAGTCCTTCATCTCTCTATTAGGAGGGGAGTAGTGTGTTTCATCATTAGTTCTCTGGCATTGTGATTGGTCATTATGCTGATCAGAATACCTTGTAGTAGAAGTACAATTTGGAATCTGGTACTATTAGTTCCCCTTCCTTCCCACCTAAATTATTTTCCTTGTGATTCTTAATGTTTTATTCTTCCAGATGGAGGTCATCATTAGTTATCCTTACTCTAAAAAGGCATTATTATTAGTTATTCTTACTCTAAAATTCTATTGTACTTTGACTGATGTGGAAAAGAACAAATAAAATAATTTAGGTAGTATTGTAATTTTTATTGTATTGGTGTGGCCTACCCAATAAGAGATGAATATTTCTCCAGGAATTTAGGTCTGTTTTTATTTCTGTAAAAAAGTATTTTGTAGTTGTAGTCACATGGTTCCTGAGTGTGTTTTGGAAGATAGACTTCAAAATACTTTATATATTCTTTAGTTATTTTGAATTCTCTATCTCTTCCTATAGGGGTTGTTGGTAATATATGAAAATACTGATATCTCTCTCTCTCTCTCTCTCTCTCTCTCTCTCTCTCTCTCTCTCTCTCTCCCTCTCTCTCTCTCTCTCTTTCTCTGTCTCTGTCTCTGTCTCTGTCTCTCTCACACACACACACAGAGATTTATTTTCTGTCTTGGAACTTTGTTGAAGTTATTAATTGTTTCATTTAATTTTGATTAACTATTGTTCTATAAGTAAACCATCATGTGGGAGTATATTAAACCTCCCCTTTTAGTTTAATTCAAAATATTAATAAATAATATTTGTCTTTATCAAAAATCTTTTCCAGATTTCTTATGTATAAAGGTCAAGACAAAGATTAAGATCTCAGGAATAGGAATCATGTAGTAGCCACATTTAACTCTTGTCTAATTAAGATTATTACCTTCCCAGTCTCCTGAAGTAACTGGACTAGTGTCCTCTTCTCCATTCACAAAGATTAAGATATCAATCAATGGGAATTCTCTAGGAGGATTCTTGAGGGGAGTGATCATTGAAGGAATTGAATATTTTTAGTTGAAGATTAAGTGACTGTTGCTCCAGAATATTATTTTCCAAAGCTATATTTTGTGACATTGTGACCTTTTCCTTGATTCATATTACTATAAATGTTACCTTAAATTTTCTTGGGTAGATATATATGCAGTTGCCTATGAATGGAATGAGTGGAGAAGGAAGCTATCTGAACTTGGACATGTCTCTCTCCAAGCTAAAAATGCTTGGATTTAAAGAAGAGTTTAATGAAGAAAAATTGGTTCTGGCAGATATGCCTAAAACAGAGTACAATTTTAACATTTTTCTTCAGTAACTATATCATCATCGACAAAAAATAATTATTTTGTTTCCTATCATTTTACTTTCTATGCTTATTCCTTTAATTTCTTTTTTGTCATTCTTTTCATCCACATTTCTTGTTCTATATCAAATATTAATGATGATAATGAACATCCTTACCTTACACCAATTTTGTAGAAAAAGCCTTTTGTTTATACCCATTACTTAGAATGCTGGCTTTTGGTTTTAAATAGATACTTTCTGTCTTACTAAGAAAAGGTCCATTTGTTTTTTATGAGTTTTCATATTTTTAATAAAAATGGGTGTTATATTTTGTGAAAAATATTTTCTGCATCTATAGATACAATCATGTGATCTTTATTGATCTTGCTATTAACATGGCCTATTATGTCTATGGTTTTCTCATTATTGAACCATTGTTGTGTTTCTGGTATAAATCCAAGGTAATGTTAGTATAATCTTTTTTATGTGCTGCTGTAGCCTCTTTACTAATATTTTATTAAACATTTTTGTATTATCATCCATCCAAAATATTGCTTTATAGATGATGGAGTTATAATGGTAATGTAAATGGGAAGAAATTTCCTATCCATTAATAGGCCCATGTGACCTGTTTAAGTCACATGGAAACCTAAGACACATGAGTTTGAGGCACATAAAGCCTGTGGTGGGAGGAGTTTGCTGAACAGGTGGAGCAGAGCTCAGAGGAAGTTGATCAGAGCTGTTAGAGCTAAGGGAAGGAGAGAGAGAGAGAGAGAGAGAGAGAGAGAGAGAGAGAGAGAGGGAGGAAGGAGGCAATGAGCTGTGAGTATTTGTTTGTGGGAAGGCCCTAGCAGGGGGAAGGTTTGGGGATGGCAGTGCCCCCTGCATTGTAATTGTGTATAGATTTCTTTGTTGCTATGATGGATTTGGTTTTCCTGTGTTGGGATTCAGTTTTCTGGTGTTTGAATAAATGTTTTGGTTCCATCTTTCATGTGGAGAGTCTGTTATATTTTGTGATTCGGAATTATGCCAATATTTTCATAGCCTCCATAGGTGCTGTGAATATCGAATTGGCACTATAGGAGTGTATAGAGTGCTAGACCTAGAGAAATCCAGCCTCAAATACTTCCTGGCTATGTGACCTTGGGCAGGTCAGTTAACTCTCTTTCAGCCTCAGTTTCCTCAACTGCAAATTGGAGATAATAATAATAGTACCTACTTCCCAGGGTTATTGTAAGGATTGCCAGAAATAATATTTTTAAAGTGCTAGGCATGGTGCCTGGCACATTCATAGTAAGCACTAAATAAATGTTTGTTCTCTTCCCATTGCTTGTTCACTTTTTTAATCTCCCTGATTTAGGCATGAAAAATATATTTGGATCATTAGAAGAAATTTGGCAATATTCCTTCTTTTTATTTTTTCCAAAAAAGTTTATCTAATCTTGAAATTAATTATTCTTTTAAAGCTTGATAGAATTTGCTTATAAATTCATTTGGTCCTGTGCTTTCTTTATGACCTCATTTATGTCTTCTTCAGTTACTTTTTCTGAAACTGGTTTATTTAGATTCTTTATTTCTTATTCTGTTAATCTAGACATTATATATATATATATATATATATATATATTTGCAAATGTTTATTATTTGCATTTAAGTTATCAGGATTTAGGGGCATATAATTGGGCAAAACAGTTTATAATAATTTGCTTTACTTCTAGGTAGAATGGCAGATAGAGCACTGGGTCTGTAGTCAGGAAGATCTGAGTTCAAATCTTAGCTTAGACATTTGCTAATTGTATCACCTGGGAAAGTCACTTAATGTCTGTCTGACTCAGTTTCCTTAACTGCAAAATGGGGGTAATAATAGCACCTACCTCACAGGGCTGTTGTGAAGATCCAATGAGATAATATTCATTTGGGGGAGGGCATTGGGGAAGGCAAGCAGGGTTAATTGACTTGCCTATGTTCACTCAGCTAGTAAATATCTGAGGCTAGTTTTGAATTCAGGTCCTCCTGACCCGAGGGCTGGTGCTCAAATGAGATAATATTTGTAAAGCGTATTTAAAAAGTTTCTTCCAAGCAATTAGGGCTGAGCCAGGATGGTGGCATAGAAGCAGGAAAATTCCCTGAGCTCCCCTCATAACCACCTCAAATATCTATAAAATATGACTCTAAACAAACTTTAGAGCTACAGAACCCACAAAGTGACAGAGAGAAAGAAATTTCCCACTGAAGGCAGCCCAGCAGGCTAGCAAGAAGGGTCCATCCCAGCACACTGGGAGCAGAGCCCAGCCCTGCATGAGCCCACAGTTTTAGCCCCAGGGTGGCCCTGATGAGCTGTGGCTGGAGGAACTTGGAGAGAGTGGATCACCAGCAGCTGTGGTGGTTTCCAGAATTATCAACCCATAAATGCTAAAGGCAAAGTAAAAGGTCAGTGTGGACTTTGGGAATAGGGGGATTGAGAGTACCGTCAAGCCTCTGCCCCTGGAGGGAGAAGCAGCTGAGGTGCGCCACTGCCATGTGGGTGCTTCAGAGCTCCTGGCCTGCAGATTGTAGGGGGACCAAACAACCATTCTGAGGACTCTTGCTTTAACCTGGATATGGATTGATGTCTTGGGTGGAGGTCCTGGGGTATGTGACCAGGTGCCAGAGCCTATGGAGGCTTCAGAGAAGGCACTGAACCAATAGCTCCAGCAGCTGAGAAAACCCCAGCAATTTGGGACAAAGCTCTTCTCTCTCAAAGCAGAGTTCTACTGTGGCAAAAAGCTCAAAAGTCAAATAATTGAGTGGCAACACAAGCAAGCAAAGGAAGCAAAGCAAGCACGGCAATCCAATTTTGGATTCCTTTTTGGGGGACAAAAAGGATCAAAGCATGGAAGAGGAGGAAGACAACAAAGTCAGAACTCTTGCACCAAAAGCTTCCAAGAAAAATATGGACTGGTTACAGGCCATAGCTTAAGAAGGATTTTGAAAACCAAATAAGAGAAGTGGAGGAAAAATTGGGAAGGTAAATGAGAATGATGCAAGAAAATCATGAAAAGAGAGTCAACAACCTGACTGAAGAAAATAACACCTTAAAAATAGATTAACTCAAATGGCAAAAGAGGCCTAAAAAGCCAATAAGGAGAAGAATGCTTTAAAACGCTGAATTTGCCAGATGGAAAAAGAATCTCAAAAGCTCACTGAAGAGAATCATTCCTTCAGAATTAGATTGGAGCAGTTGGAAGCTAATGACTTTATGAGACATCAATATAATATTAAACAGATCCAAAAAAATGAAAAAAAAAATAGAAGGCAATGTGAAATATCTCATTGAAAAAACCACTGACCTAGAAAATAGATCCAGGAGAGATAATCTAAAAATTATTGGACTACCTGAAAGCCATGATCAAAAAAAAGAACCTAGAAATCATCCTTCAAGAAATTCTCAAGGAAAATCATCCTGCTGTTTTAGAACCAGAGGGCAAAATAGAGGTTGAAAGAATCCACCCATCACCTCTTAAAAAATATCCCCAAAAGAAAACTCCTAGGAATATTATAGCCAGGTTCCAGTGTTCCCAGATCAAGGAGAAAATATTACAAGCAGCCAAGAAGAACCAATTTGAATATTGTGGAAACATAATCAGGATAACATGGGATCTGGCAGCTACTACATTGAGGGATTGAAGGGCTTGAAATGTGATATTCTGGAGGTGAAAGGAGCTGGGATTAAAATCAAGAATCACCTACCCAGCAAAACTGAGTATCATGTTTCAGGAGAAAATATGGTCATTCAATGAAATAGAGGACTTTCGAGCATTCTTGATGAAAAAAAAACAGAGTTGAATAAAAAAAATTGACATTCAGATGCAAGAAGCAAGAGAAGCATGAGAAGGTAATAGGGAAAACAAATCATAAGGGATTTATCAAAGTTGAACTATTTATATTCCTATGTGGAAAAACAGTAATTGTAACTTTTGGAACTTTTCTCAGTATGAGGATAGTTGAAGGGAATATAAATGTATATGTGTGTGTGTGTGTGTGTGTGTGTGTGTGTGTGTGTACATATATATGTCTATATAGGAGGACATATGGGCATATGGATACATATGTGAGTGTGTGTATATATGTATACAGGTATACATAGACAGAGGGCACAGGATCAATTGAATAAGAAGGGATGATATTTAAAAGGTGATATTGAGAGGTGAGAGGAATATAATGAGAGGAGAGGGGAGAGACAGAATGGGGTAAATTATCTCATATAGGAGAGGCAAGGGAAAACTGTTAAAATGGAGGGGAACAGGAAGGCAAAAGGTAATGAGTCAACCTTATTCTCATTGAATTTAGCTTAGGGAGGGAATGACATACACACTAAATATGGTATCTCATCCTATAAGAGAGTAGGGGGAAAGGGGTGAGAGAAGGGATGATGAAGGGGAGGGTAGTTAGAAGCACACACTTTTGAAAAAGGATAGGGTCAAAGTAGAGAATAGAACAAGTGGGGGGACAGATAGGATGGAAGGAAATATATAATGAGTCTTTCACAATATATCCACTATGGAAATGTTTTGTGTAGCTACACATGTACAACCTATATCGATGCTTATCTTCCCAGTAAGGGTGGGTGATGAAGGAAGAAGGGAAAGAATCTGGAATTCAAAGTTTTAAAATCAAATGTTTAATATATATATATAAAATTATTTTTACATGCAACTGGGAAATAAGATATACAGGCACTGGGGGATGGAGTTCCATCTTGCCCTGCAGGAAAGTCAGAGGGAGTATGGGGGAGGATATAGGAGAGAGCAGATTAAGGGAGGGGGTATACAGTGGGATCACTGTTTTGGTGTGGTGGGTAGGGGAAAGACAGGGAGAAAATTTGTAACTCAAAATCTTGTGGAAATGAATAATGTAAACTAAAAATAAACATAAAATTTAATTAAAAAAAGAACAGCAACTTGTTAAATTAAGGTGGAACAGAATACATGAAAAGAAATAATGTAAGATTATCTAGAAAGAAAGATTAGAGCCTGTTATAAAGGGCAGTTGTAAAGCCCTATGTGATGTTCATTGTTGTTATTGCAATGATTAATAATAAAATAATAAAAACAATACTAATGAAAACTTTAAAAAAGTGTTTGTTCCTTTTCCCCTTCTTCATTTATTGTAAACAAAAATTTCAGCTTTGATACTAGCAATATAATTTTCTTCTTTTAAAAAAAATCAAATAAACTATGGCTTATCTAATTTATATAAATATATAATGTGTGTGTGTTTTTAAAAACTAGTTTCTAGTGGGCGGAGCCAAGATGGCAGAGTAGAAACAGCACTTCCAAGGTGCTCTGCCCCACACCACTTCTAAACAGTGTAAAAGGGGAATCTGAACAACTTCTGGAGCCCCAGCACCCACAGAACAACACAGAGAAGCTAACCTCCTGCTGAGGACAGCCCAGCAGCCCTGCAGGGAGCGGCCAGCACAGTACTCTGAGAGCCGGCAGCACAGTGTGCTGGGAACTGACAGTGCAGCACTCTGGGAGCCGAGCCCAGGCCCGTGTGAGCTGTGGTTTTAGCCCCAGGGTGGCCAGGCCAGCAGCCGGCTGGAGGGACGCCAGAACACCAGCAGCTATGGTGATTCCAGAATTATCAGCACAGATATGCCTAGGACAAAGTGAGAGGTTAGTGCCCTATGGACTTTGGGACCAGTATTTGGGGAACGCGTTGGCTTCCTCCCTGGGGGCGAAAAGCTGCTGAGGAAACGCGGCACAGAGGCCATTTTGCAGCATCAGTGGCAGCTCCAGCTCCTGGTCTGTGAACTGTAGAGCGATCCAGCAATCAGTCCGGGGGTTAATCGCTCTTGCTTTAACCTGCTTGGATCTGGATTGTGGTCTTGGGGAAGGTCTGGGGTGAGTATCCAATTTGCTAGAGCGGGTGGAGGCTTTACAGAGGCCACCCAAACTCCAGAAGTTGTGAAGACCCCACGTTTGGGAGGGAAGCTCTCCTGTCTGGTGGCAGAGTCCTACTGTGGCAACAAGCCCCCAAATCAAGTAATTAAGTGGCAATATGCCTAGGCAAAAGGAACAAAATAAACAGAAAAATGCAACTTTAGACACCTATTTTGGGGGCAAAGAGGATCAATGCATGGAACAGGAGGAGGACTATGAGGTCAGAACTCCTGCACCAAAAGCCCCAAATAAAAATACAAGCTGGCTACAGGCCATAGAGGACCTTAAGAAACATATAAGAGAAGTGGGGGAAAAATTGGGAAGAGAAATGAGAAAGATGCAAGAAAAGTATGAAATGACAGTAAACAGCCTGACTGAGGAAAATAACACCTTAAAAAATAGACTAACTCAAATGGCAAAAGAGGCTCAGAAAGGCAATGAGGAGAAGAATGCCTTAAGAAGCCAAATTTGCCAGATGGAAAAAGAATCTCAAAAGCTCACTGAGGAGATTAATTCCTTCAGAATTAGACTGGAGCAAATGGAAGCCAGTGACTTTATGAGAAATCAAGATGCTGTTAAACAGATCCAAATAAATGAAAGAATAGAAGGCAATGTGAAATATCTCATGGGAAAATCCACTGACCTGGAAAATAGATCCAGGAGAGACAATTTAAAAATTATTGGACTACCTGAACCTAGAAATCATCCTTCAAGAAATTCTCAAGGAAAATCGCCCTGATGTTTTAGACCCAGAGGGGGAAATAGAGGTTGAAAGAATCCACTGATTGCCTCCTGAAAATGATCCCAAAAAGAAAACTCCTAGGAATATTATAACCAGGTTCCAGAACTCCCAGATCAAGGAGAAAATACTACAAGCAGCCAGGAAGAAACAATTCCAATATTGTGGAAACACAATCAGAATAGCCCAGGACCTGGCAGCTTCTACACTGAGGGATCGAAGGGCATGGAATATGATATTCCAGAGGGCAAAATAGCTGGGATTGAAGCCAAGGGTCACCTACCCAGCAAAACTGAGTATCTTGTTTCAGGGGAAAATATGGTCATTCAGTGGAATAGAGGACTTTCAAGCATTCTTGAGGAAAAAACCAGAGTTGAATGGAAAGTTTGACATTCAGACACAAGAAGCAAGAGATGCTTGAGAAGGTAATCAGGGAAAAGAAATCAAAAGGAACTTATCAAAGTTGAACTATTTACATTCCTACATGGAAAAACAATAACTGTGTCTGATGAACCTTTATTGTTAGGAAAATAATTGAAGAAGGGTATATGGACATATGAATATATATGGGAATGTGTGTATATATGTTTACAGGATAGAGGGCACAGGTTGAATTTGGTGGGAAGGGATGATACTTAAGGGGTGAAGTTAAGAGGTGAAAGAGGAAAGTGACAATAGGAGATGGGGAGAGACAGGGTAGGGTAAACTATCTCATGTAGAAGAGGCAAGGGGAAGTAGTTGCAGGGAAGGGGAAGAACAGGAAGGCAAAAAGGCAAAACCATATTCTCATTTAATTTGGCTCAGGGAGAGAATGACATACATACTAAATGGGATATCTCACCCTGCAGGAGAGTAGGGAAAAGGGGGATGAGAGGGGGGATGATGGAGGGGAGGGCATTCTAGGGGGAGGGGAGGTTGAAAGTACCCACTTTTGAAGAGGGACAGGATCAAAGTAGGGAATGGACCAGGTGGGAGGTGGGATGGTTGGGAGGGAAATATAAGCAGTCTTTTCCAATATATCTACTATGGTAATGTTTTGCATAGCTATACATGTACAACACATACTGAATTGCTTATCTTCCCAAAGGGAGTGGGTGACAAGGGAGGAAGGGAATGGATCTGAAATTTGAAGTCTTAAAATTAAATGTTTCAAATGTATATAAATACTATTATTAATACTATTTTGCATGTAATTGGGAAATAAGATGTTCAGGCATTGGGGCTCAGAGATTCACCTTGCCCTAATGGCAAAGTCGAAGGGGGTATGGGAGAAGATATGGGAGAGAGCAGATTGGATGAGGGGATATCTAGTGGGACTGCTATTCTGGGGTGGTGGGTAGGGAAAAATGGCGAAAAATTGTAACTCAAAATCTGGTGGAAATGAATGTTGTAAACCAGAAGTTAATAAAGCATTTGTTAAAAAAAAAAACAACTAGTTTCTAGTTTTATTTATTAATTAAATTATTTTCTTTCAGTTTCTTAAATCTTTCCTCTGATATTCAGAATTTCTATTTTGGTATTTAATTAGAATTTTTAAACTTTTTTTTTTAGTGTTTTTAAAGTTACATGCCCAATTCATTTGTTTTTTGTCTCTTTTGTTTATGAAAATGTTTAGAGATGCTTTCCCCCTATACCCTGCTTTGGCTGTAACCCCCAAATTTTGGTATGTTATCTCATTGTTCTTTTCTTAGAAGAACTTCTCTATTGTTTCCTGTGATTTGTTCTCTGACTCAACAGTTCTTTATAATTATTTAGTCTCTGACTAATTTTTAGTCTTTTCTTCAGTGGTTATCTATAAAAGATGTTTTTTACTTGAATTGTAGTCACTAAAGAATGTGCTTAATATTTCTGCTTGTCTGCATTTGTTTATGAGGGTGATAAAGTGTATGCTCAGCACTGTGGTCTATGCTTGATGCAATCCACTTCTGCTCTCCTGCCCCTCTTCTAGTCCCCTTATTCTAATCACAAGTTCTTTCCTTTCCTTTCCCTTTCTTCATTGTAAACATAATTTCAAAATATACCTTTTGAGGTTGAAGTTTGTTTGCTTATGACTAATCCCTCTCTGAATCTATGTGTTCAGTTCTTAGCTCACAGTTCTTTCCTCCCCAACTTCTGCCCTCATACTGGAGATTTTGCTAGGCGTACTGACACTCCCTCAAACATCCTAACCTTTCAGTTCCTCATCTTACTCATTTTCCATGACTTATTTCTCTACCCTACCACAGCTACACACAAGAATTGTTTGTCCCTTTGATCTTGCCACCTTGCCTCCCCACAAATGTTCCACTTTCATGCTCATGAACTCTGAAATTCCCTGATTACAATCTCTTGTCGTTCTCTCTGTCTTTCTGTCTGTCTCTGTCTCTCTCTGTCTCTCTCGCTTGAAACCCCAAACTCTATTCTTTCTCCTTACCATGACCTCCAATTTCCCCACCCTTTAATTCCTTTCGAGGCCATCACTATTGCATTAGCTATATGCTAACCTCGTTTTCCATCTTGATTCCTTGATAAACCAATTCAACTCTATATTGTCCTCTTCTCTCAAGTCCCTTACCAATCTTTTTTTTAGCTTTTATTTAGTATTTTATTTATCTCCAATTACATGTAAAAATTTTTAACATTCATTTTTAAAACTTTGAGTTTCAAATTTTCTCTGTTCCTTCCTTCCACCCCCACCCCCACTGATAAAACAATTCAATATAGATTATACATTGTCCTATCACCAATCTTAACCTGTCAAGTCTCGGCCTTGGATTACTTCCTAATGGGCGGCTAAAAAATCATGAAACCATACTGACTGAGTCTACTATAAATTTATGTTACATAATCTTAACTGGGCCCTCACTACTTCCAGGGAGTCCTTTTATACCTCTCTAATTGATTCATTATCCCTTTCACCATAGCAACTTTTCCTAACCTTTTAATTCCTTCTTGGACCTCCCATGGCTCCCCTTCTCCACACTCTATTAGCTAACAATCTTGCCTTAATATTGCACTGAAACAGTTGAGGCCGTTCTCAAAGATCTCCTTCTTCTTTTCTCATCTCACATCATTCAAATGCCTTCTGCTTTTCTCTCCTCATTCATCCTTGCCTCAGATGAAGAGATGGCCCTTCTCTTTACCAAGGCAAATCCTTCTTCATGATCAAGCCACCCCATTCCATTCTTCTGTCTCTAGCTACTCTCTCATTGATCTTCTGTTTCTCCCTGTCTGCTAGGTGTTTCTCTATTGCCTTATCCTTCTTATCCTCAAAAAATTCTCACTGCCCACAGTCTGAACCTTGACTCCAAAAAACCATCCATTCTCACTAGCTATCATCCTATATTTCTCTTTACTTTTATAGCTAAACCACTTAGACTTAGAAAGTCCTCTACAATGGGTGCCTCTCCTTCCTTTCCTCTCACTAACTTCTTAACTCTCCATAGCCTATCTTCCGACCTCATCCTTTAGCTGAAATGGCTCCCTTCAATGTTACCAATGCTCTTTTAGTTGCCAAATCTAATGACCTTTTCTCAGTCCCCACCTTTCTTTACATCTCTGCATCCTTTGACGTCCTTGGACATAGAAGCAGTTAGATGGCTCAATTCATAGCTGGGACTGAAGTCAGGAAGACCTGAGTTCAAAATCAGCCTTAGACACTTACTAGCTATGTGACCCTGGGCAAATCACTTACCCTCTGTTTGACTTAATCCACTGGAGAAGATAACGGCAATCTACTCCAGTATCTTTGTCAAGAAAACCCCAGTTGCAGTAGGGTCAGAGTCATGAAGAGTTGGATACAACTGAACAACAAATCCTTTGACATTACTAATCATTCTCTCCTTGATACTCTCTCCTCTCTCAGTTTTCACGACCCCACTCTCTCTTCTAAGGCTGTATTTAGGACTTTATTTACCATGCCCCAGAAACGGCTCCCCCAGCCCGTCACCCTCAGCCTTGGGAAGCTCATTCCATCTCTGGAATTCACCCATTAGAAGTACCCTTCCTCTGACTGTATGGCTCCTCTCAGAACTTCCTTTTAAGGAGGGCATCCGGGCAGCCGGGTTTCATTCCTCTCCAAGCTGTGCTCCAGACTTTCTCAGCCATGGCCCCCACAGGGTCTCCCCTCCCCCTTTGACGTCCTATCTTCCTCCATTAGAATGTAGTTCCTTGAAGGCAGGGTTTTTTTGTTTGTTTGTCTTTGTATTCTCATCTCTTAGCACAGTGCCTGGCACATACTCCTTAACTGTTGTTGAATTTCCTGGCTCTCCTCCCACCTAACTGCTCCTTCTCAGTTTCCTTTGCATGATTCCCCCCAGAATCCGCCCTCCACAGTAACAGGAAGCTAGGAAGAGGGAACAGCGTCAGGGAAAGCTGATGAATTCCATTTTGGACACGTTGAGTTTAATAAGTCAAGTCTGAAATGTCCAATAGACAATTGGAGAGTGAGTCTAGAGATTAGGAGAGAAGTTAGGATTGGAGAAGGAAATCTGAGAAATACCCGCATCAATCCAGCCTCCATTTAGCTATCAAATTGATACACTCAAGTGTAGCTCTGACCATGTCACCTTCTCCCCATGAATTCCAGGGGTTCCCTATTGCCTCAGGATCAAATATAAAGTCCTCTTTTGGCCATTGGAAGCCCTTCATGACCTGGCCCCTTCCTACCCTTTCTAATCTTCTTACACCTTATTCCCTACCAACTCTGATATCTAATAACATTGGCCTCCTTGCTGCTCCTAGCAGAAGATACTTGACTGGCTTCCCCCCCTCCCCCACTTGGAATTCTCTCTAACCTCATCTCCATCTCCTGGATGCCCTTGCTTCCTTCAAGTCCCAGGTAAGGCCTACATTCTACACGAAGCCTTTCCTGATCCCCCTTAATGCTAGTGTCTTCTCTGCTGATTATCTTTAATTAATCCTGTATATATTTCTTGTTTGAAAATAGGTCTTTATGGTATAGCTAGTTGTTGCAGTGGATAGAGCATTGGCCCTGAAATCAGGAGGACCTGAGTTCAAATTTGACCTTAGGCACTTACTAACTGTATGAACCTGGGCAAGTCACTTAACCTTTGGCTCCAAAAAGGGAGTGTGTGTGAGGAATGAAGCTTAGACTCATGATGGAAAAAGTTATACAGAGAAACAACTATAGAGTCTAAATGCAGATCCAAGCATACTATTTCCATGTTTTTGTTGTTTTTTCTTTCTCATGGTTTTTCCCTTTTGTTCTGATTCTTCTTTCACAACATGACTAATGTGGAAATATGTTTAATATGGTTGTACATGTATAGCCTATATCAGATTGCATATCATTTTAAGGAGGGAGAAAAAAATTGGAACTCAAAATGTTATAAAAGTGAATGTTGAAAACTAAACAAATAAATAACCTAAACAAAAAGAAAAGAAAATAGTTCTTTACATATAGTCTCTCCTCATTAGACACTGAACTCTTTGAAAGCATTGACTGTTTTGTTTGTTTTTACCTTTCTTTTTATCTTCAGTGCCTGCATAGTAGGTGCTTAATAGTTTCTCTGTTGAGTTAAATGTATTCCTACACCAAATCATGTGCGTGTGTGAGAGAGAGTGAGAGACAGAGAGAGAGAGAGAGACAGACAGAGACAGATAGAGAGAGAGAGAGGAAGGGAGGGAGAGAGGGAGGGAAAGAGAGAGAGGGAGAGAGACAGAGAGAGACATGGAGGGAGAGAGACAGAGAGAGAGATAGGGGAGAAAGAAAGAGAGGGAGGAAAGGAGAGAGAGGGAGGAAGAGAGAGAGAGAGAGAGAGAGAGAGAGAGAGAGAGAGAGAGAGAGAGAGAGAGAGAGAGAGAAACTTTCTTTAGCCAGTTCAAATGAAAGTGAGTTTCAAGTGATACCTACTCCCCCCCACCCCTTCCTCCTTATTTCATACCTGATTAAGATGGCAAAATTTCCTCTTCTCCCCTTTTCTTCCCTAGTGAATTACTTCCCCCTACTTTTTTTCCCCTCCTCTCAAGATCATCAAAACATAATAAAAAAAAAAAACCCACTCCTAGGCTCAATGTATTCTTTAAGTCCCTCTGTGGCCCTTGATGAGGATGGTTAAGACTTGGTTAAGCAGAAGGGAGAATAGAAATGTTGCAAGTAGATATATAATGGAATATTAACCCAACAAAAACCATCCATAGCCATACTTAAGGCCCAGTTATGTCTGTGGTTTCACTTATTTCCTCTATCAACAGAACTTGGGGAGTGGAAGGCCCTCCCTTTCTACTACTACCACAAATCTGAGCCTGATCTTTAGGGAAATTCTGCATCACAATTAGAAACTCAGTGACTTTCTAATCTGAGGAACTGGGTTTTATTCCTGTGTCTGATGCTTACTTTCTGTTTGACCTTAAACAAGGTACTTAACTTTCCTGACACTCAGTTTTATCATCTGTAAAATGAGGGGGTTGGACAAAGTGGACTTTGAGGTCCATTTTAGCTGTATTTATGATCTTGGAAACTCAAAAATCAGCAGCACAGAAGTGAGAATGAGACAGAGTGTGGGAAAGCAGCAGAGATGATGTTTTGGAGGGTCCTGAAGAAAAGTTTGGGGTAGGTGATAGAGAGAGAGAAGGATGAACATGTTTTAGGAACAAAAAGTCCTACTAAAATGGCTCATCATAGCTTAGGGAAGACATTGAATTCTTAAAAGATAGATTCTACCAAGTAGGAAAGGCCTCAGTGATCATCCTGGTGATCCTTACAATATGATGCAAAGTATATTTATCATCTAAAGACTATTCATGTGAATATATTCCTACTTCAAATGTGTGTGTGTGTGTGTGTGTGTGTGTGTGTGTGGTTGTGGGTATGGGTAGATGGGTAGTGGGTGTGGGTGTGTGTGTATGTCCTTCATTTGGCCTATTCCAAGAAGTTTATTATCAGTTGGCAATTGTGTGATGAACCTTTTGGTCACAGAAATTTGTGAAATGGTCTTAATGGAGGGTGTTCTGATCTGCATTGATGAAAGGGAAAACTACCACTGAATATTTGAAGGATTGATGAAGTGTGGCAGCAGTGTGCTGAATTGATGCGATGGATAGAAGGAAAAAAGAAGATGAAAGCAGGGAGACAAACCAGGAAGCTTTCGCAGAAATCCAGATGCAAGAGGATAAGGACTTGAATTCAGCATCAGCAGAAGGAGAGTGAATTAGTCAGAATGTGCCTGAAAGGAAGGAGAGTGTTCCCAAAGGAGAAACAATAGGGTTTGGAAGGGTTGAATTGCTATGGGGAACTTATTGCCAATGAGGACCTTGGATTTCAGGTTCTTGTCTTGCAGAACAGGCCAATCAGGGCCGTGGAGAGGGTGTGATGAATGTTAATTTGGTCATGGGGTAAGTCCCCTGAAGACCTGTGTACTGTGGAGGATTTCCAAAGCTTATGAAGGAATATAGACTCATTCTCAGCAGTCCTGGTTTTTTTTTTTTTTGTTTGTTTGTTTTGTTTTTAGTTTTTACAAATACAGTAAACACTGATTATTGTCATTAGCTCAAACAGTAAATCAACAACTGACAAAATGAGGCCTGGGAAAGACCTTAGCTTAAAAAGGACAAGGTCTCCCACTGCATTTGGGGCCATCTCCATTCATTCAGAACCATATTCTGCCACTGGACTCTGATGACTCTGGGGGAGAGATTGAGGCTGATGATTGCACAGATCTGCCTCACTTGAATCCAATTTACTTGCAAGTCAAGACATCACCCTTCTGATGTCATTGGTCCTCTTCAAAAATAAAGGACAAACAAAAATTTGTTTCTTTGTCTAACCTAGGCTGAAAATGCAGCAGCTGTTCATAAGTGCAACCCCACTACAGATTAGCAGAGAAGTTTTGACCTGTTCCATTTCTGACCTAGACTGGTTTGCCTTTCACTAGGCAAGTCTAGTTGTCCTCTGCTCCTGGGGCTCACCATATATATATATATATATATATTTTTTTTTTTTTTGCTTTTTTGGAGGGCAATTGGGGTTAAGTGACTTGCCCAAAGTCACACAGCTAGTAAGTGTTAAGTGTCTGAGGCTGGACTTGAACTCAGGTTCTCCTGACTCCAGGGCTGGTGCTCTATGCACTGTGCTACCTAGCCTCCCCAAGGGGCTCACCATATTTGTGCCTGACAGTTTGTAACACCCAATCATCTTGAGCCCTACCATAGCTCAGAACTCCCAAGCTCCAGCCTCTAGCAGCCTTGGACTCCCTGGTAGCAGAGATTGCAAAAGTTCAGCACCATACTCAGTGAATTTAGTTTATTTAGTGTCTACTATGGACCAGACACTGTGCTAAAGGCTCAAGATAAAAAGAAAAACATTTTAATAATTGCTATTTATGTAGCAGTTTAAGGTTTGTAGTGTTTTATATTTATCTCATTTCTGATATTATTCCCATTTTATAGATGAAGAGACTGAGAGACTAAGTACCTAAGGCCTATATTAATAGATGCCATTCTGTTTATCATGACTCACTATGCATGGAAGATCAGGTATCTGCTCTGTGTAGAACACTATCTGAAAGAGAAAAAAATGTTTTTAGATGATACGATCCCTGCCTTCATGGTAGATAATATATAAATTGATACTTCTGATACAGAATAAGACAAAAAGAAAGCACACCAAGGGCTTCCAACTGTACTGGACATCTCCACCGATATGCCCTGCTGGCGATTCACATTTAACATGACCCAAAGCTGCTTCTCCTGACTTCGCCTTGTCTGTTGATTAAGAAAATCAGCTCAGTTACTGAGGCTTGACACCTTACACTCATCTCAATCTTTTCCCCCACTGTCATTACCTACATTCAATCAGTTAACAAGACTTGTAGTTTTCTACCCATAAGATACCTCTCACACCTGTCTCCTCCCTTCCACTTCCATTGCCACCACCCCAGGACCAACCCAAATCACCTCTTGTCTGGACTATTAAAATAACCTTTGGTCTCTTCTTTCCCCAATCTATCCTTTACATCAGAGGTGTCAAACTTACCCATATCCAAAAGCCTATACAACTCCCAAGTGTAGCCAGAACCAGGTTAAAATATATCTGGAAAATGTTTAATAAAATAAAAACACGATTGAATGTAGAGAATGTTAATTTGTGATTTTCTAGGTCAATAGGCAGTACAGGAATCAATCTCTATTTGACTTGACACTACTGCTTTACTTAGCTTCCAGAATGATCCTACTGATACATCATCACCCCTCCCCCCTGTTCAGAGTGCTTTGGTAGCTCTTTAATGCCTACAGGATAAAATAAAATGCTTAAGCCTAGCATTCAAGGCCTTCTACAGTCTGACTCCAACTTACTTCTTTAACGTATTTCAGTTCTATTTAATGGATATTTGTTGTGTTTGCCAGTATCTTAATGTCCCATGGCTACCTGTGTTCCATCCAGACTGGATCCCTGTTCTCGTTTTTGCCCTTTTCAGCCTATGTTGGGATGGCCTCACTCTATATCTTTATCTGTTGCAATCCCTTCCTTCATTTAAGACCTACCTGAGATGTCACCTTCCCATGAAGATTTCCATGGTACATGAGGTGATAGATTTTAGAAAAAAAGTCTTTAAGGTCAACAAGTGCAAGCCACCTCATTTTACATATGAGGAAACTGAGGCCCAGAAAAATTCAATGACTTGCATGTGATCACGCGCTTTCTAGATTGCAAGTCTAGTGCTGTTTCATGCTACCTCAGAAACAACCTTTGGGAGCTTAAGTGACTTCCCAAAGACACCAATTAATAAATGTCAGAGGCAGGATTTGAGCTCAGGTCCTCTGAATCCTGAGCCAGTGTACTATGCTACCTCCTCTGTGCAGAAATGCCTCCCCTAAATGACTGACCCAAGGTCATAAAGGTAATGAGTGGTGGCCCTCGTTGAAAGTGATCTCTTCCTCCTCATAATTCTCCTACTACTTTGCCTAGATCATTCTCTTACACTTTTGCGGGGGGGGAGGGCAATTGGGGTTAAGTGAGTTGCCCAAGGTCACTTAGTTTTTTTTTTTGTATGTGTGTATGTGTTAAGTGTCTGAGGCCAGATTTGAACTCGGGTCCTCCTGACTCCAGGGTTGGTGCTCTATTCACTGCACCATTCAGCCGCCCCTCTCTTATACTTTTGACCTTCTGCTTCATCTTGTAGCTTTTATATCCTGGTAGTCCCAATGTCCATTAGGTTTGTCATTCCCTTGAGGACAGGGACTGTGGCATTTCCCATCTTTGTATCCCTAGTGCCTAGCATAGAACCTTGCTCATGGCTGGTATTTGGTAGATGTTTGTTATATAGCAAACTCCATGCAAAAGTACTAACTTCAGAACTCTGGGGTGCTTAGAAAATACTTCCAGGTTGATTTGCTAAATGGTAAATTCATAATTTCCCTCCACCTTCAACTTCTTGTCCACTTTTCTCTTTTGAACTATTAATTAAATTCATCCAGCATTTGTTAAGTACTAATGTGCTGTGCTGAGTGGTAAGAATACACAGACAAAAAAACGAAATGCCTTGCCTTTGAGGATATTCTATTCTATGGATGATTGAAGGATTGAAAATGCACATAGAGAAGTGGATACAAAGTATGTAGGAAAAGCTGGTCTTAGAGTTAGGAAGATCTGAGTTCAAATCCTGACTTTTACACATATTAGCTTTGTGACATTGGATAAGTAACTTAACCTCTGAGTGCTGCAGTCTAACATTATGTAGTAGAGAAGGTGCTGTATTAGTGGAGGGAATTTCTTCATGTGGAAGCTCCCTATGGCAGTGACATCCCAGGTCTAAATGCCATCTCTATATAATGAAGAACAAAGTAGTTCTGAATTAAAGAAGAGTACTAATAATTAGGGAGGAAAGGGAGAGTGTAGGAAAGACAACTGAACTGGCCCTTGAAAGGAAGTAGGGATTCTAAGGGATGAAGGCCAAGAAGAAGAACACCCCAATCATGGGGCACAACCTGTGCAAAGGCACAGAGGCTGGAGGTGGGACATTACAAATAGGGAAATAATAAGTAGGTCAATTTGGCTGGAACGTAGAGTTTCTCTGTGTGTGTCTGTGTCTGTGTCTGTCTCTCTGTTTCTCTCTGTCTCTCTCTGTATTTCTCCCCGTCTCTGTCTCTGTTTATCTCTCAGGTATTGTGAAATAAATCTGGAAAACAGGCTAGAGCCAGGTTATGACATAGTTTGCCAAGGACAAGGATCCAAGCCCTCAAACAATTCTGTGTCTTGATCTTATGGGGCACCAAAATATGTGCTTCCTATTGTTGTATCGGTGTTATTTCTTCAAGTGGTAGGCTAGACAGAGAAGAAGGATAAAGGCCAAGTAATACAGTGCTGCTCTACACTTGAGACTAAGATGCTCAGTCTTCTGATTCTAAGAACAGTGTGCAATGTGTGCTTGGGCAGAGTATCAAACATGCATGCATTACCGTCTAAGGTTTCTTATAATATAGAAAGCAGCAGAGAGCAGAGATGAATTAATCATGAAGCCAAATGGTTGAGACTAGCCTTTGAAAAGAAAGCACATCTCAACATTCTAATGACACTCAGGGGAAGAAGAAAAGCCTTGAATGTAGCCATGGCACCAATAAACAGGGACTCAATGAGACTAGTGTCAGGCACCAGCTGAGGATGGCCAATGGTGGGTTCCCTGGAGTGTTGGTATAGAATGAAGTAGTGGAGTAATAAAGGAAGATGAAAAGATTCAGCTTTCTCTTTAGCCAGTTGTTTTCTGAGCCAGCCAAAGCCTCCTTCAATTGCATTAGGAAATGTCATATCCAGGACAGCGAGGTGGCACAGTGAATAAAAGCCCTGGTTCTGGAGTCAGGAGGACCTGAGTTCAAATCTGGCCTCAGACACTTAACACTTACTAGTGACCTTAGGCAAATCACTTAACCCCAATTGCCCTGCCTTCCCCCACCAAAAAAAAAAGGAAAAAAAGACATATGATCCAAACTGTGTTAAAGAATAAGATTTTGTTTTCTAGAGTGTGGCTTAAGATACCAGAATGATGAGCTCTGTGGCAAGGAAAGAATTGCATCTATGGTATCATGGGCCATAAGTCAATGGAATAGGGCCAACTTTGATCTTCCTCTCAGGACCCCCGCCTCCTGCCATTGATTTACATTTGCTTCAGTCAGCTCAAAGCTGCCACTGAGTTATCATCTACTGCTGATAATGACTGTCGGGATCTGGATTTGGTCAGAAATTTGCACATCGTGAAACTTAAATCAGTAGAAGTTGCTGAGTTATGGTAGTTGAAAGGAGTCTGGAAGTGGCAGTGGGGAGCAAAGAGAACATCCTGATTCCCGTTATGACCTGTGAGTCTAGGTGTATGAGAAAAAGTACAGCTAGGACTGGAAAGGATAACTGGGAATGTGCTGTTACCAGATTCTCATGTCTCAGTGAGCACTTGAAGATGGAACAACAGAATAAAAGGTTTGAGGAGAGGAAATTCATTAATGATGGAGAAAGCATTCCACAAGGTAGACTAGAAGGAGTGGGCAGGTTTGGAGTGAAATGCTAGGAGGATAGGGCAGCTAGGTGGCATAGTGGAGAAGGAAGACCTGAGTTCAAATCTGGACTCAGACACTTACTAGCTGTGTGATCCTGGGTAAGTTACTTAATCCCGTTTGCCTCAGTTTCCTAATTTGTAAAATGAGCTGGAGAAGGAAATGGCGAACTACTCCAGTAGTTGCCAAGAAAACCCCAAATGGGGTCATGAAGAGTCAGACACAACTGAAACTACTGAACAGTAAGGACTGAGTTGTGGATGGGAATAAAGAAACAGACAGTTGGGGTTAGAGGTAAGGTTTGTTCTTTGGCAGCCAGGGGTTCAAATCACACTAGTAGTAAGTGTCAGAGTTGGGATTCAAACTCAGACCCTGTGACTATAAGTTCAGTGTTCTTTCCATTATGCCATAATCATGGAAAACACAAGATATACTGAAAGACAGGAGATGTGCAAATAATAGCTCAATTCTGAAAAAGAGGAAAGGAATCTGTAGACTTGGGACCAATAAGATTGAGACCCTTTCCCAGAAAAATTCTTGAGAAATTAAGTGAGTGATTTATGGACTCTTAGGAAGGGAAACAGGAATCACAATGAGCCAGCATGTGTTCATCAAGACTGAGTCATACCAGGCTAACTTCATTTCCTTTTTTTGTCACAGTGGCACAATGATAAATAAGGAGAATAATCCAGATAGTCTTTCTGGATTTCAGCAAGTGGTTTAAGTGAGACAGAATTGTGCAATCTTTGTGTGTGATGGCAAGATCAATGATACAACCATCTCTGAGTGTAGCTGAGGTCATAATGAGTCCCCAAAGTCAAGATGACTGGTGATAGCCCAGGAGAGATGACCTTGGTGTTTTCAATGTCTGACCAAACTCTAAGTGCTCCACAAAGCCCGCTCCAGCTGTTTCATGGCCATCAGAACATTCTGTTGGGGGAAGTCTTCACATGCTGGTGGTAGACATTCTCCCTAATTCACTGACGGATTTGAGGTCTATTGGTTGGTTATCCTCATCCTTATTTAGCTTGTCTATAAGATGTCTTTGCAGATGGGTTAAACCAGATAAAACTGTTGATGGTGATATACAGATAGAGCTAAGACAATGGAATTAAGCTTCTTGTTATCAATGTAACAAGCTATTTGTTTAGGAATTGTGCTTGTAGATCTGTATATTCATGATGGTAAATTTAATGTTGATGTAAAAATCCAAGGAGAACAAAGAAACAAATGTAATGGAACAAACAGGAAAGAGCATGAGGATCACTCAAAGGTCCTAGGAATGTTTATTCTGGAGAAGAAAAAAGTCAGCAGGAAGGGTAGCTGTCCAATTATTGTAAGGATTGGTATGTGGAGGAAGGATTATGCTTATTCTTTTTAGTTCCAGAGGTCAGAACCAGGAACAATGTGTAGATGTTGCAGAGAGTCTAGTTTAGGGTTGATGCCAGGAAAATCTTCCAAATCATTAGAAATATCCCAGAATGGTCTGGGCTGCCTTAAGAGGGGATGAGTTTCCCATTCTTGGAGGTTTATGAGCAGAGGCAGAGAGATCACTCATTGGACATGTAATAGTGATTGACCTTTAGGGTCTCTGGTCTCTGATTCTGAGTGAGAAAAAGGGGCAGAGTCAAAATTTTTAGATTGTCTATAGATTTTAACTTTCCTGTTGATACTCATCCCGTGATTCTAATAAGTAGACATGCTGCCAGAGGAACTGAATCATAATAATACTTTTGTTTTATACAAAACCAGTGTTGCATATGGTCTGGTCCTCTCTTCCAAAGCCAGGTTGCTACACTTCTCCCCAAGATTTTAGGGACCTTGGGGGCAGCTAGGTCGTGCAGTGAATAGAGGACTGGCCTTACAGTCAAGAGGACCTGAGTTCAAATCCAAGCTCAGACACTTAACATTTACTAGCTGTGTGACCTTGGGCAAGTCACTTAACCCCAACTGCCTTGCCTTCCCCCTGCCAAAAAAAAAAAAAAGATTCTAGGGATCCTGAAAGGTTTGTGGGATATTTCTTGTTTTTACCTTTGGAAGTTCAAGTTCCCACTAGCTGTGTTTCTGATGTGGTTTGGGGTTACTGGGAACTCCAAAATGACAGGGTATGAGGCATATCCACCTGGAAAGAATTCATGCACTCAAACCTTCTTCCAGTCAAAGTGGCTAGATTCCTACTGAACCTGAAATTTAATGGGGGTGAGATTGATACTTTTTTTTTTTGAGAGCAATTGGGGTTAAGTAACTTGCCCAAGGTCACATGGCTATATTTTTGTTTGTGTGTGCATTAAGTGTCTGAGGCCGGATCCGAACTCAGGTCCTTCTGACTCCAGGGCCGATGCTCTACTCACTGTGCCATCTAGCCGCCCCTGTGAGATTGATACTTACACACAAAAAAAGAACTGTGAGAGGATCTAGATGGTATTAAGGAGTGGTAAAAAGCCTGGAGTAGGCCAAGAGCTATTGTGAAAGGACTGTCAAGTATTTAGGGGGGCTGGGTGGGCCAGATGCCTAGGGTAACTGCCAGTGATCTGGGATGCCGAAATGTATGGGAAAATTCAGGGACTGGGTTCATTTCAAAGACATGGTCTTTTCCTTTTAGGGGTCCAGGTCCCATTACTCCATCATTCCCATCATTTCCTCCATTTGTATGGTACCAGTGACTAGCACTCCAGTTCCATTTAACTACTTAACATCGATTTGCAAAGGGATTTTTACTTCAAAGATATTGCAAGAACAAATGTACAAATATTTATCCTCCCCCCAAAACTCTGGGACATACTCTCCCCAATACCACTTCAGTTTCTGGGAGAGTAAACTCAACACTTAGCTTAGTTCCTATATAACATCAGTCCCACCAAGTTCATATTCAGATTTGGTTTAACTCTCAGATGACTCATTTTGCCTGACTATGGTCCTGAAGTTCACTCCTGAAGGTGGGTCCTTGCTGTGAGGAACATTGATACTTGTACTTTATGCATATATAGATATTCCACAGTGGGCCACATCTCTGCTTTCACAAAATAGACTGAAAGATGTAGAGAATACAAGGAACCATTATTATTTTTATTTATTGACTATAAAGAAGCTTTTATTCAGCAGAGCAAAACACCATTTTAAATCACTTTTTCCCCCAATAAGGTATTTCTCTTCCATACATCAAAATCATGTAAGACTCTGATTATAATTGCAAAATTAAAAATTTATTTTAATTCTACTTTACTAAGATTTAATATTCCCTTTCATGATCTCTTCCCCCTGTTAATGTCATCTACAACCTACATCCCAGAGAATCTTGCGTAAAGTTCAAGTGTTTTTGTAATCCCACCCATCACCCACTTTTCCAGAGAAACCTGATTCACCTCAAAGGTCAAATCTCAACTCCCATTACCTAAGAGCCTTTGTCTTATGATTTGAATCACCTGTCTTGGCTCTGGTTAAGGGGGTTCTAGAACCACTAGGCTCTGAGCTGGTCAATCTAGACTTTGACATGCAGAGGTGAAGAAACTACAGATGGTATCATCTGTATGTGGACTCTACAGATTATATGTTGGCTAATTTTGTTGAACTATTTTTTTCCTTTAAAATTTTTTTTGTTTATAATGAATGGGTTTCTTGGAGTGGATGGGGAGGGATATATTGGCATATAAAAGTGATATAAAAATAAAAGATAGCAATAAAATTTATTTTTAAAAAAAGGCCAAAGGGCACAGTCAGCTCAAAAAGTATTTAGTGAAATGGAATACAGAGCAAGAATAGTAGAAATAAAACATTTCCTACAACAAATTGGGTTGTATTTCCCTGCAAACATACCCAACTTCAGCAAGAAGAGTAGATGCACATAGAGAACACAAATGGAGAGGCACACATGGACCAAGGTGCCCACAAGGCAGCCTGTTGCTCAGCTGTTGATGCTTCTGTGTCGTTCATGCTGACATTGATTTTTGTGGTTGGGCCTCCTCCCCACTGATCTTGTGTAGAAACTACCCTAACAGTGGAGTCTCAGCTTGCACTAATCTCAATTTCAGTTTCAGCTGAAATCCCTAACTAGGATTCTTGCCATGCTCTTATAGAAAAAAGAAAAAAGCAGCAACCATCATCCCAATAACCAACAGAAGCCTTCCCTGTTTTCTCCCTCTGTCTGGCTCCAAGGTCTGCCATTTCCTTAGCATTCCTGGAGATTCTTATCTCCAGGCATTAGGTAAGGCCCTTAGGGTTTAGTCCTTCCCCCTACCCCCACCCCAAACTCTTTTCCTGATAGGGTTTAATCCCTATCCCTACCCTTATCCCAGTTTAAGGAGACTAGCCAGCACACTTCTCAAATTCTCATCTCTCCAGTCCAGGATATAAAGCAACTAATGGTTATTTGTTTCTTACTTACTAAATAGTTCTGTTGGGAGGGACTCCATGGTTTTAAAAACTCCAAGTCTTCATTTCATATAAAATCCTCTTTTTTCTTTATATATAGGAATGTTTATGTTGATAATAATGGTTAATTTATAATAAGGAAATAAAAACATGATTTGGTGGTGATGTTAAGAAATAAAGCTTCAGGGGTGGCTAGATGGTGCTATAGAGTGCCAGCCCTGGAGTCAGGAGGACCTGAGTTCAAATCCAAGCTCAGACACTTAACATTTACTAGCCGAGTGACTTTGGGCAAGTCACTTAACACCAATTGCCCTCCAAAAAGCAAAAACAAACAAACAAACAAAAAAGAAATAATACTTCAGGCTCTAGAATCTCCAGCTTCTTTCAAAGCATGGCTCCCATACTGCTTCCTACATAAGCCTCCCCAGCACACTTCATCTTGAGATATTTTGTACTGATTTACTTGTGTACATCAAGTATCACTGATTCCACAGCAGAATGGATGCTCCATGAAAGCAGGAACCCTTTCACTGTCATTTTATCATAGGACAGCACTTTTTGTATAGCAGGTATTTGTTATATGTTTCTTCAATTGATTGGAAAGATGCTTTGAACTAATAGAAAAATACATTAAAAAAAAAAACCTCTTATGTTTTCCTTTCACCCTTGTGGATGAGTAGGCAGAGAAAAAAAGACAAACAAACAAGCTAAAGTCAGCTACACTGTAAATACAAGGTCATCTGGGTGGAACCTGGCATGAGTGGGTGTGGGTGTGTGAGGTGCGTGTGAAGAGTGTGTGTGTGTGGTGGGGGGGCAGGGGAGGAAATGTAGGAAAGACTGGACCCAGGAAATGATGCTTGAGCTGAGTTTTGAAGGAAGCTATAGGGGTTTACTGATTTTCCCAACTAAATGCTCACCCTGAACATTTAACAGCCTGCTCTCTTGAGGTGGTTCAAGTTGACTTCATTGCCTCTGAACAGAGTTAAGTCTCTGGTGTAGCATCACTGAACTCAGTCCTTGACCATGTTCATAAGATCATAGATTTAGAGTTGAAAGGGGCCTCAGAGATCATTGAATCCAGTCCCCTAATTTTACAGGAAAAGAAAATCAGGTTTAAAGAAGTTATTTGTACTAAATGATACACTGGCCCTGAAATCAAGAGGACTTAGGTTCAAATTTGGCCTCAGACACTTGACACTTACTAGCTGTGTGACTCTGGGCAAGTCATTTAACCCCAACTGCCTCCCTGAAAATAGTCCAGGGTCACACACAGAATAAGTAACAGAGCTGAGATTTGAAGCCAAATTGTAAGCCTCCAAATCCAGCACTCTTTCCACGGCATCATGGCTGATGTATGCAAACACTAAGCCATGACATTTAAAAAATATTGACTGACAGGAAACAGGAGTGCAGATAAGTTTTTGCTTTCGTAGCTGTGAGAGAGGTGTGAAAAAAAACCCAACTAATTTTGAATGAGGTGAAGAAACTGAAGAAGAAATTGGAGAATGTCTGAATTTATCAAGTTATAGATCTAGAGGAAGATAGATCCATGCCTTAAGATGTATCTTGTCTTAGGTCTGATTCCCAAGCTGGAACAGAAGTGGAGTATAGAGGTGGAGAGAGGTTCTAGAGCCACTGGACTCTCAGTGGGTCAGTTTGGACTTTTACAATCTGAAATGTGTCCAGAGGAGAGTGAATTGAAACTATGTCATATGAGTTAACAAGGCACAATGGATAATAGAGATCTGGATTTTAAGTTAAGAAGGTCTAAGGAACTTAATAGTCATGTGATTCTGTGTAAATCACTTAATATCTATGAATCTCAATTTTCTCAACCATAAAATGCAATAGTATCCACATCTCTTATTTCATAGAATTGTTGTAAAGATAAAATGAATATACACATACATACATATATGCATGCATATACTCATATATGTACATATGCATGTATATATACATACACATATCTATGATATGTTCTGCTATATAAGTGTCATTTATGATTGTTGACAGCAGTATCATTGTTGAAGGACCTGGAGACATTTAAACTGGAGAAAAGACTGAGGTGAGACATGATAGCTGTCTTCAGATATCTGTACTAAGGAAAAAGTATTAGATTTATTCTTCTTGCTTCCATAAAGCAGAATTAAAAGCAATGAGTAAAAGTTACAGGAAGGTAGATTTTTGGCTTGATATATGAAGAACTCATTAATAATTAGAGTTCTCCAAAACTAGAGGCTGCCTAGTGAGGAAATCAGTCCCCTGTCACTGGTGGAGCCCAAGCAGAGAATAGGTGAATAACTGGTGATATAATTGATTCACCCAATAGGCCTCTGGGTCTATACCAACTCAAATTATTCCAATTATTTATTAGAGCTGAGGCCTTGTAAAATCCCTCAGGATGCAAATACCACTGGTGAATCTTGGCAGAAGGGCCCTGGCTTAGCTTAGTTACAGGAGATAGGAGAACCATTCTCCTCTTCCCTACTTCAGCATTAGGTTTCCTCAAAACACTGAAGACAAAATGTTCATCTTATCAATGATCAGACTTTGAGGGCTGGATAAGACATTTCACTTACACCAATCTGACCAACTATATACATCTATAGTCTGAACAAAACCATTCTGACAAGCACTCTGGGAATGCTCCATAAAATGTGCTCTGGGACAAGCAGCACCTAAAGACATCCTTCAGTCAACTTTCTAAGAAAGCTTCAGTTAGGGTAAACGGCCTTGAAGAAACATAAGATCTCAAGGCATAAGTGGCTTGGAGGAGAGACTCAAGGGCCCTGCATCATGGGGGAGGATACAAAGACCCTGGAATGCAGGGAGTCCACTTGAGGAAGACCATCAGTGAGGAAGGGAACAGACAAGGTCAGTCCCAGGAGGATTTCACCTTGGGACTGATTGGCCTTGGGGTAAGGGGGAAGGTAGTCTCCCATTTTAACTATTTTTTTTTTTTTTGCTAAGTGCTAAAATCATCTTACCCGCTGAAGCCATCCAAGTGCTATAATGCTTTCTAAATTTAAGTGTCCTTAGGAAAAGCCGCAGTCACCCTACCCCAAGTTCCATTTGTCTCTCTCACACATACCCCTGAGGTTTCTGATTAGCTTTTCCCAGATTGCAGAACATAGGCCCCTGGTATGGCTACATAGCTGGTTTCTGTTTTGCTGTTTGCTGTGACTTCCGGAAAAGGAAATGCCCTTGCTGTTTAGCATCCTCCTTTGACAACCATCTTTACCAAAAAGAAATCTCTGTGTGTGCCTATATGCTATCTCTTCAACAATAAGGGGAGTCTTATGCAAATGTCTAGACTTGATCCCCAGGGCACATTAATAATTTATCCCAAATTAGGAATATGTATTGTGATCACATGAACAAAACACTTATACTATTTCCCTTATCAACAATCATTTATTGAATATGTCATATGTATAAAGTACTGGGTTAGATGTTATGGATGATACAAAGAGATTATAAAAGGGGTTCTAGCCCTCAATAAACTTACAGTCTAGTTAGGGTGATGGTCTATATATGTGAAAAATATGTGTATATTGACATATACAAATGATGTCACGTCTTCTTTGTTATCCCCAACTAAGGTACAGATTGAATCAAATTTGCTCAAGTCAATAGCAGAGTGGGAGGGGATGTAGAATTCTGTGCCCTTGATCTTGGTTCATCAAAATGGGTTCTTTTCTAGCTCAGCTCCTCATATGCTCCAGAAGAGCATATGATCATACAAAGAGACCAAATGAAAGCTTCCCCCTAACTTAGTCTTTCTGACCTTTGCTAGACTTCTACATGTAGGCAGATTCGCCTAGTAGCTTTATTTGAATCTATGAAAACCCAGCTTCAGGTGAAACAGTAAAACTGGAGCAGCTCTGGTGGGGAGTGGGGATTAGGAGCCAGAGACTGAAAACATTATAATTGGGGTATTTTTATGATGCAGTATGCTTGTAATATCTTAACTCCTTCAGAATGTACTTGTAGCAACATTGTTAATGGAGTGTTTTCTAGGGTGGGCAGTAGTAATGTTACTGGCTTGGAATGATCATTCCTTCTATTTGCATTACCCCTCTATGAAATGCTTTTCCATTACGGGAACATTCTCATGGGAGGTATAAGGGGCAGGATTCTAGATTTGGGAATAGAAGGGTCATTCAAAATCATCTAGTCCAAGGCTTCTTAAACTTTTTCCACTCATGACCCCTTCAGTGCTTCTTACACTGTGGGTTGACTCCCTATGTGGGGTAGTCCAACCCTTATTTTGCAGATGGGGAAACTGAGGCCCTGAGAAGTTGTTATTTTCCCAAGCCCACACATAAGCATGGCTTTGCCGGGATTAGGCAAGGCTGGAACTTGGACTTAAGTCCTTTGACTCCAAATATATGGTGCTTTCTGCTTTACCACACTTCCTCTTAGATAAGTAGGCCAGATATCATTTTTATGCCCATCTAGCAGATAATGAAACTTAGTACAGGGAGGTAATTAACTTACAAATGACACATGTATTTGGTAGAACCAGAGCTCATCCCTGGTTCTCCTGGCTTGCAGGTCTATGTTCTTTCCACCAGGCTCCATGGCTCAGAAGCAGTTCCTTTCTTGCTTTTGCCCACCCACCACCACTGCCACCACTTTTACACAGTTCCTTTTGCCCACTCATCACCTCTTTCCACCTTTCACCAGATGGCTCATATTGAAAGATTCTCAGTCCTTCAATGAGTTCAGCCACTGCTATGTGGTTACAGAAGTTAAATTATGAAGGAATGTACAGAAATCTCCATCCTGGTTAGTGACCTTCTGCTCAGGAGTCAGTGCCCTTGCCTCAGCCCCAGGCTCAATGATGTACTTCTTCTCTTCGGCCATTGCTGGCACATTGATATAGTCATCAGAGTCCTCACTATCCATTTCTCCAGATGTCTCTTGGCTGTTTTCATCCTGTGCTAATGGCTCAATATTCTCATAATCCCAGAAGTCAAGCGAGTTTTCTCTTGGCTCTTCACATTGGACATCAAAAGGGAGACTGGGAGTCCAGCCTAGCACGCCTCCTATATTTGTTGATGTCAACCTTTCCCCTGCATGTGGCTTTTTCCTATAGGGCTCAGCCCACAGGACATTGTCATAAGCCTGGAAGTCTCGAAATGTTATCCAATGTTGTCTGCCCTGATCCTCCTCCTTATCTGCTGCTGGCACATTTACATAATCATTGGAGGACTGAGAAGAGCCCTCTGCATCCCCATGATAGTCACTGTCCTCAAGGTCTAGAACCCAAATACTGGTGGAGTCTTCAGTATCCTGAGACCTGGTCTCTCTTTCTGCACCGGATTCACTCTCCTCAAATGTTTGAAGGTCCTGGAGAGTCCCAGACGAGGAGCTCATTGCACCTGGATTCCTGGAAACTTCTTCAACACTGGGCACATTGACATAATCCTGTGAATCCTCTGAAGAGGTGCTCATGCTGTCTATGGATGCTCCAACATTGACGTAGTCTACTGCAGGGACGAAGTTCCCATGGACCTGGGATATAGCAGTGTTGTCATAGATGCCAATCTCATATCCCACAGCAGGAACACTTGCTCTGTTTGACTGGAGGACATGTACTCTTGGTGAGAACTGTAAGGAAGCAGAGAAATGATTTAAATGTACCAGAAAGGGGTATGGAACATTAGCATAGTTTTTTTTTCTTTTTCCTGCTCATGTTATGATGTTTTATAGCTTTTGTTTTTTTCCTTCATGTTACTATTTCCGAGACCTTCTGTAGCCTTAAAAATGGCTATGTCGGGGTGGCTATGTGGCCCAGTGAATAGCACACCAGCCCTGGAGTCAGAAGGACCTGAGTTCAAATCAGGCCCCAAACACAACACAAAAAATTAGCAGTGTGACCTTGGGCAAGTCACTTAACCCCAATTGCCCTACCTTCCCTCCTCCAAAAAGCAAAAAAGTAAATAAATTAATTAAATTTTTTAAAAAATGGCTATGTCCTTGGCCAAGGATTCAGAAAAGGCTTATTGTTTTCTAGTCTATTTCACAGATGTGTAATGAAAATATGGTATATAGGATAGAAGCGATTCCTGTTATTTATGGATTGAACTTGATGAGCTCTGGGGTCCTTCTCTTCCCATCCTGAGTTTCTATGATTATTGTATTGTGATACTGTATGGAGACAGACAGTTCTTTTACATATATATATGCATATTGTTAAATATATAGTAAATAAATATATAGTTATTTAATTTTTGAATATTATTTTATAAATATTATTTTATGAAATTAATAAAGGTAAACTGAGATACAAGTTTCTGAGCTTAACCACTTGATAGTGACATGTAACTGTTAACAAAGTGGGTAAGACTGGCAACTTTGGGAAAGCCAGCAACCCCAATGAGAAGAAGGGGGCCTTTTTTATTGACATACATCAAATAGGTGTGGAGAAAAGGTGATAGGTTGTAGAGTTGAAGCAGGAACATTGTGATTGGCTATACTAAGAAAGTCAGGCTGGCACTCATGTGAGATTAATCACCGCCCCTCTCTATCAATTAAGGAATGTTGATTGTTTTATGGAATGCATCCTTTCTAATTTTTGCTAGGGCATCAAAACCACCAGTTTCCCTGTCTCCTTGGAACAGCTTAAAATTTACCCTAATTGCAAAGGGACAGGCAAGGATAGCCAACACATCTTTTGGGGATGCTACCAAATTAATTTATGGAGCTTAAAGGTAACAAACATGATCTGGAAGTATCCCAGGAGCTACAGTTATGAGAGATGACAATGTGTCTCTTAATTATAACTTTAACTCAGAGGGAAAGCAGAATTCCTGAGCTCAATTCAAGGACTAGAGAGGTAACTTTAGGAATCATAGTAGTATTAATTTAATTTTCTTCAGAGGTTATGTGTTGTACTTGAGAGCACAAAAGTCAAGAATTCTTTTTTTTTTTTTGGAGGACATTTGGGGTTGTGACTTGCTTAAGGTCACATGGCTAGTTTTTGTGTTAGGTGTCTGAGGCCGGATTTGAACTCAGGTCCTCCTGACTCCAGGGCCGGTGCTCTATTCACTGTGCCACCTAGCTGACCCAAGAATTTTTTGTTACTGGGGAAAAATTACATATGTGCATATGAATGTCTGTATATATTTCGTGTATATACATACATAAACACACACGTGTGTGATAAATATATATATGTATGTGTGTGTATGAGCATATGGACCAAGAATATGGAGGGGTGTGTGTGTGTGTGTATGTGTGTGAGTGTGCATGTTTGTGCATGTGCACCTGGGTCTTACCACATGCTCAGAATTAGGATTGTCTGAATTTCTGGAAATGAGACTCTCCGTACTGAAAATACGAATGTTTCTTGAGTGACGCCGACCTTAAAGAAGAGAGAAGATAAGGTGAGAAAAAAATCCCTAGGACTGCCCATGACCCAAGTGCCGGAACCCCAAATGGATCCGTGTTACAGGTGAACCTGGAATTGCTCAGGACTTTAGATACTCATCTGTTCAATAGTCAACAAACATTTATTAAGTTTTATATGTACGTATGTATATATATATATATATATATATGTATATAAGCATTTATGTATGGAGCATTATACTTGTTACTGGGAGAGATACCAGCTTAGATAAGGTCATGTTTCTCCAATTTAAAGTCTGTGTGTGTGTGTGTATGAAGCAAATACAGATAACAAAAACAACAATAAAATAGGCAGCATTTATATAGTTTAGCAGCTAGGTGGCCCAGTGGATAGAACTCAGGTTTTCATGGAATCATGAAGACCTGAGTTCAAATCCAGCCTCAGACACTTACTAGCTGTGTGAATCAGGGCAAATCAGTTAACCCTGTTTGCCTCAGTTTTCTCATCCCTAAAATGAGCTGGAGAAAATGGCAAACTACTCCAGTATCTTTGCCAAGAAAACTCCAAATATGTCATGAAGAGTTGGACACAGCTGAAATGACTGAACAACAACAGTTATGCAGTTCATTAATGTTTGAAAATTACTTTATAAATATTATCTCATTTTATCCTTACAACAACCTTGGGAGGTAGGTGCTATTATTATCCCCATTTTAAAGTTGAGGAAACTGAGGTAAACAGAGGCAAAATGACTTGTTCAGAACCTCACATTTAGTAAATGTCTTAGGCTGGGTTTGAACTCAGGTCTTCCTGACTCCAGGGCCAATCTTGTGTGCACTACACCCTAACCCTAACCTAACATGGTAAATTATTAAGTGTAAGAAAGGCATACCAACAAAGAACATATGTGAGGTCTGAGAGGAGATCAGAGAGAAGCCCATTAAGTTGGGCTGCTCTTCTTTCTATGTTCTTTCTCTTGGCAATTTCATTGGTTCCCATGAATCCAATTTCTATCTTTATGCAGACACCTCCCACACCTACTTGTCTCACCCTCATCTTTCTCCTCAGCTCTAGTCCCACATCTCCAACTATTACCTTGATAGCTTTGTCTGGCATCTCAAATTCAACATATCCAAGATGAACACATTTTCTTTCTTACTAAACCCACTTTTACTTTTGATTTTATTATTTCTGCTAAGGCCTCCTTCTTCCATCATTCTCCAGTAAACCAGGTTTGCAGCATGGGGATTGTTCTCAGTTGTTCAAAGTCAATTGTCAAGTCTTGTCAATTCTATTTCAATATATCTTTAAACTGAACCTTTTTCGTTATCCATACTATTACCACCCAGTTTCAGGTCTCAGAGGTCAGACTATTTCAATAGCCTTCTAATTGTTTCCCTTTTATCCAGTTTGTTCCTCTTTTCTGTGAAGTTGCTAAATTGATATATATATATATATCAATATATATAATATACATATATATTAAATATATCAATATATATATAATATACATATATATTAAATATATCAATATATATATCAATATATATATATATATATCAATATATATATATCAATATATATATATATATATGTATATTTGCTTTTTGGCTTTTTGGCTTTTTGGAGGGCAATTGGGGTTAAGTGACTTGCCCAAAGTCACATGGCTAGTAAGTGTTAAGTGTCTGAGGGTAGATTTGAACTCAGGTCCTCCTGACTCCAGGGCTGGTGCTCTATTCACTGTGCCACCTAGCCACCCCAGTATCTTTTTTTTTTTTTAAGATTGGTTCCCCTACATCTCCCAGGTTAGAAGTGCAATGTCCACTCATGGGTTTGATCTCAATACCGAATAGAATAGAACTTTTTACCTGCTCCATTTCCCTGACCAGTGCTAGTTACCCTCTCCTTAGACAGAGTGGTGGCTCTCCATTCCCAAGGACTCATATTGGTGCCATATCCAGTGTGGATATACAACAGACTTTAGCTCTCCTACAACTCAGAATACCCAGTCTCAAGTGACCTACCAGTGTCAGTCTCCATAGCAGTGGGAACTTCAGGTGAACCCTAGAATGCCTGGTCCAGGTTAGTATTTCTGAAATGCAGATGTGACCATCCCACTTCCCTGCCCTAGATACTTCAGTGGCTACCCATAGGATAAAATACAATCTCTTTTGTATGGTACCTAAAGTCCTTTATAATCAAGCTTTGGTCTGTCTTTCTGGGCTTATTACTGCCCTCTGTGCACTCTAAGTTCCAGCCAAACTGACCTATTGTCTGTTCCCCATACTTGTCCTTCCATCTGTTATCCCCATGCAAGGCTGTCTCTGGTGCCTGGCATGCTCTCCCTATTCATTTTTGCATCTTGGAACCCCAGTTCCATTCAAGGCTTTGCTCAAGTGACATCTTCTTCAAGAAATATTCCTGTTAGGGTGGCTAGGTGGCACAGTGAATAGAGCACCGGCCCTGGAGTCAGGAGAACCTGAATTCAAATCCTGGCCTCAGACACTTGACACACTTACTAGCCATGTGACTTTGGGCAAGTCATTTAACCCCAATTGCCCTCCAAAAAAGCAAAAAAATATTCTTGTCTTCCCCATTTATTAGTCCTCTCTGCCCCCAACAATCACTGTGTGTATATATATACATATATATATGTATATATATATGTATATATATATATATATTCCCCCCCCCCCCCATAAAACCTATATATACTTATCTGTGAACATGTTGTATCTCCCCAGTGGAATGTTGGCATCCTGAAGGCAGGGACACTTTTGTATTTGCCCCCTAGTGCCTAGCACTGTGCAAGACACACAGTGGGTGCTTAATAAATGCTTGTTAAAGATTGAGCAGAGGAATGAATGATATAACCAGACTTTTATATAAGAAAGATTATTCTGGTAGCTAACCTGGTACTCTAGTGACCAGAGGGTTAGAGCTGAGTTTTTTTTTCTATTACTTCCCATTCCCCATCCTGAGTTGAGCTAGAGAATGATGGCCAGTGACTGGGTACAGCTAGCTCATGTGCATTTTCACAGTTTATCTTTTTCCTTCTTCTTAATTCTGGAAGTACTTCCCCTTCCTCATCCTGTTTGGATTTTCCCACTTTTCCCAACCACCTTTCCTGTAGCTCTCTAGGGCCATCCCACTGGGATTACATCTTGAGATTAATTGACCCCATTCTTTCTGTAGCTTTCCAGAGTAACAATAAAAGCAGAAAGATCCCTGAACTAGGAATCAGAAGTTTCTGAATCTTGGTTCTGTCACTTACTAGTGGTGTGATCCTGGACAAATCATTTAACCTCTTTGTGCCTATTTTCATAGTATACAATTGAGGAAATTTGAATAAATGACCTGTAAGGTCCCTTTCAGTTCTAAAACTATTCTCCTTTGAAAGCTTAAAGAGATACCAATTCATTCTTCTTTGGACCCAGGAACATGAGAGAAGAACCTACCAGGTCTTGCTTGGCTTTGGGGCAGAAAACCATAGATGTTTTTTGCTCGTTCTCTGGATTGAGATAGAGTCACCAAAGGAACAACAGTGACCTGGAAGTAAGATACCGGTTCTGTAAGGCAATAGGATGAAGAGACGTCAGTAGGTAGCATCTGGACTGTTAGGTTAGATGGGGTCTCACCTCTTGGGCTCACCTCTTGGACTGTACTTGGGAGATTGTTTTGCTCTTATCAGAAGACTAGTCATTTTTCCAGATTAGGTCAATCCCATATAACCCAGTAGAGACTAAGAGGTCTTGGGGAGGAGAAGGTAGCCAAGAGTAGTGGGTTTAATTAATTTTTCATATTAAGTGAACAACACAAAAATACAAGCAAACCAGCATTCAAATGATCACCGACAATTTTGAAATCAAAGGTTAAAATTCTTTGAGAGGACTAAAGTTCTACCTCTTGGGTGAGATTTGTAGTGTCAACACTAGAAATTTTTGCTAGCCCAGATGAGTGGCATGAAAGCTAACCTTCATTCAGTTTAGAGTTTCTCAGTGTGGCAGAGACCCCAGGATATCTTAGGGCTACTACTGGGGAAGCCACTGCCAGGGCGAGGGGAGGGGAGTAGCTCACCTTGGTTGAGGCAATGATGGTTATGTTTAGGAGTTAGGGGAAAGAACTGTCATCTGGTAGTTTCCTATTTTAATTAATCTTTCTTGCTAATTGTGTGCCACTCAGTTGTTTCTGTGCTACTGAGTACTGTCAATGTGACCTTTAAATTTCCTCTCACAGAGACAAAGCCCTAGTCACCTTGCCCTAGTTCTAGCTTTGGGGATATGTTGAGAACTAAATAGGACTTTATTCCCTCCCAAATGGAGCTTGAGTGGGAAGTTAAATAGCCAAAAGGTGGACTTTAAATAACAATGATTACTTTCATACATGATCTAAGGACACATGCAACTCACGTTTTTTCCATTTATTCCAGAACCACAGAGTGAAGAGGAGAGCAGTGACGAAGAAGATGGCGAGCAACCCCGCAACCACAGAAAACAGGACACTGGGCTGGTCTTTGAATCTAGGAGAAGCCACAATTAATTTGGGCTCCTTCTGCCCAGGCTGGGTGGGGCTTTGTGGATTTGCTAGGCATATCAGAGTGCCCTCCTGGCTGCACCAGCCGATGGATTCCACCACTGACCATACCTCTTCCTCCAGTCTAATTACCCATCTCATCTGTCATTCCCTGTCAGACTCTCTACTCCAGCCTAGGCTGCTTTGTTTGCTATCCACACTACATGTCTTGCTCACTTCTGCCATTATGGAACAATTTAGAGGTGACTGTAAGGTACCTTAAAGATCATCTAGACATAACAATGGAAGGACAGATAAAACACTTATTAATGTGTGCCAGGATACAATATAAGCAAGCAAGGCAGCCCTTCCCCTGCAAGAGCTTAAATGGAGAAGACAACAAATGGAGAGGAACTGGAAAGGGCATCTGGGTGTGGAGATGGCCATGAGGTGGTATAGAAGCTGGGTTCTTGGAAAAATAAGGCAAGAGTTCCACCAACTATCTGAGCTGGCAGACCTAGGAAATAGTCCGAGGTTGTGGTGGGAGAAAAGAAGAATGAAGGCAGAGGAGGGGTACAGGTGGCATGGCCTAAATCTCTCCTTTTATAGATGAGGAATGTGGCAGCTGGGTGGTACAGTGGATAGAATGCCCACCCTGGAGTTAGGAGAAGAACCTGAGTTCAAGTCTAGCCCCAGATACTTACTAGCTGGATGACACTGGGTAAGTCACTTAACCCCTATTTGCCTCAGTTTCCTCATCTGTAAAATGAGCTAGAGAAGGAAAAGGCAAACTACTCCAGCATCTTTGCCAAGAAAACTCCAAATGGGGTCCCAGAGAGGCAGATATTACTAAAACAACTGAACAACAAATAGGTGAGGGAAATGAGGCCCAACTTAGTAAGGAACCCAATTCAAGGTCATACAACTAGTTAGTGATGGAGCTAAAAATTAGAGAGCCAGATCTCTTTCCAGGGGGTGCTTTCCAAAGTACTTTGATCTCTCTCTTCCTCCTTCCTCTCCAACGAGCTATACAACCTTTATAATGTTTCTCAAGGCTCATCTCCAAAAAAAGTTTCATTCATTTGTTTATTCAATAATAATTTATTAAGTACCTACTATGTGCAAAAGACTCCTCAGCAGGCAGGCATGGGAGATGCAAAGGTGAAACAAAACAAAAAATCAAAGAATAGGCATTTATAAAGTGCTTCCTATGTGCAAGGCAGGGTGCTGTGGATCCGGGGCCATCTCCAGTCGTCCTGATCTATATCTGGCCACTGGACCCAGATGGCTCTGGGGGAGAAAGTGAGGCTGGTGACCTTGCACGGCTCTCCCTCATTTAGATCTAATTCATTTGCAAGTCATGGCATCCCCTGATGTCGTTGTCCTCTTCTCAAGGTTGGGAACTGGGAGATTGGTAGAATGATGGCATACTCAATAGAAATTTAGAAGTTCGAGGTGAGGAAGACATTGAGCTCTATCTTGGACATGCTGAATGTGATGTTCCTATGGGACATCAAAGTAAGATGCCCAATAAGAAACTGGCAGTGTAGGCATTGGAGTTCAGGAGATCTCTCTGTCTCTGTCTGTCTGTCTTTCTCTCTCTCATTATTGTTCAGTCATTGCAGTTGTCTAAATCTTCTTTGGCACCATTTGGGGTTTTCTTGGTGAAGGTTTGAGTGGTTTGCCATTTTCTTCTCTAGCTCATTTTACAACTGAGGCAAAAGGGTTAAGTGACTTGCCCAGGGTCACACAGTTGGTAAGTGTCTGAGGCCAGATTTGAACTTAGAATGAATCTTCCTGACTTCAGGCCCAGCACTTTATTTGTGTATTGTATCACCTAGTTCCTCTCTTTCTGTGCGCGTGCTTGCGCACACACACGTGTGTGTATACACATACACAATATATACATACATGTATATAATATATTGTGTACACATGTATATACAATATATGTGTATATGTATTCATACACACTTACATGGAGATTACATACCCATATATAAGCATACATACATATGTGTATATGTATATATGTATATATATATATATATATATATATATATATAAATGTGACTCATCTGCATAGAGATGATAATTAAACCAATGAGAACTAATAAAATAGATAAGGAGGAGGGTCTAGAGAGAAGAGGGAAGAGGTCCTAGCACAGATAATAAGTACAAAAATACAGTATTTGCAAAGACAAAAAAATAAAAATAAAACGCCTTGCCCTTATGGAGCTTAAAATAAATTCTACCCATTTCTAGTCCCCTCATTCACTCTACTCCACGCCCCCTCTCCTCCTACGCATACCATGTTAGCATTGTCTATGTAGCTGTAGATTCAGTTATATGCTAGGTCTACTGGAATGCACAGCATAATGCATCTTATAATATATAAACATATAAGCATCAATATAATAACATATTATATTACATTACATGTAATATCATATATGTCTTATATGCTTATAGGTCTTATACAAGGAGGTCATTCCTACATCTTGGCAGACAGTCCATAGTAACAGTATTTTGCTAATATGCTTACATCGAATTATTTAAAAACAAAAATAAAAGCAAAAAACCCCTCTTGAAATGTATAACTTCTCCAGCTGTTGTTCCACACAGTAGTGGATTTGATTCACTTGTAACATGATTTCCTTATGAATCTCTAAAGTAGGTAATGCAAGAATTGTTATCCCTCATTTTCTATAAAATAGAACAGTCCCAGAAAGGTCAAGCAAGTTGCTCAAGGTCACACTGTTAAGAAATGGCCAATCTGGGACAAGCTCAGGTCTATCTGTCTCTAACCACAGTGTGGCTTCTAGCAAACCATGCTGCCTCACCTAAGCTAAAACACTGGACTTCTGAGAAAGTCTGGACTAGTAGATTTGTTTTCTGTTGAGGAGATTGGGACCAATTGATGATCAACATTTATCAAGTACTTACTATGTGCCAAGAGGTACATAGACTAAGAGATGATAGCTATAAAGTTAGAGGAAGGCAATGATTTGTAAGGCTGGGGAGGAAAGTGGGAACAGGCCCAGAGGTGAGTAAGGGATAGAATCTGGCCATTCTGACTTGCCCACCCTTACTTGTATTTGTTCCTTACTCCTCTTCTCCAATGAGTTCCCCAGCCTTGGGGGATGAGGGAACAAGGAAAGTGTCAGAGTTTTCATAGGCTCTTTGGCAGTCACAACTGAGGAGCAGCTGAGTCCCATGGACCTGATTCTCCAGTGTGTCTCTGAGGAGAGACTGTGTCCCCTAAATCCTCTAAACACAACTGAGAAGTGGCTTATCCTAGCTGTGACCCAAGGTCATGGCTAGAATTACCTCAGGCTGGTTTTGATGCTGAAACTTGGGTCAATCATGTCTCTGACTCTCTTACCCCTAGGCAGCCATACTTCTCAGTCAGTCAATACTGGTTAAGTACCTTTTTGTTCTAGAGATGGTGGACCTGCCTTCAAGGTTAGTCCACAATCCAATGAGGGATATGACAAGAAAACAAGTACTTATAAAACAAGCTAAAATATAGGAAAATTAGGAAATAATTAAAAGAGGGAAGGCCCTAGAATTAAGAGAGGTTGAGAAAGTTGTCCTGGAGGAGTTGGGATTTTATCTGGTACTTGAAGGGGGACAGTGAAGCCAGTAGATGGAAATGAGGAGGGAGAACATTCCAGGAATAGGGGACAAACAGGGAAGATACTTGGAGCCAAGAGATGAAGTGTCTTGTTAAAGGAACATACAGAAGACCTGTGTCACTGGATAGAAGAGTTTGGGGCAGGGAAAAAGGTAGAAGAAGACTGGAAAAGTGAGGGGATTGAGGACCATAAGTTTTAAATGGTTTTGAATGCTGAATAGAGCATTTTGTATGTGATTCAGGAGATAATAGGGAGCCACTAGAGTTTATTGACTATGGGGGTGACATGATCAGGCCTTCACTTTAGGAAAATTACTTTGGTAGCTGAATGGAGGGTGGATTAGAGTGAAAGACACTTGAGGCAGGCAGACCCACTAGCAGGCTATTGCAATAGTCCCAACCATGAGCTGATAAGGGCTTTCCCCATGGTGGTGGCAGTATCAGAGGAGAAAGGGGGCCATATTCAAGAAAGCTATAGAGGTAAAATAGACAAGCCTTGGCAACAGGTGAGAGTGAGAAGTTGAGGATGACACCTTGGTTGTAAGCCTGAGAAACTGAAAGGATGGTGTTACCTTTAATAGTAATAGGGAAATTAGCATGGAGGAGGGATGTTTAGGGGAAAGTTAATGAGTTCCATTTTAGACTCGTTGAGTTTAAAAAGCCTACCAGAAATCTAGTTCATAATGTCTGAAGGAAAACTGAAAATGTAAAACTGGGCATCAGTGAAAAGGTTAGGGCAGAATAGAAAAATCTGAGAATCATCAGCATAGAGCTGGAATTAAATCATGGTTACTGATGAGATCACTGAGAAGAGGGCCTAGGAAGAACCCTGTGGGTCATCTATGGTTAGAAGGTGTGACTTGGATAAGAATCCAGTGAAGGAGATGGGGAAAGAGCAGTCTGATAGGAAGGAAGGGAACCAAGAGAGAGAGGAAAAGAGAGGATCTAATCTAATCCAATCCAAGGAGTATTCCAACTCTCCTGCCTTGACTTAAGAGTGAGCCAAGGGGAATGACTGAAGCTGCAGTCAGAACTGAAAAGGATGGCCAGGGAAACAGTGTCATGATGGGGGAGCTCGGGTTTCAATGAAGATGGAAGATGGATGGAAGGAATGAGAAAGGAAAAGATTTAGGGTGAAGGGAAGTTTATTGACTATGAACAGGCATTCCAGAGGCCACAGTGGAAAGGGTGGGTAATGTTTAGTTGGGGCTTTGGGGTGGGAGTGTTAAGGGGGACGGGAAAAAGGAATTAGGAAGTGGGTGGTGGGGAATGGGGTTTGGATGATGGCCTATAACCTCTCTAAGTAAGAAATTGCCCAGGGAGGTTCCTATGAGAAATGTATAGCACCTTCTGAGGCACAGGAGAACAGAAACTCCTTGAGAGCTTTCTCTTCCTGTCCCCAGTCCCTAACATAGTGCTAGACACATGTTACATGCCTTAAGTGCTTGTTGAATTGGATTAAATTGAATTTAGCCCCCGATATCCCCAAAACATAGAGTTTCTGTCATACAATTTCTTGACTCCAAGCAGGACAGAACTTGAAATATATCATATAATTTTTTTTCTTGGAAAATCCCCACTAAGGCTGCTGTCCTAGTTTTTACAAAGACACCCACAGTCCTTCCACTCTCCTCTGACACAAACCACCCAATAGATAACATCAAATATGTCTAGGTAGTTTTAGTGTCAAGAAAGGAGCTTCGAAAAGGAAACCTCCTTCCTCCATTTAAGCCAGTGGTGAGGAGAGCTCCATCCACAAGCTGTCCCATTAAAGCGAGTCTTTTAATGAACACTTACCCACTGGGGCTACCAGCAGTCTGTGGAACCGTGGTGTATTCCATAATCTTCTCTTTGCTCCTGGAGAATGGAGGGTTCAGCGTTTCCATTGTGGGTTAAATTGCTAAATGCACATCTGGGTTGGAAAAAAAATAGATCATCTTTTAGCTCTAGGCCCACTTTCTCCTAAATCATCATAGTCTTCTCTGCTATTGATTTTTCATAATAGGTAGCTAGCCAGGCTTCTTTAATACAGAAAGCCTTTTGAGCTGTTGATTCCCCCGAGCAAAAATGAATTTGTCTGTTATTTGTATCTAATTATGCAGAATCTAATTAGCTTGTTACCAGTTAATACGAAACTACAGTGTAATCCTCCCAGTATCTGGGGTCCTTTCTTTCAAGTGCTCCCCTAATTCCTTTTTCTTTCCTTTTGGAATCCTCCAATTGGAATTAAAAAAAAAATCAAAATCACAGATTAGAGGATCTAGAGGGACCTTATAGATCATCCAGTCTCCTTCGTTTTGCAGCCAATCGAACTGAGACCCAGAGCAAGAAGCACCTTGCCCCAAACTCCAGCTTGCTTTAATGGAGAGGACAATGAACTTGGAATCAGGCAAACCTGGATTCAGACGCATGACTTCCTAGCACAGTGAGAGATACATCATTTACCTCTCTCCATGCCTCATTTCCCTCATCTACAAAACAAAGCAGTCGGCCTCCATGACCTTTAAGGTCCCTTCTAGCCTAAATCTTTGATGCTGAGTTGAAGAGGTAAATTCAAACCCATGTTCTCCGCCTCCCAGGCACGTTCACTTTCCACTGTAATAAGCTGCTTCTCCCACAAAGAAATCTCCCCCTTTCCCCCATTCCTTTCTTCCCAGTGTTCCTGATCCTACCCTCCTTTCCTCAACAAACTCCTTTGGGAGGATCCCAGTCCTTGCTATATTTGTCCTGGGCTGGTTGGCCTCACCTGCAAGAGCTAGCTGAGCTTCTCCTATGTGCATCCACCTGTGACCTGCCTCTGGATCCAGAAGTGGTTTAGGGGACACTTTGTGATCTTTGCTTCCTTGTGGGTGGGCATGTGGGCAAGGAGAGTGGCATGTGAAGCACTGACTGAGGGAGAGATGGCCTAGTGGTACAGAGGAAGCCCTGCTGAGGGAGCTGGCAGCCTTACCGGAATGGAAACAGAGAGTCAGCCACAGGAAGCCTCAGTTCCAATGTGCTGATGTAGCAAGGGGCACAGGAAGCTCTGATGCATGTTTAACGGGACAGAAGAGCAAGTATTTTCAGTGCTTTTACTCTGTACTTATATACTTATATACCTATGTACTGATAACTTCTGTAGTGTGTAATGGGTTTGTTTCAAGTAGGGAGAGGGGAATGAATCACTCTGGGCCCCTGGCATGTGAAGGGTGCCTTCTTCTTCCTGGATTTCAGAGACACAGGGGTGAGATCAGTTAACTCACAGTTGGACTTCTCTTTTCTCAGGAATTAAGAAGATGGCAGAACTCATGAAGGTTGTTTTGTCTCTTTACTTTCTTCTATAAAAAAAAAAAAACAAAACAAACAACTTTACATTTCTATATCTCCCCTGGTAGGATGTAAGTACCTTGAGGGCAGGGACTCCTTTATCTTTGTCTTTCTATCTCTTTTGACCCAGTGCTTGTTGATTGATACTTGCTAAGAGGTAAGGGATTTCTTCTGTTCTTCTCAATCTCTGAGGTGGCTAACCCGTTTTTTTCCCCTTGCCCTACAAGACTGAAAGTCTGGAAATATTTGCCAGTATTTCTGATTTGAATGATAACTCCCTTATCTGGCTAATCTTTATAGACATCAACTCAAGGTAGTGACTTGCCACATCTCTTTACTAACATAATAAATTTTCCTCTGCCTCTTTCCTTCCTCTTTCTAAACCAACTTAAAATCTCCTTGCTCTGTTCCCTATGTCCCCCTCCCCTGCCTGCAGTCATTTTGTGTGCCAAGCCACAGGTAGTGTGGTCTAGTGGATATCGAGCTGGCCTTGAAGCCAGAAACACCTGGATCTAACACATTCTGGCGGTGAGACAGTTGCCTGGGCTCTAAGGCTCTAAGTTGCAGGAAAATCTTTGCCTGTCATCATTAGAGGGAGTTTTCTCATCCATGGAGTCCCTCATTATCATAGTCCTTAATGCTTATTTGACATTCTGTTTCCTTAGAAGAGCACCCCCAGACTCTGAAGACTTCTAAGAAAAAGCTCTGAAAGCATCTTATACATTTGCTTAGGTCTGCTTCACTCCATAGTTTGTCCTTTATTGAGAAAGGTCCTGGGGTAGAGGGGGGAGGTGGAGGTGCAAGTGCTGGGAACTGGTACTAAATTTCACCATCTTCAGGGAGAATGGACATTTTGCTGCCTGGAGCAAAATCCTTGTGGCTTTTGTTCACTTATTCTCCACATTCCTTTCCCTTCCTAGAGAAATAAATGCAAACAGAATACACTGATTCACTTACCATGATGCCCCCCCTTCACTGTGGGCATTCAATTAAATTTATGATTCATTTATAAATTCAACCCTCAAGTATTACATATACTCTGTTCCATAGGGAGTTAATCTTCTGCCTATTTCAGTCCCATAAATCTGTCTAACTCCCTCACTGTCCCATTTTGACAATGACACCCACGTGCTTGATTCTAGCCACCCCATCCATTTTCTCACTCCCCATAGAGTCATCTTACCCAGTAGTAGGAAGCAGAAAGGGAAGGCGATCTTTGAAACTGGCGGGAATTCCATTCACCCAACAGACCAGTTCTGGGTCATAATCTGTCCCTTGGTTGGCTTCTTCCTCTGACCTCTCATCAGGAGTTCTAGCACATCACAAAGGAGAGCCCCCAAAGCACCTGGGTTGCTGGAATAGGTGAGAGGAGACTTGATGAAGGAAGAGAGAGTCCCCTTCAGTACAGGCTTGAGCTCTGAGCCCACCAAGAGAGGGTACAATGGAGGAGAAGGCGACATGGGAGCAGGATTGGAAATAGAACATTGGAAGAACATTTATTGCACTGCATCCTCTTCACTTAAGAAGCATGTCTGTTGTGGGGTTGTTTTTGAAGACTTTCCTGGGGGGTGGGGTGTCTATGTGTGTGGGTGTGAATCTTTCAGAGGCTTGCCCCTCCTACCATTTTGTCACCTACCTCCTACTTGCCTGCTCCCTCCATTCTAATCTGACCAATAGTCGCATTCTCCCTTCTAATTATTTTTCCTCCTTAGGAACTTTTACAATGCTTTCTTCCCTTCCCACTTGTGCACTTTTCCCACTGTCTCTTATGTCATTCTCAACTAGATTGTAGGCATCATGAGGCGTTCATCTTATCTTCCAGGTCCCACTGTTTGCAGGTAGTGGATAAGAGGGAGTATGGCGTCATAGATAGACTGCTGGATTTGGAGTCAGAATCCCCCCTTGTGATGCTTCCTGACCGTGTGACTCTGAGCAAGTTATTTGACTTTTCTGAGACTCAGTTTTTCCACCTGTAAAATGGGGTTAAGATTACCTACCTTGCAAAATTTAGGAAATATAAATCAAGTAAGTGCCTTGCAAACTTTTAAGATACATATGATATAGAAATACAAAAAAAAAAACTGCTATATAAATGTTAGCAACAAATAAATAACTGGTTTCTATTCTCCCTCTTCTCCCCGCATATGCTTCAAAACTGAAGTGGTATAACATCCTCAAAGCAGGGTGCAAAGCAGACATTCCAGCATCAGGCTACTATGACTGTCTGTTCATTCCTCTTCTTTCACTTCTCCTTCTCCAAGACAGACATGCCCCATTTGAAATCATTAATTGGCTCTACAAAAATTACATTTTTGGTAGGATGAAGCACTTAAATCCAAAGGAGCCATGTTTTAATTGGGTGATCAGTCAAGCAACCTAAATCCCAGGGGTTTTGCAACTTTATGGTGAGGATGGTTTGGTTAGAATGTATTAAGTACTGTATTAAATTAGATTGTATTAAGTACTTACAAAAGGATGTTCATTGGGCCATCCCTTTATGGGGCATATTTTCCTTCCCTCTCCCCCGACCCCATTCCTATCTAAAATCAGACTACTGTTAGCAGAAACAATGGTGTGAACATTTTATTTGTAATAATAGGGAAAAATCACTTTTCTGGAAGGCAGGGGATTATTGAATATAATCATAGGATTTAGGGCTGGAAAGGAGTTTTGAGATTATCTAGTTTACCACATTCATTTTGCTCATGAAGAAACAGGACCAGACTCCAAATTCAGGGCTTTTTCCCATTGTACTGTGTATATCACAAGATGCTCTTTCTTACATTAATAGCTCACTCTTCTTCTTCCTCCTCCTCTTCTCATCCTCCTCCCACACTTATTTTCCCTCCATATACCTTAGTCATTTGGGATTTACAGACTAGATTTCTTTCTTAAGGACCAGTGCCTTAAATGCAAATATCTCTCACTCTAAGTGAATGGCCAACAATAGGTCCAGGTCAAACCTCACTTGATCATAGTTTGGGCCTGACTGATTCTGAGTGAATGTAAATAGGAATTATTTCTGTTTTGGCCAGAAACCCTGAGAGTGTTCCCCTCCCAGCTTGATTTTTTTTTTTCTGGACTAGGTTAAAGAGGCCATTCTTTGCCTCATTTTTTTTTTTTATCCTAGCTTTAATCACTGAATGGGCATTGCCTCAGTCACACTGAAACCTGCTAAAGACTTTCAATGTCTTCTATCACATCCCAGGCCATCTCCAGTCATCTTGATGTATATCTGGCCACTGGAGCCAAATGACTCTGGAGGAGAAAGTGAGGCTTGTGACTTTGCACAGCCCTCCCTCACTCAAATCCAATTCTCTTACACATTGTGATATCACCTCCCTGATGTCATGGTCCTCAACCAGAACTACAACAACAAACATGTCAGTCAGGCCCCTCCTCCCTCTTCAACAGGGGTTGTGGGTGAGAGGAAGAACTCTACTGAGCAACTAGCCAAGTTCATTTACGTGCACCCACATTTACTTTTTGGATTCTGAGGGTGCTGCCTTCTTCTTCAGTGAATATAAAGGGAAGAATTCAGAGCCAGTAGACCTGGGTTCTAGCTCTGACAATTACAGGCCGTGTGATCTAGGTCAAGGTCTTTAAACCCCTCTGGTCCCCAGCATACTCATCTGTGAAGTAAAGATAATAACAATTCTCACATTGTCCAGTGCTTTAAGACCTATAGAAATGTGTCTATCACCAGTACAATTGGCCCTGAGTGCACAATGACTGCACCACAGCTGGCTCTGTACTCACACGTGGGTGTTGAACTCGATCCAGTGTAATGACCCGTAGTTGAGCTATAAACTCCAATTACATGAAGTTAAGCCTGGCTTACAGGGCTTTATATACAGAGGTTAATAAGTTTTGATTTTTACTGTGACTCCACCTTCTGATTCATTTTTTCCTTCCGCTACTAAGTACTAGAACTTTGCTTATTGCAGCTTCTTTCCGGTTTCTGAGATCTATTACCTTGCCTCTCTGAAGCTGGAGAACCCAAGTTCAGGCAGGGGAGAAAATGTCCTGGTCACCTCTATGCCCTTGGGCAAATTTTTTCCAGTCTAATGGGTCTCACTTTCCTCAGCTATAAAATGTGTGGATTAAAAGAGATAATTTGTAAGGTCTATTCTATCTGTAACCTCTATGTGAAATGTTATAGTGAAATAAAGAAATGGAGCATCATTCAGACAAATGATTTATTTAGCATGGCATGCAATTGCAGAAACTAATCAGGGCCAAGGCTTTCTGTAGCAAAGGACTAACACACACACACACACACACACACACACACACACACACACAATGGGGTAATGGGACCTGGACTTGCTTTGAAAGCAACCCAGTCCCTGAATTTTCCCTGTACATTTCAGTAGCCCAGAATCCCATCCAGATCCTTTCACTGTTCTTTTTGTGCATAAGCATCAGTCTCACCCCCATTAAGTTGCAGCTTCACTAGGAATCCTGCCCATTTCTATTGGCTTTACAATAAACTTTGTCATTTGACTGGAAGGTTTGAGTGTGTGAATTCATTCCAGGTAGATACCGACCTGTACCCTGACATTTCGGGGTTCTCAGCAACCCCAAACCACATCACACACACAAAGAGATTGAGACATCTGGTTTCTTATTGGTGGAGGATGTGGGGAGACACTAAGATGAGAGGGAGAGGGGGTAGTTTTGTGATATTCCTTAAATAGGTGACCTTTGAGAGATCTTCACAAATCTTGTGACTTCTCCAAAACCAGGTGACTTTCAAGCAACTGAAATTTAGCTTCACAAAATGATGAAGGGCCAAATGAAGTCACTAATGCTATTTTTTTTTAACGTAGGAAAGAAAAGTATTTGGTAAACCTTAAAATACCATTTAAATGGGCAGCTCTTTTAATCATCATCCTTGACTAGTCAATCAATAAATATTTATTAAGCACTTACTATGTTTTAGACACAGTGTTAGGTACCAGATTACCCACAGCTTTGCTTGTGAGAATTTTTTTTCCTTACCCTGCTCCCTGAAAACAACATGTAGCTCTTCTTTTAGGTGTTTTGCTACTAAGAATCACAGAAAAACATACATGGCATAAAAATAGCCAAAAGCACAACACTACAAAGTTCAGAAGACCTCTGTGGTCAGACATCTCTAAGTGTCAGAACTGTAGATCCTCTTCCTAAGGTGTGTTACAGCTTAAAATCCTATGATTTGGTTTGGCAAAGTCATACTTAGCTCAGCCCTTCTTGAGTTTGCTTTTTAAATCCTTAGCTCCAGTCCTGGGTTTTCCAGGACCATAGTAAGTACTTCCTTTTTGTCCTCCTCTGGACCCCTCCCATACAGATGAATTCTTCTAGGCTTCTAGGAGGAGTAAAAAAAATCTCAGTCATTTCTTTCACACTAGGCACTGTGAGTCATGGTTATGAAAATATTTTGTCCTGGTTTATTACCCTTTGTTATCTGGCCTCTAAAAATGTCTTCCTTCCAGGTATCAATACTAGCAAATACTTCCTTTAACTTCTGGAGGCCTCAAAAATCTCCTGGAAACATTCTTCCTCTCCCTCTCCCTCTTTCCCTCCTTCTCCATCTTTGTTTTTCTCTCTCTTCCCCCATTTCTTTCTTTATATGTATATATGTGGGACTATAAACATACATACACGCAGACAAGTTTCTTCCTAATGTATTGGAGAGTGGATTAGAACCCTTTTCATGGACTACATGGGGATGAGATCATAAGGATTTTCCTAAAGAGCATATGTAGAGATGGTCCTGGCTCTTTCCAATGGGTCACTTGTGCTCTGGCCCCTTGTTAAATGTATGTACCAGAGCAGAGGATCTTGGGTTGGTTCCTTGGTACCTGACTCTGTGTGTGTGTGTGTGTGTGTGTGTGTGTGTGTGTGTGTGTGTGTGTGTGTGTGTATGCATATGCATGGCAAGATTCAGCTGTGCCAAAGAGGATTAGTGACACAGTCAGGAAGATTCTCCCATTCTATTGGCTGTAAGGAATGAGAAGAGATAGCTCCCTCCATATCACTAGTAGTTCAAGGGAGAGCCAACACTGGCTGCATCCCAACAAAGAAGCCACTTTGAAAAAGAACTGATCCTCTTCTCTCCTTATGGTCTTCGGAGTGGGAGAGCCCTGGAGATCATCTAGTCCAACTCTCTCATTTTTTCCAGTAAATAATCTTTGACATTTAGAAAAAATGCTAGAATTACTTCTTAATAGACCACTCCCACCCCTATGCTCTCATATTGAATCCTTTCTTAATGAAAACTTCTTATGTCATTTACCAAGATAAGGTCAAAATAATGACCTAGATATAAAAAGAGATATCACAAGAAATTTGAAGAACATGGAAGCTATTACCTATTAGACTTATGGATAGGCAAACAATTTATGGATAAACAACAGACAGAGAGCATCATGTGGTGTAAAACAGACAATTTTTATTACATTAAATTAAAGAATCTTTTTTTTTTTTTACAAATGAAACAAATGTAGCCAAGATCAGAAGGAAGGTAGAAAATTTGGGGAAAATTTTTATAGACAGTTTCTCAGATAAAAGGCCTCATATCTCAAATATATAAAGAACTTTGTCAAATCTATAAGAATGTAAGTCATTCCCCTATTGATAATTAGTCAAAGGATATGAACAGAGAGTTTTCCGATGAAGAAATCAAAATAATTTATGGTAATATGAAAAATGCTCTAAATCACTATTGATTAGAGAAATGCAAATTAAATAACTTTGAGATATTGGTTAAAATGATTGAAGTGGAAAGCAACAGATTTTGGAAGGGATGTGGAAAAATTGGGACACTAATTCACTGTTGGTAGAACTGTGAATCAATCCAACCATTTTGGAAAACAATCTGGAATTATGTCCAAAGAGTTATTAAACTGCCAAATAGCCTTTGACCCAGCAATACCACTACTAGGTCTGTTTCCAAAGATGCCTAGGGAAAAAGGAAAAGAACCTTTATGTTCTTAAATATTTACAGCAGTTCTCTTTGTGGTGGCAAAGAAATGGAAATTTCGAGGATACTCCTTAATTAGGGGATGGCTGAAAAAGCAGTAGTATATTATTGTGATGGAATTCTAATGTGCTATAAGAAACGATGAAATGATTTTAGAAAAACGTGGATAGACTTGCACAAAATAATGAAGAATGAAATGAGAAGCAAGAGAAAGTTGTATACAATATTACTGTTATAAGAACAACTTTAAACGACTAAGTCATTTTGACTATTTTAAATATCTAAATTAATTACAAAGGCCTATGAAGGAAGATGCTATCTGCATACAGTGAAAGAACTGATAAGTAGAAGTCTGTATAGGATGATTTTATATTACATATATGTGTGTGTGTGTGTGTGTGTGTGTGTGTGTGTGTGTCTAATGGTAGCCACTTCTAGAGCAGGGTGGGGGAAGGGAAGGAAAAAAAGGGAAAAAAGAGAAAGTTATATTATAACTTTATTATATGTATAAAAAGAATAGCAAGTTGTACATAATAGATTTGCAGTTTTCATGTGCAATCGTCTTTTTTCTTGTATTCTACTATGCCATGGAAATGCTTATTTCCTTCTTAAAGTCAGAATAAAATAATAAAAAAAGAAATGGTCTTTTAAACTTTATTATATATGCATCCCCCCTGCCACCCCAAGCACACACACTTAATAGTGTCACACTCTTCTTCATCTTTGCTCTAGAAAGGTTGGGATAAGCACCCATTTTTACATAGGAGAAATCGTAGCAGCATTTTAAATGTTTTTGACAACTCTTCTCCAGTTTCAGCAAGCTGATAGAGGATCTGAATCTAGAAGGCAGAGGACCTGAGTTTCTGGGTTCTCAAACTCATTCATGGAGACTTAACTGGATTCCCTACCCCACCCCCACCCCCTTAGAGGCTGAGGAAATTGATTTATTCATTTGGTTTTCTTTTCAGGGGCACTTAGAAATCCAACCTTAATTGGCTCCCCATTGCCTGCCTTTAAATAAAATTTAAACTCTACACCCTGGAATTCAAGGTCCTCTATAATATACTTCCAATTTAGTTGTCTAGTAGTACGAACAACTCCCCTTTTATATTACAGCCAAATGGCATGATTCTGTCTTTGATTCTCATCTTCTCCTGGCTTCTCATGTTTGGAAGAGACTCCTTTTCACCCCAGTTTTCATCTGTTGTGGACTAGGACACTAGTGGAACTGGAGAGCCTTGGGTTAACAGCACACTCCCACACCACACTGTTTACCTGTTCTATAAGCCGGGACACTGTGAAGCAGTGTGGGGACCATTTGAGTTAATTTTGCATCCAGGAATATTTCTGTGTGATGCTGCCATGGTTCCTTTGGGCAAGGAGGATATACAAAGATTTAAGGATTTGGGCTTTGAGTGCCTAATACTCAAGGAATTTCCTTGCTAACTGCTTTTAATATCCTTGCTGGTGGCTTTTTACTTTGTTAGTATACTTTTGGGAGATGGGTGGCTTAGTGGATAGAATGCTGGGCCTGGAGTCAGGAGGACTTGAGTTCAGATCTGGCCTCAGACACTTGACACACTTACTAGCCCTGTGACTTTGGGCAAGTTACTTAATCCCAACTGCCCTCCAAAAAAAAAAAAAGCCTCATGGACAGTATGATCCATAGGGTCACAAAGAGTTGGACATGACTGAACAACAAAGAATGGTTTTACCTGGGGCTTATTGGATATGTTTTCATTAAATTGAATTGTTGACTTGATCCATCAGGTTCTGAGTGATTCATTGCACCAGGTATGATGGCGCCATCATGTAAGTCTTTCATTGCCTTCAAGACTCAACTCAGATGGCAGCTCCTTTACAAAGCCTATTCTGAACCAACTGAGTAAGAACATTTTCTCACACCTCAAATTTCTTGTAGCACTTTGCTACATGGTCTACTTTGTGTCATGCTTACAAACATTTCCTTTCCCTCCTTTTCATTAGAGTTGAGCTGCTTGAGATTGGAGATTTAAGATTTACTTTATTCCTTGTATTCAGTGTAAGCACAGTGTGGTCTCTTATCTGGTCTAGTCAGTCCCTAAGAGGGGCTCAGAGTGAGTGAGAGAGTACTTAATTATCACCTTCTTTAATATTATCTCAAGTTAGAAAACAAAACAAAACGGACAAACAAAAACCCTTCAGCCTTCAGCCAAGCACTCTCCACCAGAGTTCCAAAGGTCATAATCCAAGCTGAGTATCTTGAAGGAGATGTCAGAAAATATAGGATATGTCCCCCATCCCACCCCCAGGCAATGTTATGAGAAGATGTAGGATGGGGGACACAGAGAATACACCACAGAAGAAAGAAACAGTATTAGGAGAAAAGAGAGTGACAAGGATAATTCCCAAAGAAAGAAGGGACATCGACTTTTGAAACACCGAGAGATCAGGGGTTCACAGGCATGGCTCCCAGGGGGTGGGGAGCCTTCAGTCTCAAGGCCACATGTAGTCCTCTAGGTCCTCAATTATGGCCCTGTGACTGAACCCAAAGGGCTTCACTTGAGGACCTAGAGAGCAACATGTGACCTTGAGGCTGAAGATTCCCTATCCTTGGCTCAAGCCTTTTGATTTCTCAGAGAAGAAAGACAGAGAGGCCCAGCCCCTCTCCAGATATACAGTACCCCCAAATTAATTCTGTCCTCTCAGCTTACGAAATGAGGGATAGAAACAATCTCAGAGAAGAACCAGAACATTGGGTCAAACCAAGAGCAAGACCCAGAAGACTCTCATCGGTCAGTCCAAAACCCTTCCCTGCTACAAACTTGGCAGATGATCCAACTGCCATCTCAAGCATGACTCAGAAAACAAACAGGTTCGTGCCTGACACAAGTGAACACGAATGACACCACAGAAAGAGACGGTGACATTTTTATTTATAACTGGATTTTAAAAAAATGTTTTGCATGGTGGCTTTCCTTCTTGCAGTGAAATGGGTAGAAACATGGACCTATAGACACAAGGACAAAAGTAGGTATCTCTTCAGCAATGATATCTAAGGAGGTTTCTCTGGCTTTGCCATAGAATAAGGCAGTGGCTTACTTGGGATATACTTACTAAAAATGACAACAAAGCAAAGTCTGTCTAAAACCCTTGAATAGTGATATCTGGGGGTGAGGGTACAGAGAAGGCAGCAGATGAGGAAAGGTGATAGGTGAGGAAACCATGTGGAGTTTGGCTGTCAAGAGCTAGATTTCAGGCAGGCCCACAAATATTTGCTAAATGTAATTGCTTCTGGAATGGGAGGGGAAGACAAGAGAGAGGGAGGCTTTAATTCCTGGCCAGAGTCCTAACCCAGACTGGCTTTCTTGTTTAACTAAATAAACTCCCAAAGGACAAGCTGGTTCCTGCAGGGCTGAAGATTGAAAGCTCTTTGCTTTTTGGAGACATTTTTACCATACTGGCTGAAGAAACACTGATCCAGAGATCCTGGTTTGCACTTTGATTTCTTAAAAATAGATGTAGGACTGGGTGGAGTCTCTATCCCTGTAGCAGGGCTTGCTAAAAGAGGTGACAGGATGAAAGAGAAAGGTGTATATACGGGGCCACATTAGCACCAGGTCGTGAGAGAACCCTAACAATCGCAAAGAACTGTAAGAGAAAGGGATGAGGTTTAATACAGTGAAAGAGCAGTAACAGTGGTTCAAAGTCTGCCTATTGTCTTGAGCTGTGGGCCACATTCTTCAGGAGGAGAAGTGGAGTTTAGAGAATCATTATTTTTGACCCAGTCGGGGAGCAGCAGTTTTCAAGTCCCACTGAAGCCCCCTTGGATTTGGAGGTGAGATTTGGGTAGAGGAGTGGCCAGAGCAACCAGAGTTTTTTAACTGCTTCCTCTAAGGTGCTCTGGAGTAGCTAAAGGCCTCACCACCATCATAGGCAGGGCTGACAGCCTATAAAATTGAGTCACTGCAAACAGAACACCCTAGGGAGAGAAGGGGGGACAGGAGGCCTGGATACGTCTGCTTCATCTAAAACTGGTTGCTTCTTAACAGTCAGGATCTAGGATTAGGATTTCTAGATGTGCTACCTGGGTCAGTACCAAGACTCATGCTCTTCAAAATCACCCCCATGCCTAGAGGGCTTGTTGGGAGATGTAAACTCTCCGAGTTATAGCCAAACAATTTTTTTTGAAGGCAGTGAGAGAGATACACATATAAGGGAAGAGAAGGGGGAAGCTGGGGACTTGTCCTGCTTGAAGGAACAGTTTCTCTCAGGTGAAGATAGGTTGCCTAAGAAAGTCTAGGGATCAGAAATAAAGTCCCAGCAAATGGGGCAATGAACAAAACCTGAATAATGCTGGGCTGTGGTTTGAAAAGTTGCCGGCCAGCTGGCTCCATAGCAGGGGGGGAAGGGAAGAGCAGATGTGGGATTCCTCAAAGCCAGCAGCAGTCAAATGTCCTTGCAGGATATTCTCCTTTCCCACATTACTCCCCATTAAAAAGGATCTAAGAAAGCGCTTATGCTTGGTAAGCTTGGTTTTTTCTACTCTCTCCAAATCCATCCACTTTAAAGAGCCCCAGGGGCAGTCCTCAGTCACCCCTCAACTCCTTCCCCCAGGCCCAATCAAGGGAGAGACACACTTCAGAAGCTGCTGAGCTTTGGAAGCAGTGTAGGAAAAGTAAGTTATTTGAGCAATCGGTGGTGAAAACCAAGAGAGGAAAGTTTGCCAGGATTGGGAACATGCAGATTTGGAACTACTGGGAAGGGATCATTCCAAAAGCTGTGGAAGTGTGCCTGCCTAGCTCAACTTCAGGAGGCAACCAGGGACAATTACATGTTAGTGGAGACACATTGAGGACGTAACAGTTACAAGTGGGCATGAGGTTTTTATTCTCAGTATACAGTGGCATTGGTTTCTGCTCAACAGCAAAAAGCATTATTAGTTCCCCCCAAAATAAAATAAAATCATCCCTTTATTTTTTTCCTTTTAAAAATGTCTTCTCCCTTTCAGTCTTCTCATCTCAGTGAACTGACAAGTTTCAGTGTTCCCAGAAGTGTTGACAGTTCATGCCATCTCCCCTCCCCGCCCCCCTGAACCATATAAATACATGCAAAACATTGTACATAGAACTTAAATAATATCAGAATGCAGGTACAGCCTGGGTGCGCTGTTAAACAGAACTGCAGAATATGGCGACACACACCAGGGAACGTATTGCTTTGAAACCGCCATTTACTTTTAATGTCATGCATACCACAAAGACTTCATCTCTTTTGTTTTATTATTTTTATACAAAAATACCAGTGCTATGAGTTACTGGGGGAAAAAAAGAAACTCAGAACTCCTGTTTGCGTGCTGCTTGTGAAAGATTTAAGAGTTAGATTCATTGGCACACACACACAGCATATACATACACATATATGCATATATATGTATAGATATGGAAAATGTTTAACAAGGCCAATTTAGTCATGGGAGGGTGACCTGAGCTCATCTTCATACATCTGCCTTTCAGAAAACTTGGCCTAGGGAAGGGGAAATGGTGTAGTAGGGCTGACAAAGGGCAACATTGACAGGAATGGTAGTGAGCTAAAAGTAAAGGGATTTGGTCTTTTGAAAGGAAAAGGAGCCTGGAATGATTGAAGGATAAGGTTTATAGGAACCTCTCTTGCTACAGTGAGATGACCCATAATGGGTAGGGGGTGGGGGTGGGACCAAGGATATTTGGGAATGGTGCCACTGGCTGGTTCAACTACAAGGTGGAGGAAGAGGAAACAAGACTCATCTAGGAGGTCTCCACTCCCCAAGGCCTTTTCGAGGTTTTAGTGGTTTGAAATTCTACTGTACAAATGTTCCCTTCTAAGGCTTGGAGGGTGGGCGTGGAGTGTGGGGAAAGAAACTGAAAAAGGTTGAAGTTATAAGGAGTCTCCCAGGCTCCCCCAAGGGTTCTGAGGTGAATTTCCCATTCGTAAGTGAGGAAGAAGGGCACAGAGGGCAGGGGAGGGTCCTGTCCAGACAGTTCCCTAAGACTGATAACCATGACTAAAACCAGCTTTTGTTTTTTCCCATTTGGGGTAGATATTTCCTTATTCATTGAGCACAAAACCTTTCTGGGGGCAAAACATTCAAATCCTCACGTTAAAAACCCTCTCTGTGCGCTATGTACTAATGTTAAACACCCAGGTATACAAGAAGTGAAAAGACTAGAGAAGTTGGAAACTCTGAGACCACCCTAGCAGACCAGAAGAGATGACAATGTCTTTGGTATCAATCTGCCAATTGCTCTGAGGAAAACAAAAGACAACAAGAGGCCCCTAACTTCTGAAAACCCTGATGTGAGAGGAGTTGGCAAACCGATTGACTGCATGGGAGTAGGAGACCATCTCTTGTCTGGCACAGTGCTTCTTGCTCAATGTTTTCCCCTGTGCCTCCCCTCTTATCCTTCATGACCTACCTAGAGAGGACACTATAATGGAAACCTCACTCTCCCCCACCTCCCTCCATCCTATACTACCCATTTCAAATCTAAAGCACCATTTTGGGGGGGGGGAAGGGAGGGAGGGAATTTTCTTGAATAACTTAAGCCACATTCACCTGTTGCCAGTAACATCACTGAAACTAAATAGAAAACAATTTTACATAAAAAGTATGCACATGAATGCTTAAGCTTACTCAACCAGCCATATCAATATAATTTATATTAAAAAAAACATCTCTAGAACCTATTTTTTCCCTTTTTTCTTAAGTACAAAGATGACTGTTTGGAGAAAGTAGTTTATTGGCCTTTAGAACCCATTAAAGATATATTAACTCACCTGTCACATCAAACAGCTGGTTTGCATGAGCCCTTCAACTGGGCCACATAATAATTCTTTATTTTTAATCCTTTTAAACAAAATACATATGGCTGACTCAAAAATATCAGTTTCTGATCTAAAGAAAACTATATAGTTGCATATTTATATATTCTCTCTCTCCTACTATGGAAACTAGAACCCAAAAAACCCTTTACTTTAAAAAGTAGACAAGGCCCTCAAGGGTCACCCTATCAGGTACCTAAAGAGTCTTTAGGGAGGGAACCTGGTAAAATAGCTTCCAAATTTGTTTTTAAATATATCTGAGGTAATAGATTTGACAGAACTTAATAGATCTCCCAATGTATTTTTAATCCATATGTATACATATATAGAATATGTGTATACATATATACATATGTGTATATATAGGATATATGTATACATATGTATATATAGAATATATGTATACATATATAGAATATATGTATACATATATACATATGTATATATACATATATAGAATATATGTATACATATATACATATGTATATATACACATATGTATACATATATATATACATATATATATATATATATATATATGTATATATATATACACACATATATTCTAGCTTCCAACATCACCTTAGGTGATCTGAGCTTTTTTCCACCTCTCCCCGCTCAAAAGTATTTAATCTAGGAAAAATAATCCATGAAGCACATAACTTTTGAAAACCAAACCAAAATTACTTTTATCTCCTAGGCTGATGGATTATGTAGTGTTGGGGGATGTGGCCATGAGTAAGCAATGTTTTATTTCCTTATTTCTCACAAGTTAGCCCAAGTGGAAACTGACAGAGAGGTACTCTGGAGGAAGGGCTGGAGCAGGAAGATCCTCCTCACAATTAGGAAAGCATTTGGTGATTTGGATTCTTGGAAATTTGGCAGTTTATTAGAGCTTGGAGGTTCCCCCCTTTTCCCATTTCTCTTTCTTGTTGGGGTTTCCATCATCCAATGGAGATGGCAAGTGGCAAACAGGAATGATAGGCCAGACCCCACACAGAGTAAAGCATTAGTCATCGTCAGCAGAGACAAGAATGGAGCTCCCAGAAAGCACAGCGCCATCTTATCCTTGTTAAGAACACTTAAAAAAAGAAAATCTCAGCAAAGTCCCCTACTCCTGAGTACCAGGCTAGAAGGGGAGGCTTTGGGCAGTGTTGGGTGGTGGTGGTGGTGAGGGGAAAGGCACAGGGCTTTACTCCGCAGCAGTTAGAGCTCATTACTGGAAAAGATCATGGAGAGGGCAGGGTGGTAAATCAAGGGTCAGAGAGTGAGCTCTTCTTGCTGCCTTAATTAGCCAAATACTATTGGAGCACCTAGTTGATAATAGGTAGTTTTTAAGCTAAGTTTTGGGGTGTGTTGGAGACCCCTCAGAGGACATAGGACTGTAAGGAAAGACACTTAGTAAATCACAGGGGATTCAAAGCTGGTAATTGGGCAGTTAGGCCCTGATCTTGTGAAGCAAGGCCTCCCCAGGCTCTGACTTGAATAACCTTCCTCAGCTTCTCCTGAGAGCTCCATAAACAAAGACTGCCTTACCCATCCTGACACCCTGAGTTGGCAGAGCCTTGGCAGACTGCTTTGAAAGTACCAAGGGTTATGCTAGGTAGAAAACCCAATGTTATTCTCTCCACTCTAATGGCTTGTCTTGCCCAAGGTCTGCCAGTTTCTGGTCCCTAATATGTGTCCAGCTGGAGGAAAAGTCAGATGCAGCTCACCCAGAGCCCAGGAAACACTACCTCCCACTCAAGGCACGACCCCCTCCAAAGTCAAGACTTTTTTTCCATGACTTTTAAAAGGTGGCCCCTCCCCTTTCTGACCACATGGCAGTTTGGAGGAGAAGGCACATTACATCAACAGGGCAAACACATACACACTACACACCCAAATTGCTTGGTTTACTTTACTATTCAAATGCAATCCTTTCAGGACCAAAACTGGTTCCACAAACCATAACTGAAGCCTCCCTTGGCTCCAGAAGCAGAAGGGAGTTCAGTCAAACTGAGGCTTGGCAAACCAAGCTAAGACTTGGTCACAACTCACTCAGTGTTCTCCCTGCTCCCTTAATTATTACCACTGAAAAAAGAGGGAGGGAAAAGGGGAGGAAAGAGATAAAAAGAACTCAGAGAGATAGGTAAGGAAGGTCTGGAAGAGCTAAGGAGCTTAAGTAGAAATTTTCAAAATGGAAGACTTGTTTAAAAGCAATAATTGTCTATAGACTGATTCTGCAAATCCCATTCCCCCCTCCCTTCCCACCCCACTCCTATATTATTCCCTTTTAGAGATATTTTTCTCCCTCTACATCCTTGTTTAGCTAACAGCTCACACTGGCTCATGGGAGCCAAGAGGTTTTCCTGTGTTCTATGCCCACAAATACAGGAAATAATTTTGGGAGCTGATGCCTTTCTTTAAAAAATGCTAACAAAAAACAGTATTGATTTACAGAGCCCAGAGTGAAGAGACCCCAGCACTGCATCCATCAGCTATGAAGCCTCTGACCCCAAACACCAATTCAAAGTCAAATTGGGGGTCCCTGAATGTGTCTGCTCCTGCCTCTAATGGCTGGGTGGGAATCCATGCATGGTGCACACACAGGAGAGTTGACATGACAATAAGTAGTCCCATTACCACATGGATATCACATGAAAGGGGAAGAGAAGGGAGGAAATGGGAGAAATCAGGGATGAAGCCAGAGTTCTAAGGGTCAGACTGATGTCTCCAGGCTGTGTAAGGTGCTGTCTGAGTTGGATATTGTTATATGCACTGGGCTAGAGTCCAAAGCATTGTAGTTTTCATTGCTGGGTGGAAAGGATGGGGGTTCTTTGCTCCCAGTGGCCTTGGGGAATCTGTCTGTCCCAGACTCTTTGCTAGCTTCATCCTCCTCGCTGCCATCCAGGAGTGGCGTTCTTGGCTCATCTTCTTCCAGGATGAACTCAGGATGAGTCATGAAGTTATGGATAGAGCTTCGGGTTTCGGGTTTCTCAAGGCCTTCAAAGAGGGAGCTACGGAATGCTTTCACGACTTTGATCTATGGCAGGAAAGAAGGAAGGAAGGAGGAGAAAACAGGGAAGTGAGATAAAACTTGTAGAGGGATTGGATGCTTGAAGGGAGAAACAAAATAAAAACCATAAAACACCACTGAGCAAAAACTAAAAATAAATATACAATAAGGACATCATGGAACACTAGAAACAGATATCACATGGTTCAAAATTCAAGCATGGGGGTGGAGTGGGGGAAAGAGTGATGGCAACCCAACTATGACATTTCAAAAGCTTCATAAAAAAATAGAAACCCAACACAAACATGACATTCCCAAACAAGCCACTCAGATAGAAACAAAAGTTTTTTTTAAAAGCGTTAATTTTTAATGTACACGGGAAGGAAGTAGAAACTGAATACTTGAGAAATTATTTTGATATGTGGATTGGTGCTATGGGCAAACTTCTGGTGGAGGGAGAACAGGAAATGTCTCGCTGTGGTTTACATAAGACACATCTCTATTTAGATCTATGCACACACATTTTGGGGTGATAACAGTGAAATCCACGTGCTGTGCAGCAAGGAAAAGCCAGACAAACTGTGGCTCTCAGTGGCATGCAGGCAATGAGAACTCTGGCAGCTCAGGGTTTGGGCACATTGTACACACACATCTACACACACATCCACAAGCTAGTCTGGTCCTGTCCCCAGTCCCTGCCCCAAGAAGAAGCAGAGCTCTACTGTCCAAGGGAGGACCCAGCCCAGCTCAGGTAAGAGGGGGGCTGAGATATGGGGACATGAGCAACTGGGAAATTGGTCCTCAGGAAGAGCAGCTGCCTGTAGAAAAAAGGGAGGAAAAAGAAAGTGACATCATGGAGGGGGGAAAGACTAGAGAGGGAGGTGGGGGAGAAGAAAGGAGGAAGAAGATGAGGGAAAGAGAAGAAAGAAGGGATTGAGGAGGAAGAAAAAGAGAAGAAGAGGAGAAAGAGGGAGAGAAAGGAGTAAGAGGAGGAGAAAGAAAAGGAGGAGGAAAAAGAAGAGAGGGAGGCAGAGGAAAAGGAAAAAAAAGGAAGAAAAGGAGGTAGAGGCAAAGGAGGAAGAGAAAGAAGAGGAGGAAGAAGAGGAGGAGTAGTAGGAGGAGGGAGAAAGAAGGCTCTTGGAGTGGGTGTCAGCCCTGGCCTGAGGGAGAGAGAGAAGGAGGGAGGGATGGGAAGAAGAGAGCTGGTATGGGCAGCTTTGCCCACAAGCAGAGGACCCTGGAGTGACCTCCTGCACCCAGAAGCCAGCTCTTGGATCTCCTTTTGAGGTAGCAGGCTCAGGAATAGAGATCGAGGAGGGGAGCTTGCCTGCCAGCCCTCTCCCATCTCCACTCCCCCATCCCTGCCTTCATGATCCTTTGGGGGGATGGTGGAGCCCACTAGGAGAACTTGGGGGATGGGGAGGGGTAGGGCAGGGTGGGGCTGGGCTGGAACTGAGACACTGTTTTCCTGGCCAGCTGCACAGGCTGCTTGGGGCTGCCTCCTTGTTCTTCATCACATAAGTAGCCACCTGGCATGGCTGAAGCCACCTCTACTGTCAGGCCTGCTCAGTGGATACTGAAGAAGAATGTGAGTTAAAGCTTTTACTAGTCTTACCCCAAGGGGCAGGTAATTCCAGATGTTGGGGTCCTACTGAGTATGTTCTGTATATCTGTGATTTTTCTCTCCTTATAAAAGCAAGACAAGTGGTGATTGGGCAGGGGGTGTGGGACAGAGAAACACAGATGTGGAGGAAACCTTATTCTCTCCTGCCACCCTGACAAAGCTGAGGTCCTCAAAAGAAGGCAGCAGAAAGTGATCTGGGAACAAGATGACACCCAGTTGGGTAAATTACTTCGTTAATAGGTCACCTGTTTCTTTGTTCTTTTCTACATGTATACACCTGCCCTCAAACAGAAATTGGCAAGAGGTGATAATCACCTGTTCTACCTGGCCTCAGCAGATAGGGAGGAAGGCTATTGATCAAGCTTGTCTTTCCCCTTCCTCAAACAACCTTGTAGGTCAGCCAGGGAGTAAGGACTGCCATAGCTCTGAAGGCTAAGGGGCTCCTTGCCATACAATAAAACCAACTTAATACCTTGACTCAGGAGAGTCAAAAGGAATACACAGTGTGGAAGACTAAGGGGGAGGCCCCTGCCATCTCAGCCTCCCCAACCTCAACCACTGAACCTCTAAAGGAATGGTTCTGTGCTCTTTGCTTCAGACCTAAGAGTTTAAGGTAGGTTATAAGTGCCCTCTCTTCCTACCTTCATGACCCTGTCACTCCCTAGTCCTTGAGAGGTTCCTGGGGGTGGATTACTTGTACTAAAGCTTATAGAGTAAGGCCTGATGGGTTAGATAGGACCCAATCCTTCTCTGGTGCTCTACATGGGTCAAGTGCAAGCCTCAGCACCCTGTAGAAGATGTGGATGTAACCCACTTATGCTCCAGGGAGCTCTGCACTCCCAAAGGGGTCAGGAGTAGTGTAGGAGGCATGTACTTATGTGCCACAAGTCCAGCAGCCTCTATATGATGGAAGACAAGAAATGGAGAGAGAGGGGAAAAGAATGTCTAAAATAGGAAAGGAATTTCTTTGGGGGAATAAGAAACAATCACTTAGACTGCAAGTCTCCTGAAATCCTGAAATGCCACCTGTAAGGGAAGCTTAGGGAAGGAGCAGACCCAAGAAGAAAGTTAATGAGTGCTTGGTGGAGGAGGCCTATTCCCAGAACTCATCCTATATCATGGCACGACTACCTTACAACAAGCACACACACAAACTCTGCTGATCACAACTCAAACCATCCCCAAGCATTGCTCCCTTCCCAGTTTCCATCACCTGATGCATGGTGCCCCTGTGTTGTGAGTAGCATGTATGTGTGTGGAGGATGCAAGACACAGCCAATGAAGCAGATGCTGTGGCCACTGTGACACTTTCCACCTATCCAGTCTTCCTTCCCTCCCTTCCCCTTCATAGCCCATACTCAGAGTTAAAGAGAAGTAGGCTTTGCTTCTCTTGTCCCAATCCCATCTTCTTCAGACTATCCCTTGGGGAGGGGAGGGGGAACAGGCTGACTGTGGGAAAAGTCTTTTTCCACAAGCCCCAGCTAGCATAGGCCTCTGCTGACTTGCAAGGCCTCATTATAGATCATTGTCGAGGGAAGAATATCATTCCCCAAATCTGATGGCCTAGTCTTCCTTGCTCACTAGCTGTTCTGCTGCTTTATTTTCTTCTAGAAATTGAAATGGGATGGCAAAGAGTAATGGGGAAGTGAGAAGATTAAAGCTTCCCTCATCTTCCCCAGTCCCACAGTGGGAGGCCCTGGAAGTCTTCCCAAATGGGGCTGGGGAAAAAAATGGAGGCTTCCATGAAGGGTAGTGCTACTTTAAAAAAAGAGAAAGGAAGTAAAATCCAGGTCATCAGAACCCAGAGGAAGAACTGCTGGACAGACTTAGCTAGTCCCAACCCATCCCTGTTTCCCTTAACTGATTCTTAGATCCCCAGGTCTGCCCTTCCCATTAGATCCTATAAGGTCTCTGCCCAAATTATGGTCACCAAGAGGCAGAGAGAAAGGATAGAGACCTAGGAGTCAGACCTGGGGAGGGAAATAGTGGAAGAGAGTATGGGAGGAAGGGAAGGTTGGCATCCTTTGGATGATAAAAGAGTCTGACTTGTTTTTTGACCTGACTGTTCTGTTTGCTTCTGCTGCCCCATCTTAGTGGGCCACATAGAAATGAAGAACACATAGGAGCAGCTCTTTCTGGATCCCCAAAAAGAACTCCAGACAACCCAATTACCTGTGCTGAGAATGGGAGTAATGGACAAAACAGGAAAAAAGCACAGATAACTCACAGGAAATCCAACAATAATGTAGAGGTCCTAAATCAGCCAATGCCCCTACCCCACTCCATCTTGCAGAATATAATTTGCTTGATATTTCTACCAGGATTGAGCCTAATCAGGCTTCCAAAATTACAAATGGCAGGGTGGGTCCACAATACAATTTGGCATCACTCACTGTTTTCCCACATTAGCTGTACCTTTTAAACAGATTTTTCTACATTAGGAGACAGTGGTGGTGATAGGACTCATTTCTTACTGATGGCCAAACTCATTTCCATCACCAAAGTTTAGTAACAAATATAAGAACTACAGTAACTCTCTACCCTCCCCCATGATTCTCAAAACACTTTTCCCAGTAGACAAAATAAAGTAAGGTCCCCAACTGTCTTAATCTTGGGTCTCTTTCTTAGAGTGAGAATCATACCATTCCTGTCAGAGGAGTGGGGTGGGGTGGAAGGAGGTGGGATAGAGGCACATGGGGAGGGACATGGGGAACCCAAGAAAAGGGAGGAATAAGCAATGCAGGAGAAAAACTAGAAAACAGGATTATTATTATTATTATTATTATTATTATTATTATTATTATTATTATTTTGTAAATGGTTAAGAAACAATGGCTTTTTAAAAGTAAAAAATAAATTCAACCAGTTTGGTTGGTTTGGGGGTGGGTGGGATTTTTTTTCCTTCCTTCTCTCAAGTCAAAATATCAAGGGAAAAACCAAAAGGAAGAGAAAAGTGAAGTTGGTTAAAGTGGATGCTCTCTTGTGGTCATTTTAGCAAATCATGCATTATAATAGACTATAACTCACTGCCCATAGAAGAAGATTCAGGAACAGAAGTGTTGGGAGCAGAATTTTCTGGAGAAAGATTTACAAGAGTTGGGGTAGAAACAGGTTTTATATCTTGTAGACTCATGGCGTTCTGTTTCCTCACGGCTCCGTGATAAGAGCCCACTGCCATCTGGAATTTGTTAATTACCTCGATCTGCAAAGAATCAGAGAGTGAGATAGCTTTGCTCCAGAGTCAGAGACTGGGGAGGATAAGGAGGGTCCGGGGAGTTGGGGGGCTCAGAAAAGGAACAAGGGGAAAAAAGAAAGGGAAGCGGGAGATAGAAAGTGAGCCCCCTCCCTCCCCAACACAGAACTGTTACAAGGAAGAGAGGGGAAAACCCATTGGGGATTATTATACTTCATTTAAAATCTGGTTTGCCATGATGTCCAAAAACCAAACTAAGCTCCATCTTCCATTCTTTTAAAGCTGCGGTAAGGAGGCAGCAGGCTTCCATTGTTTACTTCTCTCTTTAGTTGAAAGAGAGCCCTGGCACAGTTACCCCACAAGAAGTGTGGGTTGGGGAGCAGGGAAAGCCTGAATACAATGGTGATATAGATCTCAGGGACCCAGGGGCTCAAAATTAAGGCATAACTTCAGAGACAGGTAGGTTCAGCTGAGTTCTGATGCTTTGCATAGCCAAACAAAAACAAAACAATGCTTATTTTCATAGATTTGCCAGTGAGAGATCTACAAAACTGGAAAAACAAAAAGGAATTTTGCTGCCAATAGGCATAAGGCACCCCTGGTGGAAAGACCCCTCATCAACAGGTTGATCATAGGAGTGTTGACAAGGGAGTCTTCCCATCTCCCAGTTTTATACAGATGAGGAAACTGAGGGCCCACAATGGTACAGAGAGCTAGGATTCAAAACCAGTGAAGAATGTAGTATTATGCTGTCTTTCAATTGTTGGGCCTGTCTCCTGGCACAGTGCTTTCTCCTCCCAGTCAGTCTTTTTTTGGGACTGAACTTGAAGGGAGGTTCAAGAAACAGGAGCCAGACCATTGTATAGAGGTGGCCACAGCCAGGCTGGTGCTCCAAGGATCCTCATGGCTGGCAGGTGCCAGGAATAACTTAGGGGTTAGAGAAAGGGAAAGGGGAGGAGGTGGTAGAAGTGTCTATGGTAGGGAGCAGCTAAGCTGGCCCTATGGAAGGAGAATATTTGGTTTCCAAATTGCTTTGCCCTTTAGAGGTAGAGGGCATTAACACCATCTGTTCTTCTGCTCTGCTGGCACTACTCATTGTCAGCCCAAATGAATGATAGATAGGCAGGGTTCATTCCCCTCTTATTTGGTCCCATCAACACTCCCCCCTCCCCAAACCATCCTACTGTTGGGAACAGGTAAAGACAAAAAATAAGAGTTGTGGGAAAGAACCAGCCCCAACCCTCCAGACAAGTCTATACGCCATACAAGGTTTATACTCTGTAGAACAACAGTCTTGAAAGCATTCACATCACTTCCTTCCCCAGATACATCTACCAAAGAACTAGAATATATTCTGGTTTCATTCATTTTACTCCTTATGACACATTCCCAGGGGAAGGGGAATTTGGGAAAGCAAAGAGACTAACTGCTTTTGGCCAATTAGTCATTCTTATTCAGGAGGTTGTCTGAGAAGACTTCAGAGTGCTTCCAATAGTTTTCTGAATTCAGAACATATCTTCCCTTCCACTACCCTCCCTAGCTTACACATCTTCTCTTGCATCACATCAGGGACCCGATTCCCCAATGGCTCTGAATGGGTTAGGGGAAGCACAGATGGTCCTTCCCTATCACACGGGAGCAGGGTGTTCAATGATGGCTCCCTGTAGCTAAAACCATTTCCCTTCTGTGACACCATGTCCCAAGTAGAATGATTACAAGGCATTACTGGCTATTGCACACATGGGGTAGAGGCTCAAAGTCTCCCAATGTAGCTGAAGCTCAGCTGCCTCCTCTACTCAAACACTGTCCTCTGAGGCTCTATCCCTCAGTGCTCAAGTGAGGTATATGTTTATTTATAGAGGTGTGTACTCTCTTGCTACCCTTCCCCCTCAAAGTATGTCAGGATAACCAGGTGGGTAGATCACACCAAATATAAACATGTATATATCAAGTCTTGGAGGGAAGCAGGGTGGAGAATAAGGGTAGAAAGGAAAACCTGGAAACCCTAGGCCCCAAGAGAAGGTTTGGTAGGAACCCAGAGACACTGCAACAAGGGAATCCGGTTAGGAGAAGAGAAGACAGGAGACCCTGAAGGAGGAAAAGCAAAAACATAGGTTATTTTGAAAAGAGCAGACCCAAAGGAAAGTAATGAATGCCTCAGGGGGAGGGGCACCCAAAAGACCCAGGTACCAGGGTTTAGCTCTGGAAACTCTGAAGACTCAAGGAAGGAAAGAGATCTCTGGGTTTCATCAAAACCAGCTATGTCACCAGCCTGGAAAGCAGGTCTTTGTCCATGGGGAAAGTGGTCTTTTGCCAGGCATAGTGAAAAATGCCAGTATCACCAATTTTGTGTTCTGTGGATAAGGCAGACTGAGGCGTTTCTTAACTATAAAACTAACTGAGCAATTATTTAACTGCTTGGGTCTCATGAGATGATTTAAAAAATTATACAAATAGGGTCCCTCTAAAAAGGCCACTTCAGTGCCCTTGCTGGGCATTGCCAACTCCTAGAACTGGCTGAATGAAGATAGGGACACCACTGGGTAACTACTAGATGATGTCCCTGGTAGGCTGAGGGAAGGAGTTAAGGTTGTAAATAAGGTCAGGGAGATGGATAGAGGGCTGAAGGAAGCTGGCTTCTCCTCTTCCTGGTAGCAAGTTTGGATCCTGCAAAAGAAACTTAGTCATGAAGAGACAGCTCTCTTTACTCACCTGAACCCCACAATCTCTCACTATAGCAAGAAAGTTAGTAGGAGAAAGACAGGGGCTGGGGCTGGGCTCTGACCGAGCTTTCCCCGGCCTGCCCTTTTGCTCACCATATTGCCATGGCAGGGAAAAGAGCAGCAGTGGCATAGAAGAGGAGACGGTGCAAGGATATGATAGGAATCATGTCATCATGGAGACACTGTTTGAAAGTGCTTTCCTGGAGGGGGATGAACATTGCCCATCCTAGGGCAATCCTGCTAACAAAAACAATCTAGCAATGCTTGAGTGTCTCAACCCTGTGTCACTTTACCTGCACAGTAGAAAGGGAACTTAAACCCTAGATAGTCCTGAGCACAGGGATGGAGGGCTTGCTTGCTATTAGCAGTGAGTCTTTTCATTAGGTGTGTGGATAGGGGTGGGTGTGGACAGGGAATGTAGAGGTTTCGGCTTAAATGCTACCTTCCTTCACTACTACCATTCTTGGTCTGGAAAGAATTCCTTCCAAGTCAGCAGCGATGAAGGGTAGGTTCCCAACATTGTACCTGAGTCTGGATGCGATTCAGGCCCCGGAACCAGAGAATCTGGCCACGGCGCAGTTCTATTTCTCCATGGTCAATTTCGTCCATTCCCTCAGTCAGGTTCTTGGAGATTTCTTCTCTAGTGGTGGCATGCCCAGCCTCCTTCAAGAAAGTCAGTTTTGAAGTAGGTACCATGTTGATTAGCTGTAGGGATGGGGACAATGAGAGAGGTGAAATTTCTTAAGCTAGGCAAAGAATCGGATGTGGGTGGGCAGGGAAACAAGACATTAGGTTTAATCGTCTATCACTTTTCTGTAAGTAGGTTCAGAAACGTTCCTGGAGTTCCATCACCTAGAAAAGAGACTTAATTGCCATGATGAGAGATCAAAATTCCCCCCCTTATGTAGCTCCTGAGGCTGATACTGCACAGAGATTGTCCTGGAATAAGGTGCCTTTACTGCTAAATTTCATCATCTTCCTGTGGAAAGGTAAATAGTGTTGTTCTTTCCCCATTTGGTTCTTTGAGCTTATAATACCATCTAATCTGTACTAACATTTAAAATAGTGGTTGGTACAAAGATACCTGTATTTATCTAATTTCTAATTGACTTCATTCTACATTTAAGCCTTGTACGGATCTGGCTAAAAATGCATTAATTGCTTCCCTCTAACATACCTCTGAACTCCTTTCTTGGGCCCATCTATGGCACCAATGATTCCTGGGGTTCCTCTTCTGTCTTCTTTCCTAAAGCTTGCTCTAGTGAGGGGGCTTACTGTTTCTTTGCCTACCTCAGCTTAAACTTTCCTTTTCTGCTACTCGCTGTGGCTAGTTTCCAAGGCCGCACTCCAAATCCCTTTCTAATGACAGTATCAGTTTTGTATTCAAACCTAAAATTTAGGAAAGTCACTCTAACAGCAGCATGGTGGCAAGGAGATCAATTAGGAGGCCATGATAATAATCCAGGCAAGAGGTGATGGATGGAGAGAAGGGGAAGAAAACAAGAGATGTGAAGATAGAAATGACAATCCTTGGCAGCTGATTGGATGAAAAGTGGGGGAGAGTGAAGGTCAAGGCTGACTTTGAGGTTGTGGATCTGGGTGCCTGAAAAGAGGGAAGTGAAGAAGAAGAGAGAGGAAGGTGAAAGAGTTTTCTGTTTTGGACGTGTTGAATTTGAGAAGCCTTTGGGCTAGCCAGTAGGTAGTTGGTGCTACTATACTGAGCTCAGACTCACCTGCCTAGGGATGATAGTGGCGGATAGTGGCAGTCTCAAAATACAGACCTGAGTTTAGTGACTGGCTAGTGAATGAATAGAGAAAAGAGTCAGGGGTTCCGGGGTGAGGGCATGACTTCCATGGCCCAGAACAAGGGACCTCCAGGAGAGTGGGGAATAAAGTAACTGTCAGGCCAGTGGAAAAAAGTCAATAGTCTAGTGGAAGAAACTTTGGTACCAAGTAGAGAAACACTCTCCTCAGCTGGGGACTAGCAAGGACCTTAAGAACAAAGGTGGAAGTGTAGCTTGGCTCAAACCAGCATGACCTAAGGGTGCATGACATAGGGAAAGGACCCAGAATCTTCTGATCCTTAGTGGCTGGGCCAACCTGACTACATTTTGGGCTCAAGTATGATGGGGTTGGTCACAGAATCTAGAGCTGAGAGGAACTGCAGAGAACATCCCACTCATTCCCTTCATTCTGCACAGGTGGAAGCTGAGAAGAGAGAAGTGAGGTCACCTAAGGTCATGCTGGACCTAAGCAGAAGAGCAAGGACTTCTCTTGTCCCCCTTCACCGTTTCAGTATCTTCCAGTGTCTCTACAGTGCTCCCCATGCGGCACCTTCTCTGCACCCACACAGGCCTCATCCCTCTTACCTGGATGGAAGTTCTGACAGCCTTCTCACCAGGTCACCCCCTTTGCAAAGCATCTTCCACTCTCATCTACCCAAGGTATCCTTCTAGAGCTCTACTGACCACGTCACTGCACCTACTCAGTCAACACCAATGGCCCTGCAGGACCTCTAGGATCAACTCTTAGCTCCTCAGTTTGGCATTTTGAAGCTCTCTACAGCCTGTCCTTTTCCCATGTTTCCAGTCTTCACACAGCTCCTCTATTCCACGCACTCTCCAGTCCTGCCAGCCCAGCCTGCTGCTGTCTCTTTCCACAACATTCCCACGTCCTGTCTTGGTCAGGCCTTTGCCTTGGCTGTCCTCTGTGCCTGGCACCTTCCACCTCTAAGGCTACCTTCCACATACTCAGGGAGTGGCAAGGTGGAACCATGATGCATACAGCATTGGACCTGGAGTCAGGAAGACCTGCGTTCAAATACAGACTCAGATGCTTACTAGCTGTGTGACTCTGAGCAAGTCATTTAATTTCTGTCTACCTCAACTTCCTCATCTGTAAAGTGAGAATAATAACAACACCTGTGTCCTAGGCTTGTTGTGATGTTAAACCTTAAATGTGCTGTAAGTGTTATTCATCTTGCATGTACATTTTTTTTCCTTGAAGACAGGGTCTGTTTTTGCTTTTTCTTTGTAGCATTTATCACATTACTTAACACATATTAATTATTTACCTTTTTTAAAACTCCAAATCCAGTGCTCTTCCAGTAAAGTCATATAACCCATAGAAAAGGACATAAAAATGAACTATATTCACCCACTACAGACCCGCACCCTGATTTTAGTAAAGCTAGCATAGGATTTCTGTGGCTCTACACATTTTTTGGTTTCCATGCTTGTTGCATAGTTTCATTTCTTAAGGGTTTCAGAAAAAGTTCCTTTTGAAGGAGTTCAACCTTCCCTCCAAATTGTAGGAAAAAAGAATTCATTTATTCATTGACAGTACAGGATAGTGCATCCAATATTAGCTTTGGAGTCAGAAGAACTGAGTTTGAATCTTGGCCCTATTATACACTTACTGTGTAACCTTGGGCAAGTCAGTTTTCTCATCTGAAGAAAGGAAGGCTGGCCGAGGTGATCTAAGGTCCCTATTGGCTCAAATTCTAATATGGTGAGAGGGTAGGAAAAAGCAGAAGTTAGGAATGCTTCCAGAATGGGGGCAGCATGTGGCTCTTCCACATAGGAGTGTGTGAAAAATAAAAGTATGAATTGATATTCCATGAGTTTGTACAGAAAAATCAGTGCTGGGAAGAATAACTGCTAGCCTTGGAAGCCTCAAAGTTTTATGCTCTTGAGACTTCTTCGAAACACAGGGGTTCTCACCCTCTGTTATTACTTTTTGGTACCCCCATCCACAAGGACTTTCTGTCTCCATACCTCACTCCTAATTTTCTTCCCTCTAACCCCATATACCTCACTCCTTCTCTGGCCTGGCTCTTCCTCCCAACAGAACAATGGGGTAGCTAATGAAGTGGATGCACTGAACTAACATGTTAAGTAGGAGAAGGCTTTGACCGGTACCAGAGGGCCCAGTCTCCATTTCCTTGTTCATACACAAGCAATCTAACGTTAACAGGACCTTCTGGGACCAAAATCATTTAGTCTTTCTATTGTAATTGTAACCCTGTACTTACAGGATCACAGATCTAAAGCTGGAATGAACCCCAGAGGCCACCTAATCCAACCTCCTCATTTTACAGATGGGAAAACTGATCTAGGCAAGTGACTCACCCAAGGTCACAAGGTAGTGTCAGAGGTAAGATGTGAAGACAGGTCTTCTGACTCCAGATTCAGTGTTCTTTACACTGAACCACTAGGCTTCATTTTAAATAAATACAAAAAAGGGTATAGATGAGGTTGGGTAATTTCTCTCTTTTTTTCTCTTCTCTCTCCTCTCCTGTCCCTCTTCTTTCTCCCCTCCCCCCCCCACAAGCACAAACCACTCTTCAAAAATAATTGTATGATTAGAATATAATAAAATTACTCCTTCCTTCAAAGGTTCTAAGGGAAGCCAAGGCATGTGGCAGGGGCAACTTAGAATCCCAGGCAAAACCAAGGGAACCAGAGAGAGACAATGGGGGTCATCCAATTGTGATCTTCTGAGGACAATGGGTCATGTTTCTTAGCACTTGTCACTATCCCTGGCACAAAGTGCTTAATAAACCACCTAACACTTGGTCATTGCATCTGAGGGGCTCTACTTCCAGGGTCAGTGGATGCCTTCAAACCAAGATGAGCAGATAGGGTGTGTGTGTGTGTGTGTGTGTGTGTGTGTGTGTGTGTGTGTGTGTGAAGAAGTGACTCACCTGGCCCCAGACCAGCTCTCCCATCCCAATGAAAAGACACCAAAGCCACTGGGTCAATGTAAGGTTCGTGCAGCTAAAGGGTGTGCCCCCAACTTCCACTATCAGGATCTGTGAGAAAAAAAAGACATCACCAGAGCAGAGATGTGCAGCCGAATAATGGCAGCTCTTATTTATATGAAAGAGACTTTGTAGGCGTCTATACAGGACCTTCAGTTTACCAAGTGCTTTCCTTACGACAGCCTTGGAAGGTAGGAAGGAAGGTAGGTCTGGGAAGCACTGTCATCATTTTTGAGATGAGCAGGTGCAGTGTCATGAGAGATGAGGTGACCTGCTTATGATAGAGCTAATAAGTGACAGAGCCAGGGGTCTAAAAGACTAAGAAGTGAAATCAGCTGGTACAATGGCTTTATTTCACAGATGAGCGAACTGAGGCTCAGACAGTAACTGGCCTAAGGTCACACAGGCAGTTTGATCGTAGTTCTTTTGACCTAAAGTGAGCCCTATCACTGGAAAAAAAAGTGCGTGGGCTTAGGGTTACAAGACCTGACTTCAAATCTCAGCTCTGCTTGTGTGACCTTAGGCAAATCACTTACCATTCTGGGTTTCATTGGATCAACTATGGATCCTTCATAGCTTTAGGGTTGGCTAGGTGGTGCAGTGAATAGAACACCGGCCCTGGAATCAGGAGGACCTGAGTTCAAATCCAGCCTCAGACACTTAACACAAAAATTAGCTGTGTGACCTTGGGCAAGTCACTTACCCCAATTGCCCTGCCCTCTCCCCTCCCAAAAGAAAAACAAACAAAAAAAACATAGCTTTAGCACTGGAAAGGAGTGGAGAAGGCCACTGAGTCCTTACCAGTAAGGGAACTGAAGCCCTGGGTCACATAGTAGGTGGGCAAAGATTTCTGCCCATTCTACCTACTACACCACCCTGTGTCTGCTTCAGTCTCCTCATCTGTAAAATACAGGACCGGGACTAGGTGACTTTTAAGATTCCTTTAACTCATGATCCTCTGAGCCCCAGTTGTGATAGCCAACACCTTCTGGTTTCTTTTCCAGGTCTACCACAAACACACCAGCCAAACACTCTGTAACTAGTGCACAAAGATCTGTTTCAAATGACCAGAGGGAAAAGAAAAGGGGAGCAATGGGACAAGTAGAGATCCCGAAAAGGGAGAGCCTTGCCTTTGGGGAATTTCAGATTTAATGGAGGAAAGGCAGGATGCATAGATACCACACACATGTGTAGTCATGTGCATGCACACACACATATGACACAGAGGAATGAAGACAGTTCTAGCAGTGGCCAGAGTTCTCAACCTCAGTACTATGGAGATATAGGATAACTTTACCTTTAAGTACTCTGCAAAGATTTCCTGTGGGAAATCATACTACTGTTGTCTCTCCCCTCCCTCCCCCCACCCCGCCCCAGCATCTCCCAACCAGTCTAATACCGCGGACATCATGAGAATTAGGACCCTAGAAATCCATGTCAATCACACAGGCAAAATGTAGAGGGAAGAAGCCTGCCTTTTTACTCCCAGAGCAAACACTGCTAAAGATGGGATCTCAGAGAAAAGTATGGCATGGTTGTTACCCAAGTCAAACACAGCGCTCTTACCTATCATACTAACTCTATTTCCTTAGTCGAACGAACGTGTTCTATCCCTAAATTAGCATGATGACAATGGCAGGAGCTTCATGTTACTGTTAAATCTCACTTCATTGTTTTGTTCTGTACTTATTTGCAGGATGATTGTCCACTTCCACATTGATGGACCAACATTAATATCAAGGAAATGCACAAGGTTTTTAACCCCCAGACCAAGCCCCATTCACTGATCACATCCTCTATTAGTTTCAGAGAGGATAGGGAGTACCACATGAAGGATATCTAAACTCCCATCTTCAGCCCCCCACCACCCTGGGTGGTCTCTTGCCCTTCCTGCTCTCTCCCTGGGACTCTGACTGTCCAAACCTTGTCTTACCTGGGAGACAAATGTGCCCATCAGCACGGAACAGAAGATGGGGTTACGGTGTATGCCTTCAAAGACATTCCTCTCACCATGGATTTTTCGGGCATTGATTTCATTGAAGAGCTGCATTAGCACGAAGGTATTGAATACGATGGTATAGTGTTGGGAGGGTGGGGCATTTAAGGGGGCTTTCCTCCCACTGTCGATGTCAAACAACTTTTCACCTAGGTAGGGGAGACAGGACAAGGTCAGGTGGGGAGTTAGGGGTAACCAAGGGATCGTATAGGACCCTAGTTCTCAAGAAATAAAATACCTTGCCCACTCCCCCAAAGTCTTGCTCTCTGGGGACTCCTTTCCTCACCCCTGCCCTGGCTCACCAATAAAGAGAAGGGTAAAGATGATGATAAGCTGGAAGATTGCGTGTCCTAAGATATTTTTCATCATAGTCCTGGAGATCAGTGGTTTGTTTCGGCCATAGGGTTTTCTCAACAGCAGCGCCTCCGTGGGTGGCTCAGTAGCCAGGGCAAGGGAGGCAAAAGTATCCATGATCAGGTTCACCCACAACATTTGCACAGCCTTCAGTGGGGAATCCTAGAAGGAAGAAGAGGATTTTCTCTTTTCAGTTTTTTTCTATAAACCTTCTTCAACCCCCTTCTTCCTTCAGTCCCTACTCCCTGAAACAGAGGAAGCCCTTGACTTGACCAGAGGCAAGCTCTAGTCCCCAACACTTCCCAGTCAGTGATCAGGGACAAGGCATTTGTAACTTTGCTGAATCTCCATTTTAGGATGGGGTTGATATCCTTCAGACTGCCTTCATTACATGCTTTCACTACATTGCTATGAGCGAAGTACTTTGTAAGTCATCAAGTGTTCAATCACAGCACTCATGTTAATAATTCCTGGAGTTCTTCACAAAGACACCTGAAGGATAGCATATGTCTCAGAAGGGCCCTGGGCTTCCCATCTGCCCTAACAGCATGGTGGTCTCCTCCTTTATCCTTCTCAGCTGCCATGCTTCCCACTTCCTAACCACCTTTTGACCCATCCCCCAGACTGCACCTGGGTGAAACAGGCCCCTGTGAAGGCCACAATCACAGCCACCACATTGACAGTGAGCTGGAACTGCAGAAACTTGGAAATGCTGTCATAGACGTTCCGACCCCACATCACTGCCTTCACAATGCTGGAAAAGTTGTCATCGGTTAGAATGATGTCTGACGCCTCCTTCGCCACATCTGTCCCTGCAATGCCCTGGGGGGGAGAGGAGAGATAGAGGAAAAAGGGGACAGTGAGGGTCTGGAACAGGATAACCCCCCAAAAGGCAGCCTGTACCCTTGTGGTGGGATAGAAAACACACCAGATGAAGTCAGGAGACCTGGCTTTTCGTCTAGGCTCTGGCTACTAAGTCGACTGTGTAGCTTCAGGCAAGTCATTGTAATTCTAGGTCCAACTTTCCTCATCTGCAAAATGTTGATGCTGGACTAGAGAGTCCTCAGTTTCCTTCCAAGCTCTAACATCTTACAATTTTATGAATCAATGGACTCATAGTCCTGAGGCAACGTGACAGTACAAAGAACACTAGATTGGAAGGACCCAGGGGTTCAAATCCCAACAGATACTAGCTGTGTGCCTTTGTCCCTTCATCTCTCTGTTTCCTCATCTGTAAAATGAGGGGGCTGGACTTTATGACCTCTAAGTGGCTTTTCCACCCTAAATTTATGATCCCATGAAACCAGTCTGACCTTTAAGAGGTTGCAGAACTGGGCACTGACACCAGAGGGCACTCCGGGCACACACATGCTAGTAACAGGACAGGGTGTGTGTGTGTGTGTGTGTGTGTGTGTGTGTGTGTGTGTGTGTGTGTGTGTGTGTGTGTGTGTGTGTAGGGGGGGAGGTGGGGCACAGTCTCTTCAAGAAGCTGGCGAGCTCTTCCACTGCAGTCGACATCCGGGATAGATTAGTGAGCATGTGTTAATCCCCAGGTACTGGGGAGATACAAATACAGAGAATGAAATGATCCCTACTGAAAACGAGCTTCCATTATAATGGAAAAAAGGGAAAGAAGTAATGTTCATTCTCCAAAGGGGGAGATCAAGGCCTGAAGAATGAATAAAATGAGTAGTGAATTTTCTCCAATACAGGTTTGTGACAGATGCTAGGGATACACACATGAAATAGGAGTTTTTCCCCTCAGAGCGTAGGGAGCAATGGGGATAAAAGGGAGATTCAGAATGCCTTAGGAAGAGAGAGAGAATACCAGCTCGTGCTGGAGAAGGACCAGAGAGGAGGAGGAGGGGGAGAATCAGGGCAAGTTTTAATTAAGCCCAGGTAATGGAACTTTTGTCTGAGCCTTAGAAGGACTAGGAAGATTCTGAAAGGGAGTACGTTCCAGGGAAAGGAAAAAGCCTGTGTGCATGCACAGTCAGGAGACAGGAGGTCATCTTGGACACAACATAAAGTAACCGGAACTAAGCATGGAAGGCAGGTTGGAGTTAAGAATATGCAGATCCTTAAATGAACAATCCTAACACAAGGAATTTGTTTTATTTTCTAGGCACTTGGGAGCCACTGAAGATTTTTGAGCAGGGGAGTGGCATGTCTCTCCAACTCATGCCTCTAGAAGGATATTTTAGTAACTATAGGAAGGTAGATTAGAGAGAGGAAAGCCAGGAAGACTAGGCAGACAGCAATTAGTAATCCAGGTAGAAATAATGAGAACCTGGACTAGGGATGCTAAGAATGTGACCAGATGACATGGAGGTATACCTGGTGGGCCTTGGCAAATGATTCTATTTGGGCAGTGACTCAAAATGAGGAAAAGAGAGGGGATGGTCAAAGCAGAAAGCTCTTGATCAATTCAGGAATAAGCTCAGTCATCCCCCTCCCCCTTTTATTGCTTGCTAATCAGAATGTGTCTTCATTCCATTGGTTTCCCCAGTGCTTTTTGCTTGAGGGCTGTATTCAGGAACATGAAAGAGTAAAGGAAGTCCCTGGTTCTACGTGTCATGAATGGCCACTTACCCCTTCTTTCCCATCCCTGCCACCACCACTCTAGTCCAGACTCTCATCACTTAACCCATCACAAGCCTGCTTATAGTCTTTTCCCTCCATTCCATCCTGTACACCAGAGAACAATCAAAATATAATTGGGAAAAATGTAACAAAATAAATAAAAATACAATAGAATATAGATAATGTTCATATTTGTTTTTCTAAGTCAATAAATGACCCACTGAGACCCTTATGTATGGTCTCCCCCCCCCACCTTCTGAGTTTGATATCACCGCCAGATTATTCCACCAGCAAGAGAGAGCCAATGGAGAGTTATGAATACATGGAAAGTAAATGGCTCATGAAATTTGAAGCCCAAAGGCCTAACTAAGCCTAACGGTCAAGATCTGATCCTCTGGCCCTTGACCCCAGTTGGTAAGCTAACCTCTCATTATGCCTGTCGCCTCCCAAATATGCTTTCCTTGTTTACTTCTCTGCCCTCCCACCATATCTCCACTGACTCTGAAGGCCCTGATCTGGGGAAGTGCTTTCTCACTTACTTGACCCACAGTAGAACCCGATTCTTGCCTCTAGTCATCTGGGGTTTAATTTTCCCCACTAGGATATAAGCTCTTAAGAACTTGGTATTTGCCACAAAGGCTAGCTGGAGCTGGGCGTTTAATGTTTCATAAATGCTTGGGAGGGGGGTAAATGAATTCATGTACAATTTCAGCATGCATGTGCACAAGTCGAAATGATTGTGCTTCCTTGGGAGCCGAGCTATCCGAATTGCTCCCCAGCGTTCTCCACTCCACATCATATTGTGGAGGGAGAGTTAGGGAAGGGTCAGAAAGGGTAGGGGAGGAGGAGACACAACACGGCAAGGACAACAGAAACCTGTATTGGCTTCTAGTTTGGAGATGCAGTTTGAGCCAAAGAGAGAACTGGTTACCATGGCAAAGCCGACGTCTGCTTTCTTCAAGGCTGGCCCATCGTTGGTACCATCCCCAGTAACAGCCACTACCTGCCGATGTTCTTCCAAGGTGCTGTCAATGATGCCTGCAACATACATGTGCTAAGTGCAATAGTCATAAGTATTCTGTCTACCCCCACCCACCAACTCTCTTTCTGGGGTCTCACCCCAGCCCTCCTTTCTAGTCTTCTCAACCCTTTCTTTCCCTTCTCTTCCTATGTGCTTTTCTATGGCCATACCCTGACCAGCATCGCATAGGTAGCCTTCAGGGCTGAAAACTGATGGGGCCCTGGAAAATGATATTCTGTATGAATTGTTTGAAGCCTACGTATATGCCATATGTTTCCCAATAGACTAAGAGCTTCCCAAAGGCAAAGAGTATGTCTTTTTCTTGCTGACTTTCCCTTTAACACAGGAATCTGTCACCAAACGGTAGCTGGGACAGACGTCTAACTTCCTGCTGTGGCTCATACCCACCACACTCTCTGATTGACATAAGCCTTACCAGCAAGTCTCACCTTTCACAAGAGTGTGCTTGTCAGTAGGGGATGATCGGGCCAGCACTCTAAGCTTGGGCCATATCTTGTCTAGCTCCTTCTGTACCACCTGTCAACAATGAACAACCCCAATTCCCATGGGTCAGTTAAGGATGAAGGAGGACATTCCCCCAACAAATCCCTTAATTGCAGAGTACTCAGTCCATCCCTGGCTAGAGCCAAGGACTTCTAGTACACACTGGGAACCCACAGTCCTTTCATCCAGGGTACTCTGGCTTTCAAAAGCAATAGTAGAATCAAGTGGATTGTCCTCTCCAACCTGTGGATCAGTTCTATAGATGCTCATCCATTTTCACCTTTACTCTGGCACCCAGCCTCAAGCCCCAGCTGCTCTGGGATCCCAGAACCCACCTCGCCCTTCTCATTTCGGATAAGTCGGTTAAAATCTTTGCCCTCTAAGCACAGGAAGTCTTCACCGGGAGTCAGGATGCCACACTTGGTGGCAATAGCTCTGGCTGTGTTGATGTTGTCTCCTGTCACCATTCGGACCGTGATGCCAGCCACTTTGCACTTGTGGATGGCTTCAGGCACCTATGGAAATATGTCGGGGAGAGGGAGAGAAGATAAAGAGAAGGTTTTGATTATACCCAGTGAAGTAGAGCACTTCTGTTCAGGAGCAGCATGGGGAGAAGAGGCCCCTGCAAAGATGGCTATAGGAAGAAAGACCATGCCCTGGGCCGAAGCCACTGTCCCCTTTCTTGAGCACCTCCTCTAGCAGAACCAGTATATTAAAAATGAACCTAATTCTTCTCGCTATTCCTTGGTACCAGCTTTCCTCTGTGCACCCAATGTCACACAAAAGACTTGTATTTAATCTTGCTTGTGATAAGTAATAACAATTAAAACAATGACCAGCATTTACATAGTGCTTTAAGGTTTTCAAGGCACTCTAAATATATTATTTCATTTGATCCTTTCATCAACCCTGGGACACTGAGTGGCATCATCATCCCCATTTTACACAAAAGGAAACTGAGGTTGACAAAGGTTAAGTGGCTTGCCCAGAGTTATATAGCTAGAAGGTGCCTAAGGTAAAATCTGAACTCTAATTTTCCTGACTCTTCTATTTAGCTGCCTAAGTGGAAGACCAATGAATTAAAGTGGACAAGGCAGGAGTGAAGTTGGTACCCAGTCCCACTAGCAGGATTCACCATAACCTCTCTATTCCCATTACTCAGATAGCAAAACCAGTAAAACCTGTTTACTACTCACCAACACAAACTATATCATCTTCAATATCCATTAGTACCTTCTGTGATGAGAGTAGATATAAGATTACCTCCTCTTAAAGAATGGGGAAAAGAGGCCAAGAGGTGGATGAGATGGTTAATTTGCCTAAGGTCACATGGTGAAAAAGAACTAGAATCAAGGTCATTGTGACACCCTGGGACCTCCATCACTAGGTCATGTTAAATAAAAAAAGTCAATGGCTGTTTGCAAGACTCCCTCTCCCCTTAGTGAGGGCACAGGTCTTACCTCTGGGCGCACAGGGTCTTCGATGCCAACCACAGCAATGCAGGTCAGCATAGAGAGGATCTCATGTTCATTTTCCCAATTAGGCTCCTCTTGAAAATCCCGGTAAGCGAGACAGATGGTTCTTAGCCCCTCACAGGCCATCTTCTCTATCACTTTGCGCGCCATGCTATCACGTTCCTTGGGCTTGAATATCTGTGACTCCCCATTCTTGTCAAGGATCCAGAGGCACCTGGGGAAAAGGGGAAATTGGGTGGTAGCATCCCATAAAGTCTGGTTCTATGGCTATTTATCTTCTATAAAAAGTCTTATTCCAGATTCTTTATTGGGACATGGAAGTAATCCTAGGTTCACAAAACCATTGCCAGGATGAGAGCTCCAAGTTTTACTAAGCTGGCCAGCAGATACTGGGCAGCTTAGTAAAACTTAAGAGCTACTTATCAGTAGTTTGGCTATGAGGTGACCCACAATGGTCAGGTCACAATCTGCTCTGGAGGAGGGAGCAGCTAAGATCATCTCTCTTCAAATATGGCCGTCTATACCAATGTTTCACTGCCTATGTCAATTCTACAGCATGGCTTCCTCACCTGGATACCTTTGGCAATCTGGGGAAGTCTATGGACTCTTTCTCAGAACTGAGTTCCTAAATCATTTAAGAAATAATAAATTTTAGTTGAGTATTGTGAAAATAAAGATGTAATTGCTCTCTCATACAAATTCATGGATCTCATGGATTGCCTAAATTTATCTGTGGATCCCCTTGGGGTTCTGTAGACCCCAGGTCAAAAGCTCCCCTTACTCTACAGCCTCTAATCAAATAGAAGCTATCCGGACAGTAAACCAGAGACCTATGGTTGTGGGATAGTCACAGAGGGGAATATACTTCTCTATGTGTGTTCTTCTGTGTCTGTCTCTGTCTATCAAAGACAATTTCTTTGGATGTATTTGTTGTTTTGAAGCCTCAGTTCCATTTCTGATTAAATAAATCCCTGGGGAGTTAGCTATATAAACTAATTTGTTGCTGGTGCTGCAGTTACACAATCGATCTTTATTGGGTTGGCTGCTTTATGAAGTATATGTAACATATGTTGACAGAATCATGAAGGATCAGGGTTGGAAGGGACCACTGAGTAAAATATCCCATTTTACAGATGAGGAGACTGAGGCCTAGAGAGAAAAGTGACTTGCCCAGTGGTTGCAGAGCTTGACTCTGAACACCTAGGAGCTCAACTCTATTCTTCAGACCCTCAATCCTGGGTTCTTTAAGCCATCTAAGATGGCTTTCCTCTATATTTTGAATGCCTCTAGGCTTCCTCTTTCTCTCCTCCCCACCCCAACTTCACAATGTATGAAGGGGAGTGGCTTGGAGTGATTTTACAGTCTGAGTCAGATCATTAGGAAAAGAATCATATAACCGAAGAGAAAAAAAGAAGTCACAATGAGTTCCAGAAAACGCTTCTTGGAGGTTTGGGCTGACCTGTACTCTTTTTCTTCTTTAGGCAATCTATAAATACGAGTGAGGTTTTTCTCTTTTTTTTGGGGGGGGAGGTTATAAAGAGGATCCAGACTTGTGATCTCATCATAGGACACTTCTGATCCAGATATTTCCTCCCCAATGCAGACTGGCAACCTGTTTTAGTCTATGCCCTCTAGTCTATGCCCTGACCTGGGGCAGGAGAATTGAGATAGGGTAGGATAGAAAAGAACATTCCTGATATCCCCCCATGTAGGTGGTATTGTCAATAACTGCTCATTGGGGCAGATTCTCTGCTGCATATAGAAGAAGGAGTGAGGCCAAGGAGAATTTCCTTCTGTGATCAAGCTTTTCTTATCAATGAAAGGAAAGAGAATCGCTCCTTACTGGAGGGTAATCTAAAGGGCTCCCAGAAGAGGGGCTGTGCTACTCCTTGTAGAGGGATTCTGGAAATCTAAGTGGAGGGAGTGGAAAGGAGGGGAGAGGGAAGGACTGCTGCTCATCAGAGACATCCCTACCTTCAACTCATTGCATTCTTTTTCTTTTCTTTTAAATTAATTAATTAATTTTTAGTTTTCAACATTCACTTCCACAAAATTTTGAGTTCCAGATTTTCTCCTCATCTCTCCCCTCAACCCACTGCACTCTTAACCAGGATTCAGCTTAGATGTTCTCTCATAAAGGGATTGTACCCAGTGTGGGACAATTTAGGGTAACAGTGCTAAAAACCTTGGCTTTATAACCTAGGTAGGATCTATGGAGAGATTTCAGGTAGTCCATAAACTTGGATGGGAGGAAAAATGATATCTTTATTTCAATCTAATTATTTCCTTTGAAATCCTCTATTTTATGATTTAAGGAGATAAGTTGTTTTTCTGGGGTTTTGTTTTTTGCTTTTTGGAGGGGGGAAGGTAGGGCAATTGGGGTTAAGTGACTTGCCCAAGGTCACACAGCTAGCTTTGTGCTAAGTATCTGAAGCTGGATTTGAACTTAGGTCCTCCTGACTCCAGGGCCAGTGCTCTATCCACTGTACCACCTAGTGGCCCCCTAAGGACACAGTTATAACAAGAGATTCACAGGCTTCATCGGACTGCCAAAGGGGTCTGTGACATCAAAAAAGGTCAAGAACCCCTGGTTTAGTTCCTATCTTTCAAACTCTTACGTCTTATCTTTCTTTTTCTGTGCCAATGGGGGTGGAGAATGGGGTTGTGAGAGGAGGAAGGCACAGTAGGGGTGACTGTCTCCATTGACCAGATGAACCCAGAGATGTACAATGATTTGAATGGCCACACACCACTTTGGCCTGGAGAGATTCAGGGTAGACTCCAGCTGCCCAAAGGCTAGGATGAAGCTCTAGGGAAGGTTTGCTAGAGAGACAGCCTTGGGAAGTGAACTGTGGGATGGCTCACTTTTTCAGGAGCATTTCCGAGGCCCCCTTGCTGTACATTCGAAAAGTCCCATCTGGGTTTTGGATAACTGTGCTCATTGATTTGCGTGATGAATTGAAGGTGTAGACTTTGTAGAATTTCTCCTCTGGCATCTCATTCCTTATTGCTTGGTAGTCGTAATGCAGGTCTTTGACAAAACCCAGCAAACCACATTCCGTCTTGTTGCCCACCTGCCGAGGAAGCCCTCCTTCCTTCTCAGGAGGCTAAAAAAAATAATATGGAGACTAAATGAGAAGCCCTAAACCAAAGGGGCCAAAGAGGGAGGGGGAAAAAGGCAGCCAAAGGTTCTGGAATGATCACAACTTTACAAGCAGACCTAGCAGCAGGGGCTGGTCACTTCCCAAACATGTAACATTTTACCTGTTTTGAGGGTAGCGAGGGATGGGGAGCAAGAAGACAAGTAGCCTGAGCCCCCAGACAGATTGCCTAGCATGCTCTGGACAAGATCACACCCTCCCTTATTCTTGGGGTAAAGGTGAGGATCTATTGTCTCGTGAGACTTTCTCTGCTATAAGTGTACGGATCTCTTCCCCAAAAGGTTGCTTCTGCTTGGGAATTGCTAGGTACCTAAAGGGTCCATGATTCCCCTCATACATCCATATTTCCTAATCTCATCCCATAAGTCTTCACATGCTATGCTCAGGGGTGATCTATCATAGAACAGGGGAAAGAATGCTGGATTTGGAATCAGAGGGCCTGTGTTTGAATTCTGATTCTGCTACTTACTAGCAATGTGACCTGAGGCAAGTCATTTAACCTTTTCTTGATTTGTCCAGGGATTTAGAGATTCCCTTCTTTATACACTCAAGACTTAGAATCAGGGGAAAGCATACCAAGATCTTGGATGTGTAGGCACTGTTGATGGAGATTCCATTGACAAGGAGGTCCAGGGTATTGGGTGCAATGACATCTGGGCTGGGGACCTCCTTGAAGTGAGTGTCCCCTACATAGGCCTGCACCACTCTCATGCGGTTCAACGTCAGCGTGCCAGTTTTGTCTGAGCAGATGGCTGTTGCATTCCCCATGGTCTCACAGGCATCCAGGTGACGCACGAGGTTGTTGTCCTTCATCATTTTCTGCCAGAAAAAGAGAATTGTAAGAACTGGCAGGACTTCTCTTAAGTGTAGACATTGGGAGGGGGGCAGATGACTTCCAGAGCAAACCCTATCCCCTCCTCTCCCATTCACTCAGCTCTTCCTCTGAATAATAAAAAAATCCAAGATGAATTTTGTAAGTTCTATTAAAAACCAAAGTCTTTTGGGGACATTGAAATGATGTTTAAATAGGATAGGGGTCCCTCCCTATCATGGATACTTTATTTCATCTAATGCTCTGAGGGAAAGTGAGGTGGGCATGTTCTCTGTCTGAGGGAACACAATCCATCTCCTGAGCTGATCCATACTGTTAGAACCTTCCCTCCCCCCTCCCCCAGTGCTCTACAGGAAGGAAGTATGAAGACCCTACTTCACCTTGACAGAATAGGCCAATGAGATGGTGACAGCCAAAGGCAGCCCTTCTGGTACAGCCACTACAAGCACAGTGATCCCAATGATGAAGAACTTGACAAAGTACTGGATGTAGATGGGGATACATTCCTTGTTCCAACTCTGGCCTTCCACCCCAAATGTGACGATCAGAAAGGACAATATCAAGACGATAACCGTGAGAGCAGACATGAAAAGACCTGTCCAGGGAGTACAAGCCACATTAGACTGGACTCAGAAAATCCTGCTGGGAAATGAGGGGCCCTGAACCGGCAAGTTCAAAACTTCTTCAGAAAACTGCCCACAGCTCATTCCATTTACTTTGCAATGCAGTCCTAGCCCTTCCCTGGGACGTACTCATCTACAGCAGCTGCTTTCCCTATTTCTGTTCATTTAGGTGGTCCATCCATTAGGATGCAAAGACCCGTAGCAAGTACAGCACTCTGAATGCTGTGGGTGTTTTTGTTAATGATTGCTGAACAAGGAGAAACGCCGAATTCCTCACCTAGAGCTGCATCCCTTAGCTTGTGATTTAAGTTTATGGGTACTCATCACAGACCTAACCTGCCTAGAGAGAGCTCACCTAACTCACCTAACTCCAGACAGGACAATAGCTGACTATTGCTTACATAGCCCCAGCTCTCCCCCAATAGGGATTGTGGATTGAAGAGTAAAATCCAAAACAGAATTAGCAGTAGAAGAAATTTTAAGCAGGGATCTTAAGAAGGCCAGGAGACAGTAGCTATTTTTTACATGCTAATTTATCCTTTAAGTGATTCCATGGCAAAGGTATATGGTACCAGTAAGGTAAAGAGTGAACTCTAAAGTTCAGGGATAGAGGAAGGCGATGTGGGTTGGTTTAAAAGTATCTACTTAATGTTTTATACTTATGCTAAATCATAAGGAACAATGAAATCTATATCCCCAGCACCTAGCATGGTGCCCAACAGAGAAGGCCTTTGATAAAAACTGAGAGAGGAAACAGACTATAGATTATATACAGATACGCTAAATTCAAACCAATAATTTTTGTTCAACAAGTCTTTATTAAGTAGATGCCGGCTCTGCACTATTAGGTACTAAGAATACAAAAATAAAAGTGAGATGCAGGTGCCCTCACCTTACAGTAAAGACAAGGGGCATTGTTGCTGTTGTTATTCAGTTACAGTCAACTCTTCTTGACCCCATTTGGGGTTTTCTTGGCCAAGATACTGGACTGGTTTGCCATTTCCTTCTCTAGCTCATTTTACACATTAGGAAACTGAGGCAGACAGGGGAAAGTGACTTGCCCAAGGTCACACAACTACTAAGTGTTTGAGGCTGGATTTGAATTCAGGAAGATGTCTTCCTGACTTCAGGCCCAGCACTTCTATCCATTGCACTACCTGTCCCCCTTCCCCCAAGGACAGAAAGTTACTATATTGATGACATAGTCATGACGAAGACCCCAAAGAGTATCAAGGTAAGAGTGACAATAGTGTGGATTTAAGAAGTCTGAATGTAATTGGGATAAACATAAAAAGTCTTACGTCCAAGTTTACGAAAAGCAAATCCAGCTTGGTGAGGTTACTTAAAACCATGCCATATAATGATCAGCTGTAGGAATGTAGAAAGAAAGAATGGCAGGGAGAACCACCTGTCAGTTGTCCAAAGGTATTCAGACAGGTTAAATTTGTTCTGTCTGACCCTAGAAGGTGGAACTAACAACCTCGGGTAGAAGCTAATGGGAAGCAGATTTTGGCTAAATAGAAAGGAACAACATTTTTTTGTTTATTTTTTGCTTTTTGGAGAGGGGAGGGCAAGGCAATTGGGGCTAAGTGACTTGCCCAAGGTCACTCGGCTAGTAAGTGTCTGAGGCCGGATTTGAACTCAGGACCTCCTCTCCTGACTCCAGGGCTGGTGCTCTAGTCACTGTACCACCTAGCCGTCCCAACAACTTTTTTTTTAAGAACTAGAGCTATGTGAAAGTGGACTGGGTCACTTGGGGAGGTGGTGAGTTCCCTATTACAAGCAGCTGGGTGATCACTGGTTGAGAATGTCATAGATGTAATTCTGTTGAAGTACAGGCTGGATTAGGTGTTTAAGGCCAATCAATCAACAAACATTTGTTAAACTAGAGTCAGGAAGATCTGAGTTCAAGTCCAATCCACCTGTGTGACCCTGGGCAAGTCACTACATCTCTGAGTTCCTCAGTTTTCTTATCTGTAAAAATGGGGATAATAATACCACATACCTCTTATGGGAGGATGGAATGAGTTATTTGAAAAGCACTTTGCAAGCCTTACAATGCTATGTAAAGGCAAGCTATTATCACTATTAACAACAACAATAATAAAAACAAGGTAATTTTCAGATGGAGGTATTAGTAGCTGGGAGAAGAGGAGAGATTGTCATGTGGAAGGGGCTCCCTAAACGAAGGCTCAGAAGAAGCCAGGGATTCTAAGAGGTGGAGGTGAGGAGGGAGTGCTTTCCAAGCCAGTGCCAAGAAATAGAGGTAGATTCCTTCCATCTCTTCAGTTTTGTTGACTCTTTAACTAGACTGGATGAGGTAGAGAAAGGAATATGGGGGTAGTTACATGGCACACTGGATAGAGCCCCAACCCTAGAGTCAGGAGGACTTGAGTTCAACTGGCCTTAGACACAACACTTACTAGCTATGAGACCCTGAGCAAGCCCAATTAATTAATTAAGCCCAATTGCCTCGCCAAAAAAAAAAAAAAGGAATGAGTATTCGCAGAGATGGAAGAAGAGGAGGGAAGGAAGAAAATATTTATTAAATGCCTACGATGTGCCAGGCACTGTGCTAAATACTTTACAAATATGATTTCATTTGATCCTCACAACAACCCTGGGAGGGAGGTGCTGTTACTGCCCACATAGGACAATTGAGGAAAATGAGGTAGAAAAAGATTGAATGACTTGCCTAGGGTCACTCAGCTACTAAGAGTTTGAGGCTATATTTGAACTCAACTATTCCTAACTCCTACGCCAGTACCTGCCCACTGTACTACCTAAGCTCCCTTCAGGCAGAGAGAAAAGTGGGAGGAAAAGTCACAAATCTAGGGTCAGGACTTAGAAAAAATACAGGGAGGCCACAGCAGAAAGTCAACCAACCAAGGTGATGGAAAGCCAGCTGGAGAAGACTTCTGCTTGGGTGCTATCCCCAATTCTATTGCAGACAATTTATTTAACAAAAATATCCTTTACAAATCTCTTTTCAAATCCTCTGATGTCTCCCTCTGTTCATGATCATGTTATAATCAAAAGGGCCAAATCTGCTAATTCCTCACTTATGTGAGCAGAAGTTGCTAACTGAAGAGTGAATCTTATCTTTAAGGGTCTTACAGGCTAGAACCAATGGTACTGATAAGATAGAAGCAATATTTTTAGAACTTTGTGTTAGCCTGAATCCCTTTAACTTCATCTCACAATAGGGGAGATACTTCCTAACACGCAGAACTCTACCAATGCAGAATGGGCTGCTTTGAGGCACAGTGACTTCTCAATCCCATGGAAATGTGAAGTCAAGGCTGGATAATTACTGGGGTTTGCAATCAGTCTTCTTCGGGCTGAAGTTCTATAAACTGTGAACTTTAACCTTTCTTCAGAGGTTCTTCTTTAGCTCTCAGGTTTTGCTTTCAGGACTCAGATGCACTCCAGAGTCTTCTTTATTGGTGACGATTCCACCTCAGGGGAAACGATGTCAATTCAAAAAGGAATTTGGCAGTAAAGCCAAGACCTCATCTCCTTGTTCACACTAGACAGGTTTTTAGTCTGAATTGGCCTGTCTGTGGTATGTGCTCGGGGAGAATGGTACAAGAGAGACTCATGGGATTCCTTCCATCTCCCTTCCACCCCCGCTGGTCCCCAGCCAGCTAGATCTACTCACCAGCTTTCCCAATCTGAATAGCCAAGCGTGTCAGCTTGCCCTGTAGCACTGACTTTTCCTTGGGCCCCTTCCTCCTCTTCTTCTCTTCTTCCTCTATCTCCTCTGGGCTCTTCAGGGGCTGGATTTCTAGAGGCACGCCATCTTCGGTTTTAGCTGGAACACACAGAAATAGCAGGTGAACCAGAGATTCAGGAGCACAAATGACTAGGCAGGCCAGAGCCAAGAAATCAAGATGCCCTTCTGCCCATTTCCTTGAAGCACAGGTTGGTGCTGCACAGCCAGCACCAGCTCTGGGACTTTCACCACTACTCTGAGCCCACCCCATCCCATCCCACTGGAGGGCTGGCTGGGTGTTTGAATTCAGCCCGAAAGTATTTTTGATCAGATCCTTTGGAGCAAGACACAGGGCAGGGTTCATATTTTCCCTGTCAGCCCCCCATTACTAGCTCAGCAATTCAGAATTGGATTTATTACTCTATTATATATACATATATATGTATATGTTGACACACATTTATGCAATATAAAATTTCAAGCCACCCTTCCAAGAAGCCAGTGCTCAGGATAGATGAACTCTGGAAATACAGAACATGACTGAGATAGTAGGCAAACATGCCAGGGACATTGAAATTTGGATTCTGTTTTGAAATGCCTCCCTCCTTCCCCACATACATGATATAATTAAAAAAGCCAAAAAGGATCATAAAGCTGGACATCTCCAGCCCCGTCTAAGTTGGGGCTGGGAGTGCATGGTTAGTACCCCGAGAGGGAAAGGAGACATGGAGAGAACCCTGGAGCCAAGTCCCTTATAAGGCAGTTGGTACTAGGGTTCCCCTAGAAAAGCATAAGGGAGAGATAAAGAGAGAAGAAATACATACAGACTAGTTTGTTTTATTCATTTTTTGAAACAGGTTTATAATAAGCCTAAAAATAAAGATAATCACTTCCTTTGAGCAGCCCTGGTTCTCTAACAAAATGACAGCTTTACTTTTATATATCAGTGGCGTCTGGGCTGAAAAGGAAGGGATCTTTGTGAACTGTCTCGTCTCCCAGTAGAACCATCCCCGTGTCCTTCTTTTTCTTAAGGTTCTACCCCCATTCCCATTCCCATTGTATCCCTTGGGAGAATCTACTTTTGCAGTCAGACATAGATAAGACAGAGAAAGAATGAAAACACAGCCACCAGAAAGAAAACACATTTCAGATCAAGAGGAGAAAAACAGATTGTGGATCATACTGTGGAAAGAAGGAGAGAGCAAGAGATAGGGGAGAGAAGTGTAAAGACAGGGTTCTCCTGGGGAGAGGGCAGCCCACATCAGGAGAGAATATGGACAGAATCAGGCCAGGAGAAGAGGAGGAGGGTGCAGTGAATATGCAATTCCTGCAGGGATAAGGGGACCGTCCTCTCCTAGGAATGGAGCACACCGGACTGTAGATCATAGAATGCCCACTATCAAACCCAGGCAAAGGCCATTTCTGCCAGAGCAGTCAAAGAGATCAGTTTCTTGGGATAGTACAGATCAGACTCCTGCAGTAGTCTAGAAGCAACCACAGTCCTAACCTCCCTAAATTGACAGCAGAGGGTGCTGTGGTCTCAGCTCAGGTTGGGAAAGGGAAGGTGGGTCAAAAAGGCTCAGTCGATGTACCCTCTGGATGCCTCCACCAGCTCAGCAAAGAGCAGACTCGTAGGAAGGAAGAAGAAGGAAGAATGGGGGACAGCCTGGGAGGTCTGGTTTGGGGGGAGGTGGGGGAAGGGTAAGGGGAGAAGGTTACCTTTCTTGCGATTTTCAGGGGCTCCTTGTTTTTGACCTGTTTGAACAAGAAAGAAAAAAAGGGGGGAATGGTGGAGATCCTCTGATTGTGTCATTGAGGGATCAAAAGTGTCCTTATCATGGTAAAGGCTCTGCCCAGGCCCAGGAGCACAGCCAGGGGTTGGGCAGAATGTCCTTCTCTAGATTATCAGTGTTGGAGAAGGGGGCATGGAGGCCACAGGAAAAGAAACGTACTACATACACCTATGTTTACTAGGATCCCTGGGATACTGAGCAGGTATGTGTGCGTCTGTACATGGGAGCACACACACACACACACACACACACACACACACAAACACACACCCTTAGCCAATCCCTCTTCATTAATAAGGCTATTGGCAATAAGAGATTCCTGCATTCGAGTAGAAGGGCAGGACTTGGAAGGTAGGCATCCCTTTCCCCACTTACCCAAAGGGATAAAATATTTCTGAGTTGGACCAAATAACCTTGGAGGTCCTTCTAACTCAGGTTCTGCTCTATGATTTGGCTAGATGGTTATTACAGGAATCTTTGCTTAGGCCCATAGAGTCCAAGCCCATGAATTTCTACTTCCTTGGTCAATTGTAGGTGCCATCAAAGGAAAGGACACTGGCTTCTGATACACATCCCAGAGAGTGTGAAAATGGCTCCCAGCATGTTAGGCTGTTTCCCGTTTACATTCATACATTACTTAGGACTCTCTAATACCATACCAGCCAGGAATCAATCTCTCCCTCTCCCCTTCCCCTGCCCCCATCTCTGTCTCTCTCCCCATCATTGCTCTTTCTCCCCTTCTCTCTCTCTCTTCTCCTTCCCCCCTCTGCTCTCTCCTCCTCTCTCTCCATAGTCTTACACATCTCCAGGCAGAGCCTTTTCCAGGATGTTGTTGTGAATGGGATTTCTAAAAGAGTCATGTGAGATGTGATTTTAGTGCATTTTAAAATCCCCTCCCCGTCCCTGACTTTTCCCCCTTTGGTATTAAGTGAACTCCAGAGAAAAGTGGCTTTTGCTCTAGGGACAGACACCACCTTGCCTTGGTCCCCTGCTTCCGATCTGTCCCGAGAGCCTAGAGCTTGAGTGCAGGCAATTCCTTTCCCCGCTGAGTTTTCCCTAGGCCTGGACAGTTCATGCTGAGGCCTGGGTAGGGAAGAAGGACAAAGGGAATGGGGAAAAGAAGGCAGGCAGCAGAAGCCAGAGGCCCCAGCCAGTTTTGCATCTGCTAACTTTAAGAACTATCATCTCCACCCACCCACATGAGATCTCAAGGCCACAGAGCAACCCGTTTGGAAGGAAACCTATGCATGATCTGGTTTTCATCACTGTTCCCTAGGGAGTCAGAGATGGCTGTACCAAAATGGTTTCTTCTCTGTTTTTCCAACAGGTCTGTGTAGTCTGTCAACCTTATTTCAACAGGTTCCTGGTCCAGGGGATGCTCTTTGGACTTCAGCTGTATACCAGCAGGACAGTCTTTAAATCACTTTATTTCATCTCACCAGAGATCCCTAGTTCATCTAGGGAAGAGGTAACAAGGGGATTGGGGTACCTGGTTGGGGCTTACTGGTTTTTTCTTTCTTTTCCTCTTCACACTCTGATGCCCCCAAAAGGGTGAAAATGATTCCAGTTTGGGAATGCAAACCTACTGCAGTAACTAGCATCCGGCCAGAGCCTTCCATCACATGGGTCCCTGGAAAGAGTGAGAAAAGGTGATCTTTCTATACCCCCAGCCTTGCTCTGTGTAGCAACCTAGCATTAAGGCTCCACTGGACCCAGCTCCCATAGAGGGCAAAAATAAGCTAATCCCAGGGTCCATCTTCGGGCTCCACAGGCATCTTTTTAGGAAGTGTTCAAGTTCATTTTAGGACTGGAGCTAAAGGGACCTCAGAGAAGAGCTAGCTTAGCCCCTTCATCTTACAAAGGAAGGATCTGGAGTGCAGGGAAATTCAGTGACTTGCCAACGTTCATGTGGGCAGTAAACAGCAAAAGTGGGGTCGGAATCTTCAGCACTCTGCCTGCACCAATCTGCAGGCACCAATTCTTTAGGAGACTACTTGGTAGGGATATTGTAGAAGGGAGTAGTCTAAAGGGCAGCAGGTATGAGAGATGACTAGATAACCTCTGCACATGCTTTGAAAACGGGATCAAAGAAACCCCATCTAAACTGCTGGATTTACTGAGACCTGAAGCAGCTCAGGACAACAATGGATAAAGTACTGGGCCTGAAGTCAGGAAGATCCGAGTTCAAATCCAGCCTCAGACACTTAGTAGCTGTGTGACCCTGAGCAAGTCCATTAACTGCTGTCTGCCTCAGTTTCCCCAGCTGTAAAATGGGGATAATAATAGCAACTGCCTCCCAGAGTAGCTGTTGTCAGGATAAAATGAGACAGTAATTGTAAAGAGCTCGACATGGCGCCCAGCGCACAGTAAGTGCCTTTAGCTATGATTACAAAGTCATCTGTGTGCCACTATTACAGCAATCCACAGAAGAGGTAGAGTCAGGCTTAAGGGGCACATCTTCAGGGACCATGGAGAAAGGGATGGAAAAGCCAAAGCTTCACCTGAAAGTAGCATGGGGTCTTTTTCTATAGTCTTCTTAGCATGGTCAGACTCTCCAGTTAGGGCACTCTCGTCAATTTTCAGATCATTCCCTTGGATCAGGATACCATCTGCAGGCAACAGGTCACCTGAAGAAAAAGAGGGAGGAGGGAGGAAGAGAAAAATAGAGAATGATAATAAGAGACCAGAAGAGAATGGGGGATGCCAGGGCTCTGTTCTGCCCTATTGCTGCTCTCATGGAGGTTCCCCAAAAGGCATTAGACAAACAGGCACCACAGATAAGCAGGTCCCATGTGGAGTCTAGGGGACAGTCTAGCCCTGCTCACCAAGGACAAAAGTACCTGCAAAAGTCTCTGGGTGTTACTATTCCTGATGATCTCCCTACCTCCGCCCCGGGACACAGAAAAACGTGAGGGTTATTCCATAGAGCAGAAAGGTTTTATGAAGTTGTGCCATAGGAGGGTGTATTCCTTTCCTGAAGGATTTACAACTTACCTAAACTTGAACCCAGAAGCTGATAATAAAGAATATAATCTATCAGCTCCCTTCAATGGTTCTTAGACCCCCTCCTCATACTAGGAGACCAAGGAGAGAACTATCTTGCCCACCATGCAATGAAACAGAAAAGGCACAACAGGAATGGGGAAAGGAGGAGAACAGAATTGTAACCAGGATGAGGAGACCTATAACTAGGGCGAGGGCATTAAAATGATGCTGAAAATACCCTCAGTGTCTCACAGAAACAACTAAACCTAGGACCTAGGTTACAAGAATAAAATTTTAATTATTAAGATAATTTTAATAATTAAAATATAAAGCTGCCCTAGGCTGGCTTCATCACCCGTGGTGCTTCACCCCAAGTAAGGTTTGGATCCATCCTGTCCCATCTTGCTTCTCTCCCCCTGTTTCCAACTCTCCAACTGAGGCAACCTCCCCAAGAAGTATCCTTGCAGTATTTCAGGCGTTGGCCTGTCTACAAAGTCAGGAGGCTGGGAGGGGTTCCGACAGCATGGGGTCCTCACCATATTTGATGTGAGCGATATCTCCCACCACAATATCAAACACAGGCAGTTGGATGATCTGTCCCTTGCGTATAACAGTGAACTTCTGTTCCTGCTCAATACGGCTCTGTAGGCCCCGGAACTGCTTCTCCTTGCTCCAGTCATTGAAGGCCGTCACCAGCACCACAATGATGACGGAAAATAGGATAGCTGCCCCTTCGATCCAGCCAGTCTCTGCTTCAGATTCATCGGTCTCACCAATTTTGGATTGGCCACAGTCCACTTCATAAGGAGAGAGAGAAAGGAGGGGGTGTCATTTAAAAGGTCCTTGTTGTCCCAGTAAGTGATGTTAATGCTTTCACTAACCCTCTCTGGGAGAGGTGGGATAGGGCAGGGCGGAAGAAGATAGGCAGACTCCCAGGAAGAGGAAGCAGGTATCCACTCATCACCTGCACCACCACAGTATTAACCTGAAAGGAGCCAGAGACTCAATAGTTCAGACTGTGTACCTGTGAAAATGGTGGGCGGGTCACATATCAATAACCACCTGAGTCCAAAGGGGTCAGACTACTTCTGCTCAACAGGTTGAGCAACTTCCCATGATGCTAAGCACTTGGGCTTGCACTTTGAGGAGCGGGCCTTTGGGGGCTTGGCAGTATTCTTTTTGTCACTAGACATGAAGGATGAAACATAGAGAGGAATGAATGACATGGTAGAAACGAACCTAACTGGGTACTGGACAAAATGTCCAAATGCAGTCTGAATTAATCAGTCCTGTTCCTCAACTAATCATTCTGGGTGGACAGGGAAAAAAAATCTAAGTGCAGATAGTTTATCAATTACCAATATTAAATGCCTAGGATCTTGCCCAGTTCTAAGACACTCACGTTCCTCTTTACCACCAGGAGGTCGGTAGAAGGACAGGCCCAGGGAGATGACTGCTGCTACCTCCAGGATGATGAGTGTGACATCTTGTAGAGCCTCCCACACTAACTCCAAAAATGTCTTGGGCTTTTTAGGGGGGATGAAGTTTTTTCCAAACACCTCCCTACGTCTCTCCAGATCTGTAAGGCTCCCAGAGAGTCCTGAAGAGAGGAAAGGGGGCAGTGAAAGAAGAAATAAAGAAGTTAGAGGGAACTTTAAGAAAACAAGACTCTACTTTCCCCAAATACCCCCAACTACCTTTCTTCCTTGACCTATACAACTCACAAATCCTCTGGTTTGAAAGATTCAAGAAGTCAGTTCAATTATACCCTATTTCCACCTAGTCAAAGGTGCCAAGAATAGGCAAAGCCCACTCTTCTTGGCTTGGATAGTGTCAACCTAAAAACTAATAATGTCTTAGGGGTTTCATTAACACTTTATAAAGGTGTATATCCAAACCAAGAGGTACTGCAGCATCACAGAAAATTGGCCTCAGAGTCAAAAGTTTTGGGTCCAGTCCCAAGTGTGTCCCATTCTTGCCATGTAACCCTAAATAAAATATTTACCTTCAGTGCTTTCAGGCAACTCTTTTGGACCAAGTTGCTGAGCAAGTGCTGATCTGTATTGGTAGAAGGTGCTTACTTAATGAAGTCACAGTTTGAAAACTCCAAATTATCTTTTGGTTGTATCTTCTCACATGTCCTCCCTGACAACTCTTAGCAAACACCCAAAAGTCACAAGAAGCAGGGGGGATATGTCCTGATTCTCAGCCTATGCTTCCTTCCACTAGACTTCCTGTTCTGGCATCTCAGGTTCTAATTCTGGTCTTTTCTCTCCTCACAGTGGTCCCCCCTTCCCATCTTTGAAGAAGATAACTGGGATTATTTAGTCAGAAGGGAAAAAGGGAGCAAAGGAAGGAAGAAAGGCTTGTTTGGGGTTGGAAACATCCAGGCAATTCACTGAGGCCAGGTAGCCAAAGACAGAAATTTTCAGTTACATTTCCCAGCATCAACAATCCCAATGCCAAGATAAAGGGGGGGAGGGGTGTCTGAATTTAACATGGTAATTAATGCCAGTTGGTGTCCGTCAGTTTGTTTATATGCCACAGAAAATTAGTAAAAAAAAAATTGGCACTTAAAACTTCTAGATACAAGCTTTTATAGTTTCCCTAAAGTTGAGGGTTGGGGCATCACACATCTCCAAGAGAGCACTGGAGCAGAGGGAACCCCAGGGTGGGCTGAAGTCCAAGTAATTGTGGCCATTGGTAAAGGCCTCTGGAGGGAGATAAGGGGCAATGATGAAAGCCTATACTTTATTAGCTCCATTAAGGGCTGTTCTACAAAGACAGAGGTGGAAGAATAGCCGATCATTTCTACTGAGAGGAGAATCAAAGGAAATGATCTTAAATGTGACCTAAATACCTCCTGCTACAGCTTGAGGAAGAATTTTGAGATGACACTTCGCAAAAATGTCAACTGACCGAAATAAACCAAAACCCCCAAAACAAAGAAACAAAGAAACAAACCACCCCCCCCCCCCAACCGAACTAGGACAGATACACAAGTAGACTACAGGTGGGACTCTGGCTGGAAGAAAGGCTGTGATAGCAAATATGAGAAATTTAGGATTTGCGAGTAGTTTTTAGTAGGCCAGGAGCGGTCTTCAGGGCATAGAACAGACAAACAGCACATAAATTAGGGAAGAACCCTAAACCTCTCCACAAAGGTGGCTACTTTTAGCTGTGTGTCACTTACACTCTCTGTTTCAGTTTCTTCATCTGTAAAGTGGGGATGCTAACTCTCACAGAGTTTCGAGAATCCGATGAAATCTTCAAGATGAAGGGCTGGCTATCATTATCTTGCTACCATTACTTATCATAAACTAGATGAAATTCAATTGGGTTTTCTGACACTGAGAAGCCAGTGCCAAGGAGCAGTGAGAAAAGTTAATAGTAATAATTAATAATAATAGCAGTAGCTAGCATTTCTATATCTTTAAGGTTTGCAGACATAATCACATTTTGTTCTCATAACAACTCAATAGAAATGCTAGCTATTGTTATGAATTCTGTATTGCCTCGGGTCAAGAGGCATAGGCAGAGTGGGATTTGACTCACAGGGAAAAAAGAGAACATGGGTGTTTCCCAGGAGGCTCCCCGTCTCCCTCAGCCTGAGGGGGTCCATTTCCCAGTAGGAAAAGAGGACATGAGCCTGGGAAAATAATGCTCAAGGCAGAGATGGTATTGCCAGAGGGCAGAGCCCAGTTGATTATGTTGGGGTGGGGGGGGGTGGGGGGGTGGGGGGAGCCCTGAGATGGTAAGACCCTGCCCAGTGGATTCAGGGATTCTGGTAAGCTGAGATGCTCCTTGATATGTAGGCTTCACAGGATAAAGGGAAGTGAGCAACATTCACAGATAAGTTTTAACAGACCACCAAGGATAACCAGAATGTCAGGCACTGGGAGGTACTCTAGGGGCGTTCCTATTGCCCCTGGGAGGAGACAGTCCAGGGTCATCCACTGTCCTAAAGCCACTTGAGTTGGTCTTGGTTCTGAATGTGAAGCTATGAGATAGCAAAGAGAACCCAGTTACCTGTAGAATGGCCCCAGAAGGAACTTCAGGGAAAGTGAATCCATCTGAATTCCCCTCACAAGAGAACATAGTAATGTAATGAATTTTCCTCTAAGCATATCATCACCCCTCTCTGTGACTCCCTCACTTTAAGTAATATATATATATATATATATATTTTTTTTTTTTTTGCTTTTTGGAGGGCAATTGGGGTTAAGTAACTTGTCCAAGGTCACACGGCTAGGTTTTTGTTTGTGTGTGATAAGTGTCTGAGGCCGGATCCGAACTCAGGTCCTTCTGACTCCAGGGCTGACACTCTACTCACTGCACCACCTAGCTGCCCCTGACTCCCTCACTTTAAAACAGTCCTACTGTTTCTCTAACAGACCAGAGATGGAGGGATCGGAAAAAGAAATGTAGAACTCTAGAACACAGAATTTTATAGGAGACTTAAGAGGTCATTCGATCCAATTCCTTCATTGTAAAAATGGAAAAAACCGAAGGCCCCCAAGATTCCTGTTGCATATTTTAAGAGGAGCAATAGGACAAAAATCTCCATGAAAAACCTAAGATCAGATCTCGTCAGTGATCCTCCTTGCTGTAGACAACATCACTTGATCTCTAACTCCTGCTCTATCATCTCCATCTTTAAGTTACCTAGGGCTTCTACCTTAAAGAACCCAAGTGGATTTTCGGTTCCCAGCATGCCCAGTAGCAGGGAGGGGAAAGCTGAAACCCACTATTGACCTGGGAATCCTCTCTCTCTGACTTGTGAAATAGGAAGGGGAACCATGTAGGACTAGGAGCTTGACTGGACTCTGACTTTCCATTTTAATTTTTCCTACCCAAGAGAAGGTTTTCAGTCCCTGATCTCAACAGCTGTAATTTCATACACACTCTAACCAGGAGCAGATTTTAGCTTCTGATCTCAGCAGCTGCAAAATAAATGTGTGTGTGCACCCGTGCGCGCGCGCGCGCACACACACACACACACACACACACACACACACACACACACACACACACACACACACACACATGCTCCTAGAGAGTAAAGGAAGGGAGTTTTCCATGATCTTTTTCCACAGGGAAAAGGTTTCCCCTGAAGGAACCCAGAAGGAAGGAGAGAAGGAAAATCTCCCTCCTAAGAACTTTTGGAGAAAGAGCTCTAGGTCTGGATCGGAAATGCCACTGGCTCTGAGAGGCAGGTTTAGCACATGGGCTGGGAGAGACAAAAAGAATGCGAAAAGCTGTGAAGTCATCTCTCCCACCCCATGCTGGGAAGCAGCCCTTGCTCAGGTTCCTGTTGAATTGGGAGAAGACTAAAGCATTGATGGAAAATCTGTGTCGGGCTGGTTGGGACCCAAAGACTAGAAGAAAAAGCTGGAGCCCAGCCCTAAGTGGCCCATCCCCATCAGAGAAAGGCTACACTCCCTCCCTCCTTTCGATTCCCAAGAACAAGCTGCAGAGATAACCCACTCACACTGACTAGGCCCCCAGCAAGGGTTGTGTTAGCGTAGAGGTACTTCCAGCTGTCTGAGTTAGGGCATTTTAGATTGCTTTAGCAAGGGAGACAATGGTATCTTTTCCCCTGGGAATTTAAGAAAGGTCCCTGAGATGGTTTCAGTTCAGTCTTACTTGGAAAGGTAAGGAAGACCAGATCCCAAGATCTATATGAAGTTTATTCTGTTTTTTGCTTTTTAGGAAGCAGAGTTAAGTGACTTGCCCAGGGTAATGCATAGCTAGTATCTGAGGCTGGACTTGAACTCAGATCCTCCTGAATCTAGAGCCAGGGCTCTACCTAGCTGCCCCTTGGTAAAATATATTCCAAACCCGGAAGTTAATAATAACCAGATGTCATCCTCATACCTCTCTTAAAATGTTCAAGGGACTTTTCACAAGCTGGCATCTCCATTTTAATACTAATCATAAGCAGTCCTGTGCTTAGGGTCTGCCTTTTGTCAGTTCAGATGCAGAAACAAAACGATCTGTTCAAGGTCACATAGCGAAAAAATGACTGGGGGGAGTGGGGGAAAGTTTAGTGATCTTGCTTTTACAGTGCCCAGAAACCAAGCCTTGAGAGTTATACAGGGCAGACCCTGAACTTGAAGTAGTGAACCTGCCTTTATTTCCTTCTACTACTATTTCCTAAGACCCCAAACACTGCCTCAAGAAGGAAAGGGTTTCCTCTCACTGGAGGTCTTCACGTAGAAGCCGGATAGATAAAGCAAGTTGCTGGGGAAGCTGTGGAGAGAGTCTTGGTCAGGTGGTTGATGGGAGGGTTGGACTAACTGGAAGAGCTCTGGAGTACCCAGATCTGACATTCTGGGAATGTGTGGGTAAGCTTCTGAATGATCATGGGCACTGAAACCAGCCACATGTTGTAAATCTGTGTGTGTACATGCATGCTCTCTGGTGCTCACGTATCCACAAACTTATTGTAACACTCCCTAGTGCTTGGGCCAATGGCTTTGTTTAAAAAAAATCCTATTTCTAAGAGAAGCAAAAAGGAAGTGTTAGCTTAGTCACGAGGTGAGATTTGCTAGTGCAGAGATGTGGCCCTGGGCATAACCCAAATGTAACAAAGCAGCAAGAGGTTTCAAAATCCTGCAGAGATTTCTTTTGCAGAGATTTTCAAAGGAATATAGTTTAAAACATGTCTAACTCTGGGGTTAAAGATTAAGAATGATGATAGTAATTCAGGTAGGTAAGTAGGTAGGAATTCATGGTAGGCTCGAGAAGGCCTAGGTATAGCCCTGTTCCTCAAGGCAACAGAACTCCTATAACTCAGGGTCCTAACTCTTAACAGTTTGGGGATTTGGGGCTGGGCAACCCAGGGGAAATGAGGGCAGAAAGGAGGAATAGGAAGGAGAATCTAGGAATAGATCACTCAGCACCCCAGGCCAAGGAGGGAGAAACCATCAAAATCAGAGACTTGAGCTCTAAAGTTAATCACACAGGATCTTGGGAGTTTCTAAGGTATAGTGTATAGTTTCTTTCAAAGGAAGAAACCTCCATCTCTCCTCCAATCACCACCACATTGTCCATGCCTACTTCCCCCTTAAGTTTCCCTTTCCAACTCTAAGCCTGTTTAAGTTATCCCTGCCTCATTCATATAATAGTCCAGTTCCTCATGCTGTTGGAACCAATCTGTCTCTTCCATTCCCCCCACCCTCCCCACCCCAGCCATTCTTTTGGCCTGCCTCTTTTACAACTTCCACAATATCTAATAAATGCCTTGTAACAGCTGCCTAAGACCCCATAGTTCCATTCTCTTTTCTCCTGCCATGAGATCTCTTTCTTCTCCTGGAGTATTGGGTGGAGGATGGCAGAGGCAGGACACTCTTCTTCCTGAAAATTCCTATGGCAAAGCCTCAATTGAGGTCCTTAGAGGAACCTGAGGGAGGAAGTGCATGATGGTCGAGGGCATGATGATGAAGGAGTAGCCAGAAAAGCTCTGTGTCTGGCAAATCTAAAACTGCTTAGGGTTCTCAAGAGCCCAAAGGCTTTTATAGATAATGAGCAATCCCTAAAGATAACAAACATGTCTCCCAACCTGGGTCATAGCCAGTCTGTCTTCACATGCCCAGAATATTAGATGTTTCTCATCTAGTGTGATCTCTACCATTTTATATTCCTTCCCCTGGGGACTAGGCAGAGCAGAAACTCCAAATTCACACAATGGTCAGAACCATGATATGTGACCAGCTTGGCATTCACTCTCACTGTGGAACCAAGAGCAAGGGGCAGGGGAGAGGAAATAAGGTTAGAGAACATGATTAGCAGATTTAGCACCAAGGACACAGATAAGAACACCCAAGTAAGAATGACCCAGATCTCAAGATATGGAGCTTGAGCAAGCTTTCTTACTTCCTGTGTTCTGCTTCTAAAGGCAAAGTCCCTAAACCTTCAGAGAGATTCATCTAAGGCTGGTGCCCAGAAACATCAGATGCCCTCAGGAGGCAGGGTACCAGATCCATTCCTGATCCCTATGGATCTCTGCCTCACTGGATAATAACTCTCACATTGATGTGATATGCCAAAGCTTTACAAAGTGTTTTCCCCACAACTCTATGGGAGTAAGGAATAGAAATAGAAGCATCCCTAGTTAATGGAGGGAGAAGCAGAGACTCAGTTGTTAAGTGGACTGCCCATTGTTACATAGCTGGTAAGCAGCAGAGCCAGGTCTCAAACTCAGGTCTTCTAACTCTGAGTCCAGTATTTTCTCTACTACAGTTTCATTCCCTCAGGGCTGCTACAGGCAAGCAATGAAGAAGGGAGGGAGTGCTGGGGAATACAGAGAGGAAGATCATCCCACAAATAGTCAACTCCATATAAAATGGAAACATTCTTCTGTCTTCTGAGAGAAGCCCCAGTGCTACTGGATAACTCTGTTTATTAAAGGTGCCCCTTCTCCAACCTTTCTGGACCAAATCCAGGATTTACCCTAAGGGCCTGGCCCAGCTCCCACTTTGAAAACACCATCCTTAACTCCTACCCATAAAGAGGCCATAGGCAGTACAGGGATGGCTAAGAACAGATGCAGGAAATTGGGGGGTTGAGGGAGAAGAAAGAAAAGAGGGAGGGCAGAAGAGAGAGAGAGAGAGAGAGAGAGAGAGAGAGAGAGAGAGAGAGAGAGAGAGAGAGAGAGAGAGAACAATAGGCCTGATGTTATATAAGCAAACCACTTCCCACTCTAGGCATCCTGGACTTGACCACTATTTCTATTCGAAGCAGGGTCAAAATTCAAAAAAGAGGATTTAACTGAAGCCTTGGGATGTTCCTGAAAGCCTTTGGACTTGGAAGAATAAGTAAAAGACACCCCTTTTAATCCATCTAGCCCCCTACTTTACTTTTGGTTAAAGTGGGTATGGCAAAGAGAAGGGCAGTCAGAAGGTAAGTCTATGCTTTTCATTCCAAAATTCCATCTTTTACAGGAAGCTTTCTCAACCTCTCTTAATTCCAGTGCCTTCCCACTGCTAATTATTTCTCTTTTATCCTGTATAAATCTCACTTTTTATCTATTTGTTTGCTTGCTGTCTCCCCCATTAGACTGGTAGCTCTTTGAGGGCAGGGACTCTCTTTTGGCTTTTTTTGTATCCCTAGCACTTAGCCCAATGCCTGGCATATAGTAGGAACTCAACAAATGTTTACTGACTGAATAAAAAAATATAAATGTGTCTGGGGGGGATTATCTGTGTCACTGCACATGACACAGTGTTGTAGTATGGAACTTTAGCAGCCAGAACCTTGGGGTCCTGGGTGTATCTGAGAGTCAGAACTCTTAAGTTGTCCTGGACAAGTCAGTCCCCTCCTTCGTTGGAGCTTCTTTCTCTGTAAGACACAGGCATTGAATTAAGTGATCTCTAAGATCTCCTTCAGCTCTGGTGGTCTGTAATTTTTAATAAAAGTTGCTTGGAGTGTTTAATGGTTCTGCCAGAATCCTCCTACAATGGTCATGGATCTGTTATGTCATACCCTAGAGGGGTTTGAACAATAATTCTCATTAACCCATGATAAGTTTGGTGAGAATAGAGATATAGGTAAAGGTACAAGGTGGGGGCAGGGAGGAATTCCAGATTTTTCAAGATTCCCTGAGATTTATCATATCCCTAGCCTTATCATACCCTAGCTCCCAAAAAGCAGACTCCAAACATCAGGTAGGCTTCTCTATTATTATTATCAGTCTGCTATGACCTCTCAGAGGTGACAAAGAGCTGTGCTAAATCATTAGACACCTCAGCTCCATCTTCTGTGAAAGAGACAGGCTCATCTCACTGGGGCTCATGGATACTGATGTTTTCAACTCTGTCAGCCCAATAAACCAGAACAACATTGCTTTTTTTTCTAGTGAGAAGAGGTCCCTGCTGCTTGGCTTCTCTTTGTTTTCTGTTCCTATTCCCAACCTTACTAATGAGAGGGCTTAGGGATCTTCCAAAGACACCTTTTTCATGGTGTCTTTCTAATTCGGGCATCAGCTTTTTACTGTAGGATCTGAATTAAAGCTAAGTAAAGTGAACTCTTCTAAATCTAGGTAGGCTGAAGGCTGGTGGTAAAACATGCCAGAGTTAGCTCTTTTGCGGTCGAAGCATTATACACCAATGTTCTGTTGCACTGAGGGCACTGCCTGATGGAAATGGTAACTTTCAACAATGAGGGTAAAGCCAAAGTGGAGGAAAATCATCCAAAGGCTATAACTTGGTCCTTAACTGTTTAACATCCAACCTCTTCTGGCTTTTGGAACAAGAGCTCTTTGGAAATCAGATAACAGGCAGTACTAGCAGTGAGCAAGGCTCTGTAGAAAGTTGGAGACAGGGTACCTTGATGTTATGGGGAGCTCAGGAGAATCTAGCTGATCTTTTCTCATTCACATGCCTTATGCCTCAGTCAAACTGGACTACTTTCTATGTTCCAATTGATCTCTGGGTTGTCTTGCCTCCTGGTTCTTAATGTCTTCCCCAAATCAACTTGAGTAAACCTATTCAACCTTCAAAGGCCAATTCAAACACCATCCACTCTAGAAAGGCTTTTCTACACCCTTAGCTGCAGCTAGGCAGTCTGTCCCTCCCCTTTGCCCTCTTCTGGCACTTTATTTATATCTGAAAAGTAATTTGTGAATTGAAATGTGGACTATTAACACACTGTATTATAATTAATTTTTGGGCATTGATTTTCCCATACTAGACTAAATCCCTTGTGAACAAGGACCAGACCTGCCATGATGAAACGGAAAGAAGCCTGGATTGGAGTCTGTTTGGGCAAGTCATTTAACCTCCTCATCTGTAAAATGGGGCAGTTACACCAGATGACTTGTAAGCTTCCTTCCAACCCTCATTCTGTGATCTTTATATTTTCCCACAGTATGTTGTGAAGAACAGGTAGTCAAATATTTGCTGAATGAAATTATCAAGACTCCCAGGTTCTTTTTTTGTGATGGAAGTATCTGGTCAAATAGTTCAAGACTGGAGCAGGCAAGACAAAGCACAAACAGAATCCCAAACCCTAGAGAGTTTTGCAGATTAATCCATCTCCTTGACAAAAGACAGAGGTAGCGTAGCAGCAGGTGAGGAGAAAGAACAGAAGCAAAACTTTGCAGCTTTCAAAACAACCCAAGCTAAGAAAAGTAAATGAGTCAGGACGATGATTGGGGAAGGGAAAATGGAAGGTAGTGATGCCCCAAAGGGCTTCTCTATGAGACAGTGAGGGAGAATACAAGGAACAATGTCAAAAGTGAAAATGCTTCACAGCCCCACCAGGTCTCTGCTTAATAAGGGAAAAGATTTAAAAAGTAACTGAGTTAACCCGATAAAAGGTACCCTGCCAGGCTCGACATCTTTCAAGTATTCCTTCTAGTCACTCATACATGCAACAGAAATGTAGGCACGGGGAGTCAGCACACCCTTTCTTATAGAGAAGAGGGTACTTAGGACAGCTTAGTCAAGGTAAAATACAAATGATATGAAAATAACATCTAAGGATAGTAAAAAGTATGTTAGCTTTGATTCCTGCCCCTCTAAGGAGGTCTAACTCTGAAGTCACTAACAATGACCTGGGATCTAAAATTCCTCTTATGGAATTTGTGGCCTCTCAGGAAGACTCAAAAATGAGAAAGCTTAGGAGACTTAAGACCCCTGGAGAAGAGAGAAAAGATCTTGGTTCTTCTCTCCTCCACCCCACCCCCACCACCTTACTCATCCAACTCCAATTTTCCCTGGGCATCCAGGCCCAGATTACTTAAACCTCATCAGAGGACATCCAATGGGAGAATTGTATTCTAGGAGAAGCCTCAAACTGTCCTCCCAGTCTCAATCCCACAAGACCTATTGTAAGGCAAATGTTTCCTATTCTCAAGTTTCATTGGGCATTGAGATAACTTAAGCAAGAATGGACTGAAGTCTATCCTCAGAGAGGTTTGAGAAGAAAAATGCTGACCATGAAACACAAAACATTGGCATCAAGGAAAAAATTCCCAATGATCAAAGATGGGAGAGAATGGTCCCAATGCACATTACATGGTAGGCTGTTCTCCAATTTAGGGGGTACAATGAATAGGGCGCTGGGCCTGGAATCAGGAAAACCTGACTTCAAATCTGGCCCTAGACTATGTGGCCCTCAGCCAGTCACTTAACCCTGTTTGCCTCAGTTTCCTCGTCTGTAAAATGAGCTGGAGAAGGAAATGGCAAACCACTCCAGTATCTGACAAGAAAACCCCAAATGGATTCATCAAGAATTGGACACCACTGAAATAACCAAACAATGACAATTTTCCAATTGTCTATATCCAATAATTTACCTAGAGCTCCTTACTTGTTAACTATTCCATGACTCTCCTGGATTCCTGCCTCCCCTCCCCCCCAACCAGGACTCTAAGCTATTTGTCACGGGGTAATGTTCTTTTGTGGCTTGTGGCCACGGGCAGGACAGGTGCTGAGAGAGCAGCTGGGAATTGATTTGGGGAGGGGCACAGAACGAGGAGGAGGGGAAGGAATGAGCGTTTATTAAGCTCCTCCTATGGGTCAGGCAGTGTGCTAAGTCAGCTCTTTACAGTTATGATCTCATTCAATTTTCACAACAACCCTGTGAGGTAATAACAATAACAGATAACATCTAGACAGTGTGTCCTCTGAGCCAGGCACTGGGCTAAGTGGTTAACAATCACAGCCCTAGCTAACCTGCACCCTGTGCCAGGCACTGTGTGGGACACATTATGACTGACCCTCAACGCAAGCGGGGGGCAGTTGGGGAGACCGAGGCAGAGGGCAGCACCTCACCTTCAGTGGGCGAGGTCTTCAGCTTTTCGCAGAGGCCCAGTACACCCCCATATTGCCGGTTGATTTGGGACACAGAGTCCTCAGTGCGCAGCTCCATGAGGCGCCTTAGCTCCAGTGCGGAGCAGCTGAAGTCATTGGCCATGGCGGCCACCGAGTTGGTGGTGTGGGACTGCGTTCTCTTCCTCATGTTTCTATAGGACACGTACCCAGCTGGGGAGCGGTGGTGGCGGCAGGTGCAGAGCTCAGGCCTGGCTCAGCCCCAGGAGACCCTGGCCCCCTTCCTGACTTCGAGGGCTGGGGGCACCCTGCAGGAAGAGGAGAGGGAAGCGGGTGCCGGACAGGGGTTGGCGTCCCTAGGCCTGGGGGCCCAGCAGATTCGACTTCCTGGGAGCCAGGTGCAAACAGGATGTATGTGTCACCGTGGAGGCATCCTTGGCAACGTCGGAACCTGGCCTGGAATGGAGGGGTGGGAGGTGCAGGTAGGGGAGCACGTCAAGATGGAGAGGAGGAAGGCTCCCTGAAGACTGCAGGTACCTGGGGAGAGACACAGCAATCAGTGCAGGAGACTCTGGGCAAAACCAGTCCCCACAAGGTGCCTCAATTCCCTCTCACTACCTTGTGTCCTAAGGGGGAAAGCACCCATTAAGCCCCTACTGTCTACATGCCGGCCACCTTACATGACTCATCTTCCTTATCTCATCTGGGCCTCACAACAGGTTGATTTCCTCAGTTTTTACAATAGAGGAAACCAAGGTACAGAGAGCTTACAGTGACTTGCCCAGGTTCAAGACCAGATTTCAACTCAGGTCTTCCTCACTCCAGGCCCTGGTGGCTCTTAGGCACTTGGGGAAAAGAAAGGTAGTGACCCAGCCCTTCCTCCCTTTCCCACTCTCCCCCAATCACTAATATTCCCTGGAAATCCCAATAGCCCCTTCCTCTGCTTTCTAAGAGGTGAGTAAGGGAATAACATGATAGGAAGTTTCCTCTAAGGTTCTCAACAGATAGGCATAGAAGGGCTCAGACAACCCTGCTAGCCTCTCCCCCTCCCTGAAAGCAAAAGCAAAAAAGGATAAAACAAAAGGAAAAAAACCAAAAGTAACTCTTATGGCTTTAAACATATTGAAAATGAAAAATCACTACCTCCTCTAGGGCACTACAGACCTTTTTTAAAGACTTGGAATGTTCAGGCTCTGTTGCTCTCCCTGCCTGTTGGGGTGACCTGTGTAATTTTATACGAGACAAATAGGATCCTTTGAGGGGTCTACCTTCCAGAGGTTAGAAGGGTTTAGTAAAAGTGTCCAGGTTCATATCACTCTTTGAATACGAAACTCACCTGCATGCCTCGACTTCCCTTTACCCCCCACAACAGGGATGAGAGAGCCTAGCAGATCATGCCCAAGTCCTCAGGGGGCACTAGCATGCCCGGCCCCCTAGCTATGTGATAGCTTTTCAGCCCCCCACAGCTACTAACTTGTTAGGAACTAAGCACAGGGCTCTGGGGCTTAGTCACAGCTCTCTCCATTGGGTTGGTGGGTTGAAGGTCCTGGCAGTTAAAGATACTAGGTGGGTCTTTCTTGAGAAGTCATAGAAAAATTGCTGAGAAATAGAGACGGTGAGTTTAGAGCCTCAGAGAGGTACTCTGGGGCACTATGGATAAAATGTTTATCGATTTTGATATGCATGTGCAAAGGGCCAAACTAACATCAGCAGGGGTAGGGATGGGTTAGTTTCAACTGCTTTGGAATGAGCACACCCGGGAATTCTCAAGAAGTTAGCTCAGTAATGCAACCGTAAGAAACACCGTGGTATGTGTAGGGAAAGGGGGCACTGCAAGTCAGGAGACCTAGGCTAGGAACTGCATCTCTGTCACCTGCTAACCCCTGGCCCCCCAAGGTAAGTCATTTCACCTCTGGGCCACAGTTACTGCTCTGCAGGAGATGAATATATAACCTTCCTATTGTTAAGATTGCTGTGAAGAAAGTGCTTTGTAAGTCTGAGAGGCCTATATAAATGGAAGCTATTATAATAACTGGGAATATTGTTTCTCTCAGAGAGAGGCAAAGTAGTAGATTTCCCAAAACATGCAAGTTAAAAGTTGGCTGTGGAGTGGAAGCCAGATCTCCTCAGCCTCATCGTTGAAGGCAGGCAGCTGTATTTTTCTGCTGGAGATGTTGCCACCCAGCGATTACTTAAAGGTGAAGCTGTTTCCTACTGGCAGAAGGGGAGCCCTGCCCCAATTAAGTGATTCATGCTGATTAGAGTTCAGACACTGGGGAAAGAAGCCTTGCTTACTCCTTTCTCTAATAAGGAAATTACACCTTCAGGAGAAGAACAAAGAGCCATAGGAACTGGCAGCTAATGGAAATCAAAATGGCAGAATCCTTAATTAGCCTCCCAAGAATCATCGGGGACAAAGAATATTCACCCCCTCCACTGTCAGCAACCCAGTTCCTGCTTGGGTCCCTAGGGGCAGGCAGGCAGGCAGGCAACCTCACCTCTCAACAACAGGCACCCTTTGCCTTCTGTCATCAAATAGCAAGCCTCTTGTGGGAACTCTAACCATACAGGGGTCATGGGCTTGCAGTGAGTTTTACTTTTTTCCTCCCCTCCTAACCAAGTTGTTTCTTTTCTGGGATCTTCCATGTCTGTACAAGTAGGGTATAAGTAAGAAAGGAGTGCAGATATTTCCTTCAGCAAAGATAACAAAGTCACATTTTACAGGGTAGCTTTAGGCTTTCTTTGCCACAATCCTATTGATGTAAGTCATGAAAGCATTATCCCCATTTTACAGTTATGGAAACTGAGGCTCTGAGGGATGACCCAAGGTTACAAAGGTAAGTGTCTAACCGAACCACTCAGATCTAGCTGTTTCTACTACCCTGTGCAGGCCATCCTATTAAGGGCTTTTGAACCTAGCAAGATACTAGGATTATGTTAGCTTCAGATCTTTGATTTTGAAGGAGCCTTTAGGGGACCTTGGTGCTTAATAGATGCTTTGGGGATTGGAATGCCTGAACAGAGACTGAGCCTATGCAGCACACATCCTTTACACAGACTATTGTGAGACAGTCTGTGAATAGGCTCCATTCAGCTTGTCTTCCAAGGATGGAGGCATGGGGCTGGGGCAGAAGTAAGCAGACCGCCATGCTAGTACCCAAGTGGAACTCTTGAACCTTTCAGAGGGGTTATTAATATTAGTGCTTACCCTAGTGGACAGAGGGTTGGACTCTGGATTTAGAAGACAAAGTGATTCCAGCTTTGGCTCTGCGGAGAGCCATATGTATATAATCTTTGGTCCCCAGGTTGCCTTCTCCCAACCTCCTGGGGAAGGGGGAGGATAGAGACGGATGAGATCTTTAGATGGGCAAAAGCCTTTGAGCCCTTGGGAGAAAACTCAGAAGGTGCTAAATTAAACCAATTTATCTAATATGATGATAAAGGGAGAAAAGGTCATTTCGTACTTAGAGCTGTTCATATCTGTTATCTGGTCCTCATCCAATACTTTCTGTTGGCCTTATATCTTTCACCTCGAGGAGGATTCCCTGTCTTCCAGCCCAACCCCTGCCTGCCATCCATCCACCCACCTACCCTCACCCAAATCTAAAGGCAGGAGAAATGCCTAATCTTCCTTATAACTGATAATCACAAGGGAAATATGACCCAGAAAGAAAAGAAACTGAGTCAGTAAAGGAGAGAAAAATCAGTATAAATTCCAGATTGTATTACTTGAGGTGGTTTTTCCCTCCCATTGTGGGTTCACATTCTAAATATGCTGGGGTTTAGTCCCACTGTCACTAATTCCTTACTCTACCTTCTCTTTTCATGTGGTAAGAGCAGGGACTGTATTTCTCCCTTTCTCCAAAATGAAAACAAACACTTAAGCATGGAAGCTTCAGTTAACACCTGGGTTTTTTCCTTTATTGAATCTACCTAGGAAATTCCTCCGAGAATGCCATCCCCAAGTTTTAATACCTTCTGGGGCACCCAAGAAGGGTTGGGTGGGGAGAGGAGAGTGGAATAGAGAAGGAAAAAAGGGTAAGAAAGTTGTTTGTGACCCAGCCTGACCAAGAGACCATGGTAGACTTGCCCCCTGATATTTAGGTACCTAACGGAACCCCAGACTCAGAAGGATTTGCAGGCCAAGCTTCTTTGTAGCCAGACTGGGTGGCAGGGTGCTACCACTGTCTCAGCTCACCCAGTAAATGATGGTCTCAGGGTTCTATACAGCTACCTAGCTGGCATGACCTCTAGCCTGATTAGGCAACTGCCAAAAGAGCAGTCATTTTCAAATGTATGTTGCCCTAGCCTCAGAGGAAGTCCCAAACAAGCATCATCTGCTGGCCTCTGGGGAGTGGGGGAGGAAGATACCATCTCTCACCAGGCAAGGCAAAACCATAGCATTCTGGGAGAAGTGCCCCCTCAACCTCCATTTCTGCCACCCCTCCCATCAGGTTGGAAAATACCTCACTCTTTCCTTTAAATGATAACATTGAAAAAATTAAACATTTCTATTTCTACAAACGCAAAGTATTTTTCACAACTCTGCTCACATATAACAGCCCTGTGAAGAAGGTAAGATACTATGATCCCTACTTCACAGAGAAGATACCAAAGATCTGAGAGATTGCGAGATTTTGACCAGAGCTGCCTGCATCAGGGGCAAAGCTGGCCCCAGAATTCAGAAATCTAGACGTCTCCCTCCCCAGTCTGATGCTTCTCTTCCTGTGCTGGTTTCCTCCCTCAGTCTGACAAAACAGCTAGGAAATCCCAAAAAACAATTCAGACACCTCATGGAAATAGGGACCATCCCCTCCCTTTTAGGAATAAATTCTGAGCAAATGAAATTTAAAAACAAGACAGTGACCTCAGCACTATGAGTACAAAGACAAAATAGGAGGCAGTACCTGCCCTCAAGGATCTTACAGCCTGCTGTAAGCTATTAAAGCTTTTCTGCTCTCACTGGGCATTGAAGGTAAGATCCATCCTTACACACACACACACACACACACACACACACACACACACACACACACACACACGAGCCTCTGATGACACATCTAAAATTAGAAGGGTCTTCAGAGTCCACTTAGTGAAAATTCTTCATATTACATAGGAAATTGGGTGTTCCCCAGGTTAATCGATACGCTCCAGGTCATTTGGGCTAGTAAGCTCAGAAGGAAGATGAAAACACAGCTCTTCTCTCCAGGATAACACTACGTTTCCTCACATTTCCAATATTAGGCCCATTGCCTTATGCCAGAAATCAGGGGCAACCAGAGACCACTGTGTTTCACAGGGCTTGGAGCTAGACAGGGCCCTAGAGGTTGTCTGGTCCACCCTCTCAATTTAGAGATGAGGAAACTAGAGTCCAGAGCAGGGCAAGTGAGTTGTCCAAGGTCACACAGATAATAAGTAAAAAAAGGATTTGAACTCTGATCTTAGCAGTCCAACTCCAGTGTTTTTACTACTAGATCCCACAGCTATTTGAAGCAATTTAAACATTAGCTCAGAATCCTGGCCTGGACTAGCTAGGTTCATTGTTTTAGGGGCTATCACTTTTTTCTTCATGGAAAGGGTTCTCCTAGACTAGGACAGTTTGGTGCACAGGCTGATTTTCCTCCTGAGGTTCCCTTCCCTAGTCCACTAGGAATCAGGAAAAGCTCTTGTCTCTTGATCGTGTCCCTCTTCCCCGACCTTGCCGCCCCCCATGTACACCCCCACTTTCCCTACCAGAAGGTTACTGAATGTGGTTAAGATTAGAGGCAGGAATGTGAATGGATGTGAAGAGAGGGAGCAGTAGGGCCCAGGAAGCTAGGGCTCCAGGCTGATGTAGTACTGCAGACAAACCTGCCTGGAATAATAATCAGCTACATTCCACCTTTGGGCTCCCAGCAGCAGGCACTGGGGGGTTTGGTAGAGGAGAGGGCAGTAGAAACTACAGGCTGCCCTACTCATTGCCCCCTTCATTCAACCCAAAGCCTCTTTAGGGGGAAATTGGACATATCCCTGAAAAGCTTCATGCCATCAAGCATCTGAATGGATCTTGGCATCTCTGCCGTCCTGAACTCTAAGAAGGAAGGAAGAAACGGCGGGAAGGGCAACAAGCCCAAGCCAAAGGGATGAAACCTGACATCTGTACTCTTCAGGACTGCCCTTATCCCACTCGCTTGTCTCATTTGATGTAGCCCTGCCCTGTGTCAGGCGTCCCCACTCACGCTAACCCCTAGACACTTTTACCAACTGGTTTGGGCAGGGAGAAGGAAGGGGAGAAAAGAGGAGGCCCTAGGAATTGAGTTCCTAAAGCTTGTTGGGAAGGAAGGCCCTAAGGAAAACTATCTTGTGGAGATCTTAGGGGACACGGATAGTCACCCAGAGTATTCGAAATGTGGTGGTCACAGCCAAACCTCTCTTTGATCTTTCTGCAGTTCCAGAAAATGTAGCTTCTTTCTACATCAGAAGGCATATGGCCCTTCCTCCACAATCTCTGTAGGGTGCCTAGGAGTGATTAGCTTGGATGTTGTAATTTTACTCATTCTCAAATGAGCCACTCATCACTAATCTCAGCCTGGAAGACCCCATGGACATGAAGAAGGTCTCTTTCCCTTGACATTCAACAAGGTAGCTTGGGAAATCACAATTTAGATTGTCTCCACCATTTTGTATTTCCTAAGTTGTTACTTGGAGAGGTCCCAGAGGTTCATTCTTCTGGACATTCTTCCACTTCTAAAAAGAAGACCTTCCTGAGGACAAAAAGCTTATAACCTAGAGGTAGGTATACCTATCTCAGACTGTCCTGATCCTCTCTCATTACTTCAACTTAAATTGGCACCTTAGCTCTGAAAATGACTTCTATTCCTATGCCTGATCTGCTTTGGTATTAGGAGACTAGGGTTCTGTTGCTTTCTACTTGTGTATGACCCTGGGGAGATAACTTCTGTCACTTCATCTCTTGGGTTCATTTTACTATAATTTGTAAAATTTCCCTGAAGGGTAAGATAGGGGAAGGGAAGGGAGGAAGGTAGGGTAGGCTCTTCCTAATCCTAAATCCTAAGACTACTTGTACAAAGCAGTCCATGCCCCTTCTCGGCTACTTTGAAGCCATGGAGGTACGTAGGAAGGTCACAGGATCACTTAGTGGTCAGGTTAACACCACTTAAAAGTAAAAGCTAGAGTTCAGCCATGAAGGGGTTATTAAAATTGACTACAATGGTGGATAACTGGCCCTTCCCAGACTCAGTAATGATAGTTTCCGCCCCCCCCAAGAATAAATGCCCAAGTCTTAGACCTTCCCTAACCTATGGATCCAATGACCATCTCTACACTGATGATTCTCAAATTTACCATCCAGCCATAACTTCTCTTCTGACCTCCAGTATCACATCTCCACTTATGTATGGGATATCTCAAAATGGATGTCCATAGACATCTTACACTATGTCCAAATTTCAACTCAAAAACCTTTCCCCAAGCCCTCCAGTCTTCCTAACTCCCTATTATTCTTGAGGGTGCCACCATCTTTCCAGTCACTCAGGCTTGAAACCTAGGCACCATCCTCAACTCCTCACTCTCTCTGAACCCCCCCTCCCCATCCAATCTGTTGACAAGGACCTCTGACTTTATCTTCATAGCATCTCTAGCATGTCTCCTCCTCCTTTCCTCTGACACCACCACCTCCCTAGAGCAAGCCCTAATCACCTCATGGCTGGGCTATTTCATGGCTGGTTTCCCTGCCTCAAATCTCTTCCCCACTCCAGTCCATTCTCCACTCATCTGTCAAAGTGATCTTAAAGTTGGTGGTGGTTGTCCATTGTTCTCAAAGGGGACCAAAATGACATCATTATATTAGAGGCCAGTTACAATGGATCCGACTATGGCTGATCAGACTGATGTGAGCTTGAAATGTTCTACCACAGATCGGGCACAAATAGTCTGTGTGAACATTTGGAAAGTGTTCTCTAAACTTGCACATCTCATGTTTCTTTTGAACTACTTCAATTCTGCTTCGCTCATAGAGTGCAGATTTTTTTTTTGTCTTTTTTTTTGGAGGGGGAAAGGCAGGGCAGTTGGGGTTAAGTGACTTGCCCAAGGTTACACAGCTAGTAAGTGTTAAGTGTCTGAGGCTGTTTTTGAACTCAGGTCCTCCTGACTCCAGGGCTGGTGCTCTATTCGCTGTGCCACCTAGCTGCCCTCCCCACCCCAATACAGATGTCAAAGTGCAAATCTGACCATGTTACGCCCTTCCCCGCTCTCAATAAACTCCAGGGTCTCCCTATTACCTCCAGAACTAAACATAACATCCTCTATTTGTCATTCAAATCATTTATAATGTGTCCTTCCCCCCAACCAATAACCTTCCCAGTCTTTTTACTTCTTATAGAACCTCTCCCAGCACCCCCTCCATCTACTTTGCAGTCCTGTGAACAGCAAGGCCTCCTTGCTTTTTCTGATACCGTGTATTTCCACCCCAATGCCTGGGATGCTCTTGTCTCATTTTCTCCCCTTGGATTCTATGGTTTTCTTAAGTCTCAGCTAAGACTCCATTTTCTATAGGAAGCCTTTCCTAATCCCCCTTAGTTCTAGGGCCTTCTCTCCATTGATTTTTTCCATTTATCCTGTCTGTAGAGAGCTTTCTTGTCCATAATTGTCTGCACTTTGTCTCCCAGTCTATAGACTGTGAGCTTCCTGAGAGTAGGGACCATCTTTCTTTGTGTCACCAGCATTTAGCGCAGAGCCTGGAACATAGCAATGTTTAATAAACATTTATTGACTGACCGATCCTGCCACAATCCCTGAATGTGTATCCTGGCCCATCACCCCCATTCCCCATATCCTTACACTTGACCCAGCCCCTGTTACCAAAGGAACTTTCCTAAGGCATGGACTGGAAGCAGCTAACTCCCCTTATAAGTCTGATTTCCAGAATCTATCACTTTTCCTGTGTTCTCCACAATTCTCTATCCCATAACAGTTCTTTGAGACCCTCCAGGCCAGCAACTTCAGCTCTATCTCTGGGAAAGAACAAAATTCCCTTCTACTATCTTTAGTCTCACTATAAAAGGAGGTGGAGGTCAGTTTTCTGGACTGAATTACCTTTTCCCCCAACAATGTTGTAGACTCTTTGCCTAAGAGGCTGGTTAGACAGTCTCTATTACAAATATTTCTTTTTGAGTGTGGAGACAAGAGGGAAAGACATTTAGGAGTAAAGAAAAGAAGGAGTACGGCATGACCTATGACTGATGGAGATACAGTGGCTTTTTGTCATCACTGCTTCCTTCCTAAATGCTCGCCAACGGTCTCTTTAATAATCCACTGAAGAATTTTTTTTCAGAAATCTAAGTTAAGCTTACTGGCCTATTGTGTATTCTTCCCTTTTCTGAAACACCAATTCTTTTCCAATCTTGTGGAATATACTATTTGTCATGATCTTTCAACTATAACTGACAATAGGCTAACAATCACACATGCCAGTCCAGTGTTCCTATTATAGATGGGGGAAAACTGAGACCTGAGGCTCCAAAAAAGTGATTTTTCAAAGACCACATGGAAGTAAGCATCAGGTACAGGATTTCAACTCAAATACTCTGATCCAATCCATTTTTCTCTTATTTCCCACCTCTAGAACTCATTATCCCAGTCTTCCTATGAATACCAAAGTGACCAAAAAGAACATGGTAGAGTATCCCTCCCCTAGAAGTAGTGAATATGCTTCTTTTCATTTTTTCTCTTCTTCCAGACTATCCCCAGTCTACCCAATCTACATTCCCTCTAACATTCTAGGTGTAGTGATCAGGGAGAGGGGGGAGACCTTTCTGGTCCTCTGGGGAAGTTGCAATGTCAGAGTGGTATTGGCAGCCCACCCCCTGCTCCCATCATACATGAAGCCCTGTGTTTCCACCAAGGACAATCCACCTTTCCAGACCTTGTACAGGAAACAGACAGGGCATAGGCATCAAACAAAAAATATTAAGTACTCAGTCTCTACATTTTTATGTTCACATAGAAACTGCCTTTCTTGGGGCCATTGTGGTTCTTCCAGGTTTTGGCTGCAAGGGAACAAAGGGGCTTTTTAGCAGCCAGATTGGTTCCAGTATTATTTTTAGAAACAAACTTCAGCTGAGGCATGCCATGCTAGGGAAGAAAGGGGTTCACTATTAGAGTCTGAGTCTCCCTGGACTGCTTGAAGTCACAATTGCTACAACTAGTTCCTGGCCACAGAGAAGGAAGGATCCAGCAGGATCTACTACTCTTCAAGAAGGCAAGCTCTGTCTTTCTATTGTCTTTTTATCCCCAGCGCCTAGCTGGGTACTTGGCACATAGTAGGTCTTTAATAAAAGTTTATTGATTTGGTTGATTTAACTGAGTTAGTTTACCCCCACCACCATGGTGTAGACCTCTCCCTCTTTTAAAGAAACGGCAAGTGACTTGATCTATAGAACCCTCCATGGTGAAGGAAACAAAATGGTACCCATAGGCTAAAAAGTGAGTTGGGTATCTGGAGCAAAGGAGAGCCATTTTGCTAAATAAATCCCTAGCTTTCCCCAGCCCCAGACTGTTTTTCCTAGAGATGCCTCACAATATGATGGAAAAAAAGGTTGTATTTGGAGTTAAAAAGATCTGTATTCAAATAGAAATTCTTGCTACTTGTATGACTTTGGACAAGAACCTCTCTGCGGGTGCCTCAGCTTCCCGGAAAATGTCAAATGAGTGGGTTGGGATAGATAGTTTCTGAGGGTCCTTATGGCCCTATATCTATGATCTTATGACTCTCTCCATATTTTTCCTATTCCCAGACCTAGTTCTTGGACATCCTTGGCAAATGGGAGAAAGGCAGGAGGGGCCTCCTAATCATGTGTTAAGCAGGCTGAGTAAGAACATCTGCTCCTCACGTAATGTCACCCTGAATCTTTTGTGTATCACTTTTTCCAGTGTTCTCTGTAGTTCTCTATCCCATAACAATTCTTTGAGATCCTCCAGACCAGCAGCTTCAGCTCTACCTCTGAGAAAGGGTAGAATTCCCCTCTACTACCTTCAATCTCACTATAAAAGGAGGTGGAGGTCAGCTTTCTGGATTGAATTACCTTTCCCTCCCAACAGAAACCCCTCTCTCCAGGCCTTAAGTAAACAGACCTAGAAGGACTCAAAACATACCAGCCTGCCACAGAGGCCAAAGTGGAATCCCAGAAAGTAAACAAAAGCTACTTCATCAGGTTAAGATGCCAGGGCCCTAGGGCCCAGAATCAGCAGAAACTATTTCCCCCATCCCTGTTCCCTTTCTCCTCAGGAGACTCCAGAACAGAGAGACAAGAGAGACACAAACCAGAAACAAAACAAATGAAGAATACTTTTCTGATCACATCTGGCTTCTGAGATGCCACAATTCCTGTTCACATCTGGGGCCCAGGCTCCTTTTTCCTTCCCCCCGCCCGCCAAAAACCCCACCCTTGCTAACTAACGGTCCCAGCAAAAGGGCCGGGCCCACTGTGACTGCAACACCTCCCTGGGAGCAATCCCAGGGGTCTCTAGAAGGGGCCTGGACAGCCAGCACCAGTGTGCTATGGCGGGAGAAGCAGCTGCTGTTTTTCCAGTATGGGTGACAGGCTGTTATAAACACTCTCTTTAGGTTGCTATGGCAAAGAGAGTGCACAGCCTGGATACGCTGATGCTATTTATGTGCTTGTAACAGCAAAATGGCCTGTTTGTATTATTTTATTTTCAAAGTTTTCCCTTAGCCACTCCCAACCCCTAACGGCTCTTAAAAAAAAATTCAACCTTCTCAGGGACCAAGAGAATAAGCCAGAGATCAGAAACCATCATTTAAACTGGAGAAGGAAAAGAGCCAGTTACATAGACAAGTCCCATTAAGTCAGAGGTCTGAGATAAGGAACCCTTCTCCCTTCACCCATTCACCAAACTCAAACAGCTTAATGAACGATCCAAACCCTGCCTTTGTACACTAAGGAGGGAACCAAGTGGTCTGAGATCACCTCTGCTCTGATTCAAGTGGCCAAAAGTACCCTTCAAGTCAGGCAGCATTCCCCATGCCTTCTTCTCTCCCACCATAGAGAAGGTAAAGATCCCAGAGGTTGCCCAAAGACATGCCAGCCTAGCCAATACTTTCCACCCAAGCACAGAGACTAGCTCCTTTTTTGCTGGCAGGATCCTGGGCACCAGCCTGTGGGAAGTGGCATATTCAAACATTTATTAAATGCCTCCTTTTTTTCATGCCAGTGAAGCATCTGTCCTGTCATCCGAGTCAGGGAACTCTGGAGGTGGGAGATGGTCCTATCTCAAAGTATGAGCTTTGCACGATTCACTGGCAAGCTCAAATCCTGAGGCGGCCATAAAGTTAGCAACTTTTTAGAAGCTCTACTGTGTTAAAGAGATAACTTCTCCTGATATTCATATTGATAGCTGACCAATCTTAGACCAAGTAAAGGATTACAATTTCTAGTTACTGACTCAAGGAAATAGGGGAAGTAGCTTTCTGTCACCACTTATAAGTAAGAGAGCAGTCATTGGTCCAAATGCCAATTTAAGGAAAGATAGCGTGCCATCCTTGTGTGCCATTGGTGGCCAAACCTTGCATTGTCCCCAGGTAAAGCAAAAGAACCCCTCTTCTCCAAACTTCTGAAACCAGGCAGCTAGAGCACTGAAGAGCTTAATACAAGTATTAGGAATGTTATCAACTCGATTTCCTTTAGTCTACCCACATTCTCATTAACAGAATAAAATACTACCCTGCTCTGACCTGATAAGAAAACTGTGACAGTGCTGGGTGGAGAATGGCACACAACAGAGGATCTGGCTCCTTTTTCATCTTACCACTAATTATTCCCCCTAGATACCTCTACCAATAAATGGGGTGGATAAAGGCACTTCAGTACCTATGCCATTGTGGTTGTTCAGTTGTGTCCAACTCTTTGTGACTCCATTTGGAGTTTTTTCTTGGTTTTTTTTTTTTTTTAGCAGAGATACAAGAGTGGTTTGCCATTTCCTTCTGCAGCTCATTTTATAGATGAGGAGCCTGAGACAAATGAAGTTAAATGACTTACCCAGGGTCACACAGCTAGTAAGTGTCTAAGACCACTCTTGAATTCAGGAAAATGAGTCTTCCTTATTCTAGCTTGGCACTCTATCCATTGAGCCAAAAGGGGTCATGAAGAGTCAGATGTAACTGAATGTATTGAACAACAACACCACCACCCACATAGAGTGCTTTGCAAACCTTAAAATGCTCTATCAGTTATTTTGCAGATAAAGAAGCTGAGACTCTGAATGACTAAGAGAGCTAAGGCTGGCAGAATGGCAGAATCAGGATCCAAACCTAGGTCCTCTGACTCTAGATTCTACAGTGTCTGGAGAAGAAGTCAACAGAGCCTTAATCAACAGTCCAAGTTACTTGATGAAGGTTTGGTGGGACTGATCAGATCTTCAGAAAGAAATCAATCTTGGCAGGACCTTATGGGTCAAAAGAACAGGAAAATTCAAGCTTCCAAGTCTCTGCAACTAACCAGGATGTGGCTCTTTAGGGTAGGGACAGTCGCATATATATATATATCCACAGTTTACGTCTCCAGGGTCCAGGGGATAGCAAAGCAAGGCAGAATAATCTGGACTTCAGAATGGATTCAAAAAAGCAGAAGAAGAACTCATTTATATCTCTAAATCACAGGGCACATTTATGCACCCCTCCCTTTCCTCTACTCTATGGGTAAGCATCTCTGTGTACCCTGATCCTAAAACCACTGGCAAAAAGAACGTCTATTCATGAGAGCTCTGCGGCCTAGTATCTGACACAGTATTCATTGTTGAGGCAGATAATGGGAGAACACGGAGGTGACTCAGACTTGGGCTAGTCTTGACTGGGTTGAGAGTCCCTTATTAATGCATTATCTTGGAGCTAATGGAGCCATGAAGTTATATCATGTCATCTCTTAATAATATACGTGAAGATGTACACATCCCTCCCCTACCTAAATGACAGCCCCACTGCTATATTCTAGCCTGCTTCCACTGGCCATGGAAAGATAAGGGCTGTCAGAACTAAAAGCCAATACAAGAATCAGTAAAACACTTCCCTTCTCTTAGGAGGGAGCTGAGGCCCTTTGGGTGCAGAAAGTTGCATATGATGCCAAATGCTGTCTCTGTATAGTTTTGCTTCACAGGTTTTCTTTGTGGCAAGCAAAGTTGTTAGTATCTGCGGTATAAAACATAGAAGTCATTAACAAAAAAAATACGAGAAAGAAGAAATAGAAGACGAGTGAATCATGTATGCTTGGTTCTGCTGAACTTTTTTATTCTTCAAAAAAGGATGGCTCTTAGGATAAGAGAGGGGGAAGAATATATTTGGAAATATATATACTGTAAAAACAAAGGAGACTAATAAAAAATGCCAAAGGGGGAAAATAATGACATTTCCAGAGAGAAAAAAAGACCCAAGAGATAATCTATTTTACCCCCTCTGCAGGATACAAGAATCCTTGACAAATGATCGATTCTGTGCCTGAATACCTCCAGCGGCAAATGCTTCCCACCTCCTTAGAGAGTACCTAGTCTTCAGAATTTGCCCCTATTTGTCAGTTTACAAAGATCTTTCTCCCCAAGAATTTGAACCCATTTTCTTTTACTAGGCCCCATGCCCAAAAGACAACAGGACTGTTATAGGGTTTTTCTGGTTAGAACAGAAGGAAATGGTCTCAGATTGATGGTCAGAGGAACAACCAAATATTGCTGGAGCCCACCTATTCTCAGGGAAGCTGAAGTGACTCACAAGGAAATGAAATTCTATCACCCCTGAGGCCCCAGACTCCCACACACTGATCAGTCACTATAGCAGCTCCAAGGGAGAAGGAAATTTGGGGGGAAAGCAGTGAAAAGGGGAGGAGAGTGACAAAAAGGGTTTTGTTTTTAGAAAGAAAAATGCAAATGCTGAGTGTCAGAAGTCTTGGGAATAATTCCTGGCATCATCAGACGGGCTTCAGGCTTAAGCCTTCCAGCCCTGCCCTTCCAGGCCAGGGAGAATCTGAGCCATCCTTTAAAGCCCACTTCCAATTCTTCTTGCTATATGAAGGCTTCCCTAACTTGGACCTCATACAACACCACGTTCTAAACCTTTAAGTGCTTAGGTATGAAATATTTTGTATTATACTTCCCTTTGTATTTTACTCCCTGCTAAACTAAGCTTGTAGCTAGGTGGCACAGTGCATGGAACGAACACTAGGCTTGGAGTCAGGGAGACTCATCTTCCTGAGTTCAAATCCAGCCTCAGACTCTTATTAGCTGTGTGACCTTGGGCAAGTCACTTAGCCCTATTTGTCTCAGTTTCTTCATCTGTCAAATGAGCTGGAGAAGGAAATGGCAAACCATTCCAGTATCTTTTTTTTTCAAAGCCCCAAATGGGTTTGTGAGAAATGAGTGAACAAGACTAAGCTTAAATCTGTTTGTATGTTGTCTCCCCCATTAGATTGTAAGCTCCTTGCAGGCAGGGACTGTCATTTGCCTCTTTTTCTATCCCCAGCTTTTTAGCATGGTATCTGGTCCATAGGAGGCATTTAATAAAAATTTACTGAATTGAAATTCATGAAGGCAAAAGCCCTCTAGTCAGGTCAAGATGCTCTCCATACAAGACTCCATTAATAAACATTAAAATGTATTAGTGAAGGGATAGGCAGCATAACTAGGAGGGACAACATGGAGAAGTGGAAAGAATACTGAGTCAGGGGGCTTGGATTCAGATCCTGGCTCATCTTCTTGCTACCTCTGTGACCTTGGGGGAAGTCACTCAATTTCTCTAGGATGCAGTGTCATCCATTAAATGAGGAAGGGGGACAAGATGACCTCCAAGATTCCTTGCAGCTCTAAAATCTGTTTTCCCTCTAATCCCTCTGAACTTCAGGCACAGTTCCACCAGTCCTTCCTGCCCACGTGTCATCCATCCACGTGTCTCTGGGGGGGGCGGTGCTCCCAAGGCTAAAAGGTGCAGTGAGATATATGTCAAGATTGAAGATAGCCCCAGGCCAGGTGGCACCATCCATGAGTCACTCTGGGTCTATGGGAGGGAATCCACAGTGACTACGGACCTCATCCCCCTGTTACCCAGGATGTGCCAAGAATATATCAGAGGCCCTGGCCCATGTAACCCAGCTGTATCTTCCTGAGTCAATGGAATATGATTATTCTAGTTTAGAGGAACAAAAACAAACAAAAGCCCAAGCTGTACAACTTCTGTCAGAGGGGGAAGGAGTTTGTCATCCTCAGGCTAGCACAATTGTGAATATGGAAGGCTAGCAGATGGCGCTTGCTAAACCCCTCAAGACAGATGAAAACCCCAACAAACTACTTATACTGAATGCCAACAGCCTATCTCAGTCAGTTTGCTGTCCCTCAAGAGATTAGGTTATGAGGATGACAGGATGGAGAACTTGTAGATTATAGAGACCTAGTACCTATTTCCTGATATTATTATGCATAATTGTTGTTATTCAGTCATTTCCAGTCATGGTTGACTCTTCATCACCTCATTGGGGGTTTTCTTGGCAAAAATACTGGGGTAATTTGCCATCTCCTTCTCCAGGTTTTTTTTTTGGAGGGGGGAGGGTAGGGCAATTGGGGTTAAGTGACTTGCCAAAGGTCATACAGCTAGTGTGTCAAGTGTCTGAGGCCCGACTTGAACTCAGGTCCTCCTGACTCTAGAGCTGGTGCTCTATTCACTGTGCCACCTAGCTACTCCTACGCCAGCTTATTTTACAGATGAGGGAACTGAGGCAAACAGTTTTAAAGTAGTCTAAGCCCAATTCACTGAGTACAGTGAATGCTGTCTCTGTATAGTTTTGCTTCACAGGTTTTCTTTGTGGCAAGCAAAGTTGGTAGTATCTGGCTGTGGTACAAAACACAGAAGTCATTAATAAAAAAAATAAGAGAAAGAAGAAATAGAAGACAAGAGTGAATCATGTGTGCTGGGTTCTGCTGAACTTCTTTATTCTTCAAAAAAAGATGGCTTGAGGCAGCTAGGTGGCACAGTGAATAGAGCACTGGCCTCAGACACTTAACACAAAAACTAGCCATGTGACCTTGGGCAAGTCACTTAACCCCAATTGCCCTACCTTCTCTCCCTCCAAAAATCAAAACAAACAACAACAACAACAACAAAAAGGATGGCTCTTGGGATAAGGGAAGGGGAAGAATATATTTAGAAATAAAGGTACTGTAAAAACAAAGGCTATCACTGAGCTAGTAAATAGCTGAGGACTGATTTGAACTCAGGTCTTCCTGACTCCAGGCCTAGTGGTCTATCCACTGCCCCTATCCACTGTCCTATGTATATGTGGAGGAGGGGGCATTACTACCCCCAGTATCATTATGTATGTGTGGAAGAGGGGACATTAGCACCCCAATATCATTATGTGAGTGTCAAGGAGAGGTGGGAAGGACAGCAATTCTCAACAGAGCTGAGTAATAAGCCAGAGAAAGGCATCCCCAACACAGCTGGAAGACTATAATTTTTGTTTTGGAGAGGGAACAAAACACCTTTGGCAGGAGAACTTTAAAGGATTTCCCCAATAGTGTAAATTTGATCAGTTCCTGTTATTAACACGCAGCTCCCTACTTCACCCAGGTCCATTGCTGTGGGTCAATAGGAAAGTACCCATGTTCCTGTCTGTACAGTGTGTCAGCTCCCCATCCTGGAGCTGTTGCCACAGTGCCCATGGGCATCAAGAAAGCTCAGCCTTCTGTCACCAGAACCCTAACAAGTGCCTCTTCCTCCTGCTCTTCCTCTTCCCTCTTTCCAGCTAAGCATGAGAAGGAACCCAAGAACAGAGGAGTCTCCTCTAGGAGGGGGAAGTCCCAGGGCAGTGAGGCCATGGAAACTTTGCCGTCTAAGGCTGTGGAATTCTCTTCCCTCACTCCTGCAGTTAGTTAATCACACCAGCTCCCTGGATTTCCAGCCTGGGCCTTTAAAAGGCAGCCCTAGAATAGGAAGGACAAGCATGTCAAAGAATAGCCAGGGGCAGGGGGGGTGGGGGACAAAGGCAGAAAGTTATGCTGAAAACTACCACCTCCAATTTCAGTTTCTGGTAAATCATAAAAAAGAAAGAAAGAAAGAAAAAGAAAGAAAGAAAGAAAGAAAGAAAGAAAGAAAGAAAGAAAGAAAGAAAGAAAGAAAGAAAGAGAAAGAAAGAAAGGAAGGAAAGAAAGAAAGAAAGAAAGAAAGAAAGAAAGAAAGAAAGAAAGAAAGAAAGAAAGAAAAAGAAAGAAAGAAAGGAAGGAAGAAAGAAAGGAAGGAAGGAAGGAAGAAAGAAAGGAAGGAAGGAAGAAAGAAAGAAAGAAAGGAAGGAAGAAAGAAAGAAATAAAGAGAAAGAAAGGAAGGAAGGAAGGAAGAAGAAAGAAAGAAAGGAAGGAAGAAAGGAAGGAAGGAAGGAAGGAAGGAAGAAAGAAAGAAAGAAAGAAAGAAAGAAAGAAAGAAAGAAAAGAAGGAAGAAGACTAACCAAGGAATAAAAGCGGTTGAACCCACCCCCAACCTTTGGCTATTGAACCTTTAAACAGAGTATCTTAAAAAACAAAGCAAAACAAAACTGTTGTTTTGCTCTTATCCTTAAAACTGGGATTTGAGTCCTAGTTTGAATACTTGCCACTGAATCCAGCCACCTCATTTTACAGATGAGGAAACCGAGGCCCAGAAAGGTTAAGTGGCTCCCAAATATATGTTGGGGAAGCGGGGTAGAGACAGAGAGGAGAAGGGGACAGGACTGAAAGGGTGTTTGGAATGCTTTCCTCTCAGCATATCCAAAGAGTTTCAGGCCGAACCATCAGGGAGGGAAAAAGAAACACAAACAAAAAGCCAGTGGCTACTGAGTTCATAACTTTCACTACAAGGCCTTGGTGTCCTGCCCAGGCCAGGTTTCCACAACAACTGAAACACTGTAAGAGAAGCTTGGGCCCAGGAAAAGGAGGGAAGAGAGCCAAGAGGAAGAAGAGAAGGGTAAAAGGAAAAACACCTTAAATCAAGCCCCCCGCCTCTCAATGTACATTCAGATACAAATCTAGGCCTTCCCAGTCATGCCTCCCTCTGGACGCCTCCCAAGAATCCTATCTGAGATGATGATGGACATATGGTGCTTTGCGATCTTGAAGTGGTACATAAATGCCAGCTGTTTATGTTAAAGTAACGTGATAACCACAGGAAGCTCGATAGTCGTGAATTTAATGGTGCCTTCAGCACAGATGCTTCCTACCGCCTTAGCCCCATGACAGTTGAAGCCCAGAAGTAGCAACCTCCATGCAGCCTTAGAGAAAGCAAGATGGTGGGGAGCGGTGGGAGTGTGGGGGAAGCCTAAGAAGAATCAGGTTTTGGCCTTTGAACCAAAGAGGTTTTGGCCCTCAAACAGTTTTTGGTTGAGGAAGTCATCTCTAAAGGGCCAAGACAGTCTCATCTCCTCCCTACAAACTGCTGTTTGCATAGCTAGCAGGAAGATCCTGCGGTACACACACACACACACACACACACACACACACACACACACACACACACACACACACACACACTCTCCTGAGATGGAATGGTATCAAAGGCCAAAATGCTCCAGCATCCTCCCTCCAGGAGCTAGCAGTTGAAGACAGTCAACCAGCTAAGGCATTCCCTGCTAGCTCTCTCGGGAATCTGGAAGGAAATCCAGAATCACAGAATTGGCAGTTTTAAAGGCCTTCAGCAGCTCTCTTGTCCTACCCATATATGACAGGAATCCCTACTATTTCTTTCTTTCTTTCTTTCTTTCTTTCTTTCTTTCTTTCTTTCTTTCTTTCTTTCTTTCTTTCTTTCTTTCTTTCTTTCTTTCTTCTTTCTTTCTTCCTTCCTTCCTTCCTTCCTTCCTTTCTTTTCTTTCTTTCTCTTTCTTTCTTTCTTTCTTTCTTTCTCTCTCTCTTTCTTTCTTTCTTTCTTTCTTCCTTCCTTCCTTCCTTCCTTCTTTCCTTCCTTTCTTTCTCTTTCTTTCTTCCTTCCTTCCTTTCTTTCTTTCTTTCTTTCTTTCTTCCTTCCTTCCTTCCTTCCTTCCTTCCTTCCTTCCTTCCTTCCTTCCTTCCTTCCTTCCTTCCTTTTCCTTTCTTCATCAGCCTCTGCTCTTGGGGAGCCCACCCCAGCTCTAGGTGGCTTGTTCCCCTTTTGGACGCCGCTCATTGTAGTGCCCTCCCCCACCCCAGTCCACCCACCCCCACTCCCATCAAGCCTAAATCAGACGCCCTGCAAATTCTCCCCGTTGCTGCTTCAAAGGCTTTAGTCCTCTGGGATCAAACAGAGCAAGTCAAGTCTCTTTAGATGTTTGAAGACAGCCCTCGTGAGTTATTCTTATGTTTAATAAATGCTTGTTGACTGATAGCTCTTTCTGTTAATATCAGATCTGTTCACTTTCTTCTCTGAGCTAAATCTCTCTTGCCCCTCCACCAAAGAGCGACGCTGCTCTCCACTGGGGCATTCTGCTCTGCTCTAGATGGGAAAGAACAGTGAATTTGTAGTTGGGAGACAAGTTCGAATCCCAGTTTTGTCATTTCTACTTGTGTGGTGGGGTTGCTAGGTAGTACAGAGGATATAATGCCAGACTTGGAGTCAGAAAAACCTGAGTTCAAATCTAGCCTCAGATGCTTGCTAGCTATGTGATCCTGGGCAAGTCACTTAACCTCTGTCTGCCTCAGTTTCCTCAACTATCAAATGAGGATAATAAAAGCACCTGTACTTGTGAAGTGCTTAGTGTAGTGCCTGGCATTTGAGTTGTATCTGACCCTCCATGACCCCATTTGGGGTTTTCTTCGTAAAGATACTAGAGTGGTTTGCCATTTCCTTTTCCAACTCACTTTACAGATGAGGAAACTAAAGCAAACAGGGTTAAGTGACTTGTCCAGGCTCACACAGCTAGGAAGTATCTGAGGTCCATTTGAACTCAGGAAGATGAGCTTTCCTGACTTCAAACCACCTATCAGCCCATCTGGCCCGTAGTAGGCAGTTAATAAATGTCTGCTTCCTTCCTTCTTCAATCCCCATATTCTTTATTTGAAAAACATAAGGGGTAGAGGGTGAATCAGAGCAATGTTTTCCACCTGGGGGGCCACCCCTGCCACGAAGCCGAGAAGAGACCCAAGGATCCACATGTATGTATCAAGTCTAGCCAAGGTTATTTTCCTAACCAATGACTACTAATCTATAGACTCTGGATGGATGAGAAGCATCTAAGTTAGCAGCAGGAAGGCCTGGTTTTAATCCTGCTTCAGTGACCAAAGGCAAACAAACCACTTAGCTTCTCAGGGCTTCTGGGAACTCTCTGACCAGAAATCTAATTTGCTGGGGCAAGGGCGGGGGGCCAAATTAAATTAGAAAGGAGTTCTCACTGAGAGAGGGTTGGGAATCAGAACTCTATACACCCAAGGGTCACTCCCAGCTCTACATTTCTTGATTTTCCTTCTCATTCCAGGTGGTGGGTACTACAGTAGAAAGAAGGATTTGGATGAAGTCAGAGGATGCCAGTTAGCACCAAAGGAACCTGTGTTGTGACCTTGGACAAGTCACTCTTCTCTGGACTTCAGTTCCTTCAACTCTAAGTCTATGATAACTTTTTCCCTACCTCAGCATACCTCACCATGAGAGGAGAAAGGGAAATAGCTACAGGGCCTTCTGCAACCAGACTTCCTACTTGTCAGCCGAGCCTCCTAGGACCTTGCCACCTTCCATTCTGAGGGCCT